>CM067361.1:27804179-27841679 GCA_034401795.1 Chaetoderma sp. LZ-2023a | reverse complement strand
GTTTTCGTATCGAATCGCTGTCGGTTTCGGTTAGCGCACCATCGCGACAGGTCAACGATAATATAAAATCGCATCGCCGTCGCGTTGACCAATGCAGGCCGGATTTATTCGAAAAATGCGGATTTTTAACAGGCACCCGGATTTCCGGATATCCCATCAAATGTCCGGATTTCTTTTTCATCCGCATATCCAAAAAGATATTTTTATCAAAATTTTGAGTAGACGCGTGTAAGCTAGTTACCTGTACGTTGATGAATGACGAATGGCACTCGATACTACTCGATAATAGTTATACAATTGCAAATGATTGATTTTCTATTGGTCGTTCACAAATAACATGGCCTAATATTGGCATAACATAACATGGCAACAGAACATAATGGACCTTTCCATTTTTAGCTATGCCCCGCCCATCACTAGTTAAGCTCCACCCACACCTCGCGGTGTTGGGATTGCTCAATCCCCAAATGCCCTAGCTATCAATTTCCTGAAAACTATACAGGGAAGCTGTTGAATATTTTGTAACTAATTTGACTGGGTGCTGTTGCTGCCTATGGCAGCAACAGCGCCCAGTCAAATTAGTTTCAAAATATTCAACATAATATTTATTAAATAGTAAAAGCAAACAATTTGTACAACAACGCATAGACCGTCTTCAAATATGCGTTTGTGACGTACTTATCGACGTCATTCATGACGTCATTCATTATGATGTCATTCTACACATCACACAGTTCATTATGACGTCATATGATGGGTGGATACTCTGGAAAGGTGAATTGCGTATATAATGATTTCGCAGATGAAGAATTGGTACGCAAACTACATGGCTTTTGCAGATTGGCGTTGTAATAATGTATGCATAGAGGTAGACGATGTAGGTAAGCATAGATTTATCGGAGGGAATTCTCATACGATGCTCCTAACATACAAGTAAACATACTCGCTTTGGAGACCCAATTCATCATGGGATTCATTAACCACTCTTGTGGCAACAGTGCCTCAAAGCGCTCAAAATACTACTTATAGCAATGAATCATTTTAATGGTCAACATTTTCCCAGTGATTTTAAATTTAGAAGACAATTTTTTTTTAATTTACCGCTGGAATTTTCGCCCTCTTGTCCATCAAAATGGTAACGTTAAAGAAAATTTAAGTTTTTGTTTAGTCGGTGTCCACTTTGCCATTTAAACTTCAAACCGTCTAATTCAAACCAACCCAAATCAGCTGTGTAATGGTCTTGCGGCATGTCTATTTGCAGGCCAAGAGAAGAGTATTTTTGCAAATTTACCACTGGAATGACTGGCTCGGTTACTATAAATATTCAGAAATACTCTTCTCTTTGCCTGCAAATAGACATGCCGCAAGACCATTACACAGCTGATTTTGGTTGGTTTGAATTAGACGGTTTGAAGTTTAAATGGCAAAGCTAACACAAGAAGGTTTAAGTGACAACAACAACAACAACAACAACAACAACAACAACAACAACAAGCAAAACAATATGATGGTGATGGTTGCGGTTGCGGTGGTGGTGCTGTAATAATAATAATAATAATAATAATAATAATAATAATAATAATAATCAAGATCTACGGCATAGATTATGTTGTATGTTGTGAAAAGGCAAAATCTAATTGTAAATACATAATGTGTACCTGCTCCAAAACAACTGTTATGTACATAAATCATTTCATTTCATTTCAATGGCATTATTTGGAAGACAACGCGGCCAAATAATATCCAGCACATTTACTGTACATTGTGCAATTGTATTGTATTTGAAAATAAATCATTGTTATCTACATAGATCATTGAAATCCAGTTGTTCCAGAGGAATACATTTCTAGCTATGACCCGCCCACTTCTAGTTAAGCTCCGCCCACCTTTTTGTGCGTGTTAAACTCGATTTGAAACTGGCTTTGAAGCCTGATGTCCCGTAATCTAAATTTCAAGGAAACTAGACAGGTAAGCTGATGAATATTTTGAAACTAATTTGACTGGGAGATTGTGATGCCTGGTGACAGATAGAATACCGAAAGTGCATTGACATTCTGCAATTTGGTAATAATGGAACCATTTTTTTAGAATCTAAAGGCAACATTCACATCAAGATTTTTGAAAATAAACCCGTTAAAATTGTATGTTATATATAGGTAGATAGATAGATAGATAGAGAGATAGATAGATAGATAGGTAGATAGATAGATAGATAGATAGATAGATAGATTATGCCACAGTAGGCCCATTCGGCCCTTGCGTGTAAGTTACATAATATAAGAACGTGGCAGACACTATGACGGTATTGCATATTACAATTGTAATTATTTCGTTATTATCACTACTTTTGCATCGTTATCATCTCCATCATCATCACCACCATTACCACCACCATCATCATCATCATTATCATTTCCGCCATCATCATTATCGTCGTTCTCGTCGTTCTCGTCGTCGTCGTCAGCCGCCGCAGCCGTCGTCAATCATCGTCATCATCATGATTCTCATAATTGTTATATTCAGCAAGTTTAAGATCTATGAATAACAAGTCAGGCTAAGCCGTAAAAATTATTGCGAATTTAACCACCACTCACCCGCCTGTACCCTAACCTAACATTGCACTGAGTCAATAATATGGCCAGTTATGCCCCATGACGTTTTGGGGAAGTTGAGTATATCTATGGTTCGTACCTATAGGGGGGGGGGGGGGGGCGGGGGATTATGTCAACTATTTGTCTTTCAATGTAAATGCATGGTATATCAAGGCAGCTAATTTCCGTATGCGTGAACTATTGCCAGACTGATGTAGTTCTCTCAGATTAAAGACGGTTTTGTCCAAAAATATTGTTTTATATATGGTTTTGTTAAATTTTGATAAATTGGACAGACTAATATGAAATGATATTCATCCTCTAAATCGTCGCAGACATTTCACTTCCTTTCTGACAGAGGGGTTGGCAATGGTTTACTCCCGGTACTTGGTTATTGTTACCATGTCCAAATAGCTTTTGTATGATCCATCATCAACAACGTGCTTGTCTAGATTCCCCCTCCATTCCTGATGAAAACTGTCAATTTCCCTTTGTTTATAGGCTTCGATGAAACTGTTTTTGTCAATACCATCTCCTTGCGCTAACCAAATATCTTTGAAACCTCTAGTACCGAGCATATGCCGTAAAGAGCTTACCCAGTTTTTACAAGTCATCTCGCTGTGAATATGCACCTTTAACACTCATACCAGCCAAAGACAGCGGCAGCACTGGTCTTGGGAAATTCCCATTTGCATACTAAAAAGAAGGCTTTTTGATAATTTACCACTGGAACTCCAGGAGTATATTTTCAAAAATTCTCTTATCTTGGTCTGCAAATGGACAGTTTTACTGAGAAAACTTAAATTCTCTTGCACGAATTCGAGAGATAACGGGCTAAGTCAGTGCGATAGGGTCAGTGGCCGCTCTAATATTAAAGGTGCATATTCACAGCAAGATGACTGAAAATAAAATTATTTAAATTGTCCACTTGTACAGGCTTAAGCTGTGGGCATAGATGTAGGCTAATGAAACGCAATAAATCTTAACATATAATGATTTCGCTACGTATAAATTAATAAAATGTTTAACTTATGAATTTGAATTAGGGACTCGTGCCTCTATTTCAATTTTACAATTAAAAAAATTATATTAATTTGTATGTATTGAAATCGTCATATGTTAAGATTTATTTTGTTTCATTACGCCCAGGCACACAATTTAAAGGTGCATATTCGCGCTGCTTGAAAATCAAATTTTCTAAATTGTATACATTTAGAGGCTTAAACTTTGGGCATAGATATGAAGAAACGAAATAAATGTTAACATAGGATGATTTAATTCCATATAAATTAATAAAATTTAATAATAAGTTAATGAACTCGTGCCTCTAATTCAATTGCACAACTAAAAAACTTATATTAGTTTTTATACGGAATGAAATCACCATATGGTAACATTTATTTGGTTTCAATACATCTAGCCACATAATTTAAGCCTCTAAAATTACTCAATTTTAACAATTTTATTTTCAGGCATTCTGGTGTGAATATGCATCTTTAACGCCCTGCCATCTACTATCATCCCTTACGCAGGAACGTAACCTCTGTAAACCTGAACACTTCCAACCGACCACATACATCAATCCAGTGCAAAATTATTTGGGAGAGTTTCCAATTCTGTGGGTGTGGGGACGGGGAGGGTGTGTGGGCTTTATCCAGGCGACAGATAAATGTTTGTTTCCGTGCGTGTTCAGGTGATGTATATATCACATGCACCCACCCTGCCTGTTCACGCGATGCATGTGTCGCGTACTCCTAACCCCACCGTCACGTCAACCACCACTCCAACGCACCCACCCGTCCCAAAAATCCACCCACCCACCCCACCCCATCCACAACTATTTGCACCAAACAGGACCGGCCTATGGAATGCATACGTGACCACGGCGCTATTCGTCCGGGTTACGGGATTTCCGCGAAATTGATTGTAGATTTCTCGGAATTACGATACCCGTACTATAGACTTTTGATAATCTCATATCTTCGCAGTTAAATATAGATTTTTTGGCGCGACGTGTTATCAATTGAATCCCTCTTGTGCCAAATTAACACTTTAATTGTCAAGTTGGTAAAAAACGACCTCTGCAGTGATCTTGAGAAATATTCATTTGCAGGATAAGAGAACATTTTTGAAAATTTACCACTAGTCTAAACGGAGCCAGTCATTCCAGTATTACATTTTCAAAAATACTCTTGTTGGTCTGCAATTTGACGTTGGCTAAGCAGAAATTTTAATTTTCTTGACCATTTCACTGTTGAATGTGCATTTGAAGGATAACAGAAATTTATTTTTTGTTCTAAATTTACGTTTTAAATTTACAAAAAATACTCGTTTTGGCTGCAAAAATCAAAATTTCGTTTGAAAAGTATTGACAATTAAATGGCTAGTTGAAACAAATGGTATTTTGAGCGCTTTAATGCGCAGTTGACATAAAATGATTTAATATGGCTAACACAGGCAATATATATAAGCTGTTATATTTAGCTCACCTGGCCTGAAAGGCCAAGGGAGCTTATGTCGTTGCGACCGTCCGTCGTGTGTCCGTCGTCCCTCCGTCCGTCCGTAAACTTTCCCTTTGAAACGACTTCTTCTCAAGAACCGCTGGGACGATTTCAATTATATTTGGCAGGAAGCATCCTTAGCGTATAGCGATCCAAGTTTGTTCAAACGAAGCCGATCGGCCAATTTCGCCGGTGGCTATCTTGTATTTTGGCCGATTCTTAGAAACGTCTAAAAATCTTCTCAGAAACCGCTTAAGGGATTGAAGAAAACCTCATGAAATATGATCCAGGGCAAGAGTTCAACCAAGTTTGTTCAGGGGAACTTGATTGGTCAAATGGTTCGGCGGCCATCTTGCTGGACGTAGTTTTAGCGAAAATGACTTCTCCAGAACCGCTGAAGGAATCAGGCCAAAATTTGACAGATATGATTGGGGACTAAGGGCCAGTAAACTTTGTTCAAGAGAAGTTGATCGGTAAAAAAATAATGGCCGCGGTAGTCCAATCAAAATACAGCGTGTTTGGCGGCCATTTTTAATTTTTTTATTTGATGGATTTTGAGGCCGAAATTGATTTTATATAGGTTTTTGGGTATTCTGATCTCAAAGTAGCAATTTTCGAAACTGTCAAATAAACGGGTTGACGGCCATCTTGGATAATTTTCCCGCCAAAAGCTCCCATACTAATGCAATGGGAAATTTAATATTTCTTCTTTTCGAGAACTGCTGTGCCGATTTCAATTATATTTGGTAGGAAGCATCCTTAAGGCATAGCGATTCAAGTATGTTCAAACGAAGCTGATTAGCTAATTCGGCCGGCGGCCATCTTGGATTTCGCCTGATTTTTTTTTAATGTCTTTAAAAATCTCCAAAACTGTTTGAGGGATCAATTGAGACCTCATGAAATATGATCTATGGTAAGAGCTGACCCAAGTTTGTTCAAGGGAACTTGATTGAGTAAATGGTTCAGCGTCCATCTTGGATGACATAGTTTTCGCAAAAACGACTTCTTCCTCAGAACCGCTGAAGCGATCCGGCCGAAATTTGTGATATATGATTAAGGACTAAGGGCCATTAAAATTTGTTCAAGAGAATTTGATCCGTCAAAAAAAACCTTGACCGCTTTAAAATGTCTTTAAAAATCTTCTCCAAAACCGCTTAGGGGATCAATTCAAAATGCATGAAATATCATCTAGGACAAGAGCTGCACCAAGTTTGTTTTAAGGGAACTTGATTGGACAAATGGTTTGGTGGCCATCTTGGATAACCTAATTTTTGCCAAAATGACTCCAGAACCGCTGAGCGGATTAGGCCGAAATTTGGGAGATATGATTAGGCACTGAGTGCCATTAAAGTATTTTTCAAGGGAAGGCGCTACGTCAGAAACATGTCTGGAGTGGACCAATCAAAATGTAGCGTGTATGGCGGCCATATTGGACTTGCAAACATGTCCACAGCCTCATTTAGAAGACTACTCCTAAACCACCCACCAACAATTGTGACAAAAATGCATAATGCTCCAGGTGAGCGGCACAGGCCCCGTGGGTCTCTTGTTATTATGTCATTTAAGATATCAGATTCAGATTTTTTATTTACACCCAGGCCACATAATGGCATATGGGGAATATGAATTTACAGAAATTAAAAATGTTATGGCGATCAGACATTATATATCAATTCATAATTACATATTTTGGTATTTATCTAGTTATATAACCACTGTTTGTGCTTTCGGTGGTAGTAGTAGTAGTAGTAGTAGTAGTAGTGGTAGTAGTAGCAGCAGCAGCAGCAACAGTAGCAGTAGCAGTAGCAGTAGCAGTAGCAGTAGCAGTAGCAGTAGCAGTAGCAGTAGCAGCAGCAGCAGCAGTAGTAGTAGTAGTAGTAGTAGTAGTAGTAGTAACGTAGAATTATTAGGAAGGTTACAGTTATTATTTACACGTACTTCATAATTAGTAATGACAGAATTATTACTGTTATTGTACCGCCATCTCAATAACAAAGTACTAAAATTATAGTGGTCATATTGTGGGGGTCATCAGAATTTGGATTATAATAAATATATAATAACTGATTATAAAAAATGTCAGATTGGTATTCTTAGAAATGGGTTATTGCTGTACATAAGGTAGTCATTTTTTAAACTAAAATACAGAACAACCTTATTTTCAACAATAGACAATTATATCCATTCATATCGCGACAGAGACTATTTTGGGTATTCACAACCGGAGTGACTTGCTCGATAACCGAACCAGTCATTCCAGTGTTAAATCTACAAAACAGCCTCTAATCGTGTTACTCTATACTTTTTTTACAATTAGGTTTCTTGTTATTGTTTCTTGGATAGCCACAGTGTGGGGCAACAAACTGGTTGTTAAGGCAGGCGGTTGTTTGCATTATATGATTTTGACGTCGGCATTTAACAAATCCAAGGCACTACAGTTTAGTTGAGTATTATTGTTGACACCAATAACAGCACGATCGATCTATCAGATAATTAAATTAGGTTGCCCGTCGCAGTCATTGCCACTTGTGGAATGTGTGCGGACCTACATATCACACAACTGGGTTTAGATAAGGAAGCTCTATTGTATAATATGGCGATTGACAATTCAGGTGTCTTTGCTGGTACGATGAAAAGGTCATGTCAACTCCTATTCCACCATCGAGAAAAGGAAATAGTATACACCTTAGATAAACTATCAAATTTAAAATAAAATGTTTAATCACACGAAGTACCTTTCCTGACACACGTTGGTACAATAAAGCCGTGTTCTTACTGGAGTTAATCGGGAATAACGCCATACCTCAGTATTGCGCTACGCCAGATACCTCTCTAGTCGATCGGGTTTGAACCCCCACCCAGGTAATTACAAGTCGAGCACGCGAACGACATGGCCAATAGTCTCCTCCAAGTACAACTACGTTTTTATTTATGCGGATGTGAAAATATCACTATTGATGAAAACTCCCCAGAAGTTGTACATACTTCAATTACCAAGGTATATGGCTCAACAGCGCCGTGAAAGGCATTACCATCCGAAAGTACCGACCCAGAACACTTGCTACGGAATGCTAAAGCCCGTGATGTCGCCTCTTCATATCAAATTGAAGATTCGATTCTTTGAAACACCTGTCGGGTCAGTACTCCTTTAACAATACGAAGAAGCGTGGACAATAAAACTAAAACTCCAGAAAGAACTTGAAGATGTGGAACCAGACTTTTGTGAAAAGCATTAACGCACACTGCCATGGGCATAGCTAGCTAGGCTTCACCTACAATTCGCCCGTAATGAAATCGACCGATTCCTGAACTCCCTGACCATCAATTTCCAGAAAACTATACTGGTAAGTTGTTAAATATTTTGAAACGAATTTGCCTATGCCAGCAATAGCTCCCAGTCAAATTAGGCCGTGTTCTCATAGAGCTACTATTTCGGTAAAAATCTAGGTATATTGGCTAGCGTTCTCATTGGACCTGGCTCTTGTACCTGCATAAATACGCCATCTATTTCGAAATTTAATCTCACAAAATCGGCAGTTTATCTTCTCATATATCACTATTACTTCCCTATGTGAACGTAAGCTATTCCCTCAAAATGTGCAAGGTAGCGATACCGTCAACTATTTCTCTCTCTGTCTAGCAGGTAGCGCTATGAGCAGCATTTAATCTCGCTCTCCACCAGGTAGCACCGCCGTCCAGTCCGGGACTATCTTCCAGCAGTCTTAATGCAAACCGATATATCGCCTAATTGTTAACCTACATAGTACATGGAATAGTTAAACAGGATTAGGCATTGAGAAAGAGCCCTTAGGCCCTGTTCACACTAGAGACTAAAGCCGTGTTCGCAATGGAGAGTTATTCGGGAATAACGCCATACCTCAGTATTGCGTTACTTCTGGTTACGTCTCTAGTACGAACCCGGCTTTAGTCCGGAATAACGCCATATTTAAGTATGGCGTTATTCCTAATTAAGTCTCTAATGAAAACACGGCCTTAGTTTCAAAATATTCAATAGCACGTTTATTAAATATTAAAGCCACACAATTCGTCCAACAACGTATAGGCTGTGTTCTCAAAAGAGACTTAGCCGGCGTAGCGCAATACTGAGGTATTACGTTATTCCCGATTAACTCTCCCGTGAGAACACAACCTAAGTAGTATAGTGAGCGCGAGTAGCTAAACCACTATGCCTATCTCTGTTCATGTACAAATTGCCAAAGGCTACGGGAATAGATACACTCATCCAGTGCAAGGCTGTGTTCCCACCGGAGAGTTAATCGGGAATAACACCATACCTCAGTATTTAGTTACGCTGGTTAAGTCTCTAGTGAGAACACGACCTAAGGCATAGTTCTCATACATCCGCTATTTGGGTAAATACCAGGTATATCGGCTAGCGTGATTGCTTCCCTATGCGAACTCAACATATTCCCTCTGAATTTGTCTAGGTACCGTTACCGTCAGCATTTTCTCTCACTATCTGCCAGGTAGCGCTCCGGTCATCACTTTATCTCGCTCTCCACCAGGTAGCCCCTCCGTCCAGCCCAGGACAATCTTCCAGTAGTGTTAACTCAAAAAGATATATCAGCTATATTAACGGACATACAATGTAATGGAATAAAATCAATCTTAAGGCATGTTCTCACTAGAGTCTTAACCGACGCAGCGCAATACTCATGGATGCCGTTATTCCCGATTAACTCTCCAGTGAGAACACGCCCTAAGACCCATTTTTACTTCCCCCTACATTCGCCTCGCTCAACTAACGATCCAACATCCTTCTATCTATTTAGCCATCACACTTTTCTGGGCTTGTCTTGGTATATGTGAATGCGACCTAGAATGGCACATCCCTCATGGACATGCCTTTGCGTTTAAAGTAGAGCACTTAAGTAGAGCACTTAAGTAGAGCACTTACATAAGTTAACGTGATTCCAAAACAAAACAATGGATCTTTCCATTGTTAGCTATGCCCCGCCCATCTCTAGCTAAGCTCCACCAACACCTCGCTCGTGTTGGGATCGACCGATCTCTGAACTTCCTGACTATCAATTTCCAGAAAGCTGTACAAGTAGGCTGTTGACTATTTTGAAACTAATTTGACTGGGTGCTGTTGCTGCCTAGGGCAGCAACAGCGCCCAGTCAAATTAGTTTCAAAATATTCAACAGCATGTTTATTAAATAGTAGAGACATACACATGTGACGTCATTACTCTGGAAAGGTCCATTTTGAATACGATGTAAGAACTGTTATGCTGAATATTTCAATATTGGACTAGAAGTAATGTCTTCCAATACAATTGAACTTTCCAGTTTATCCATCCATCATATGACGCATAATCAACTAGGTAATGTGCAGGATGACGTCATAATAAATTACTGCATGCATGACTCTATTTAGTCCGAGGTAAACGCTTAATAGTCCGATACGTTGTACGAATTGTATGTCTTTAATATTTAATAAATTCCCTGTCAAATAAGTTTCGAAATAATCAACAGCTAACCTTTATAGTTGTCTGGAAATTGATAGTCACGGAGTTAAGGGATCGTCGATCCCAGCGCGAGCGAGGTGTGTGTGGAGCTTAGCTAGAGATGGGCTACATAATCCTGTAATGGTCTATTATGTTCAAACTATTCAGCCCCGCGTTCTTATTTCGTTTTGGATACATTTAAAGTTGCATATTCACACTAAATGCTTTAAAATAAAATTGTTAAAATTTTATACTCTTAGAAGCTTAAATTGTGTGCCCAGATGAAATGAAACGAAATAAATCCTAGCGCATGATCATTTCACTACGTATAAATTAATATAATCTTTTAAGTTGTGAAATCGAATTAGAGACAGAAGCCCCTAATTCCACTTCACAAATAAAAGAAAATATTAATTTATACGGAATGAAACCATCATATGTTTTTAAGATGTGTTTCCCTTCATTACAGTGAGGTACACAACTTAAGTATCCAAAAGTATAAAATTTAAATAATTTTGTTTTCAAGCGTTTTGCTGTTAATAAGCACCTTTAAATTTATTTATGAGATCTACGGTAACAATCATATGACGTCATAATTAACTTTGTGACGTGTATGATGACGTCATAATCAATTACTACATGCATGACGTAGCGAAGTTCGTCACGAACGCTTAATTCATGACGGACTAAGCGCTGTTCTTGTTCGAATTGTATGTCTGTACTATTTAATAAACATGATGTTGAATATTTTGAAACTAATTTGACTGGGAGCTGTTGCTGCCATATGCAGCAACAGCTCCCAGTCAAAGTAGTTTCAAAATATTCAACAACTTACGTGTACAGATTTGTGGAAATTGATAATCGTAGAGTTCAGGATCGATCGATGCAAGCAACGGAGAAGTGTGGGTGGAGCTTGGGTAAAGGGGTGGGGGGGGAGAGGGTTCTATAGCTGAAACTAAAGCTGTGTTCTCACTAGAGACTTAACGGGCGTAACGCAGTACTGAGGTATGGCGTTATTCCCGATTCACTCATTGTATGACGTTATTCCCGATTAACTCTCCAGCGAGAACACGGCCTTAGGCTGCGTTCTCACTAGAGACTTAACCAGTATAACGCAATACTGAGGTATGACGTTATTCCGGATTACGTCTCTAGTGAGAACACGGCCTAAGGTATGGCGTTATTCCCGATTAACTCTCCAGTGAGAAGACGGCCTAAAGCCGTGTTCTCACAGGAAAATTAATCGGGAATAACGCCATACCTCAGTATTGCCATACACCGGTTAAGTCTCTAGTGAAACTCGACTTAAAGCCTTGTTCTCACTAGAGACTTCGCGGGCGTTACGCAATACTGAGGTATGGCGTTATTCCCGAGTGAGAATACGTCCTACGGTATTCTCGCTAGAGAGCGCCCTGATCGTAGATACGATATGCATTGAGGTCTCATTACAGATTTACTGCGCTGCAACTACTTCGAATCGTCATATTTCGAAATAACTTATCCGGCGTGTGTATCTATGTCGCTTGATCAGTTTACGAAGGTAATCTACGTATCAGCGATACACCGGAGTATACCCATGTTAAAATTACCCAGCGCCTGCGTTACCAGTTTTATATAAATCCACGCCGTGTTCAACACCAGGAAATGAATGGGTAAATACTATTTATCATGTGACTGCTTCCTAAGACATACACGACCATATGGAACGTCTTATTTCAATCAAGCCAGTGCATCATAGGGAATCAATATATATTGAACGGTTTGATGGTCAAGTCTGCCCAACCGGCCTCTGAAGTGATATTGAGCAGTGTCCATTTACAGGCAAAAAGAAGAATATTTTAGAAAATTTACCAATGGAATGCCTGGCTCTGTCACCGAGCCAGGCATTCCAGTGGTAAATCTGTAATAACTATTCTTCGTTTGTCCCGCAAATGGACACCGATTAAGCAGGAAACTTGTTTTTTCTTAGCCATTGACGCATTCATGGTCAAGCCGGTCAAGCCGGTCAAGCCTGTCAAAAGCGACATCTGCGGACACCATGAAGAATGTCCATTTGCTGGGAAACAGAAAACTATTTTTGTAAATTTCTGGAGTAAATCTAAAAAAATTGCCTTCTTGAGAAAAAACCCTTTTTGAGAACTCTTGTTTTACCTGAGTTAGCATTTCTGAGTTTCTTTAGGCGGTTATGAAAGAAAATGGTACCATAATAGATTAAGACATTGGACCTGATGGGCGTAATTTAAGCAATTGACCTTTCACTATCTTTATTCAGTATACATCATACGCCTATCAGGTCACAACAAATTGAAATCAAAATCAATACGCCAAATCTCACTTCACTTGTACGACATGTTTCTGAAACGTCCAAATTAGCTATACTAAATTTGTCCTCATTGTACCACACCTTTATCACGTATCCTTCAATAAGCACGTATACGTGTACACTTGACCATCCCTGCTTAGAGACATAAGGTATGTTTATGTCAATTATACTATTTGATCAATGTACCGTTCTAGTTTTGGCTATGCCCCTCTCATCTTTATCTAAGCTCTAACCACACCACGCTCGTGTTGGGTTCGATCGATCTCTGAACTCCCTGACTATCAAATTCCAGAAAACTATACAGGTAAGCTGTTAAATATTTTGAAACTAATTTGACTGACCGAGGTTGCTGCCTATGGCAGCAACAGCGTCCAGTTAAATTAGTTTCAAAATATTCTACATAATGTTTATTAAATGTTAAAGACATACAAGTCCGACAACATCTCGGAGTATTAAGCGGTAAAGAAGACTGTATTGAGTCATTCATGACGTCATCACTATGGAGTCATCTTACACGATGCGTAGTTGATTATGACGTCATATGACGTCATATGATGGATGGATAAAGTTGGAAAGGTCCATTGTCAGTCACCGCCTTCAATAAACATATTTTTGGCGATCTGAGCATTCGTAAAGTTTCATAAGAATGGACCTTTCCACTGTATCCATCCACCATATGACGTCATAATCAACTACGTGGCGTGCAGAATAACACCACAATCAATGACGTCATTACTGGCGTAGATAAGTACGCCACGATCGCACAATTGAAGACTGACTATGCGTTGTTGTACGAATTGTGTCTTTATTGTTTAATAAATATCCTGTTGAATAGTTGGAAACTAATTTGACTGGGCACTGTTGCTGCCATAGTAGGCAGCACCAGTACACAGTCAAACTAGTTACAAAATAGTCAACAACTTACTTGTATAGTTTTCAGGGCATTCGTGGATCGATCAATCACAACAAGGCGAAGTGTGGGTGGAGCTTAGCTAGAAGTGGGCGGAGCATAGCTAAAACTGGAAAGGTCTATTGATCGCACGACTTTATTCTAGAACACGGCCTTATTCTAGATATATACGGGCGTAAATTAATCCCACAGAATTCTTGTTTATATTCTACCCGCTGATGTCATCGAAATATTCAAGCGTCTTTGTGTATTTACACCTGTCTTAAGGGACCACCTTATGGACCATGGATAATTAGTCACTCTACAAGTGTGGTTTGTTAACGTAGGGTTCAGATCTCTCACATAAGTATAAGAATTAATGTCTAATCGCGTCACTAGTTAAATGATGTCATACTCATAATGACGTATTATATCTCCGTCATGGACATTGAAAATTCCGTCGAGCGTTTGCAATGTAAAAATGTGATGAATTTATAATTTAATAAACACTCTAATTTTGCAATTTTGAAACTATCAAAGTTAAATTAATTTGAAAATATTCCACACCTTACCTGCAGCTACCTTGAAATTTAGATTCAGTGAATTAAGGTTTTAAAGTTTTAAATCGAGTCCAACACGTGTGCAAAGCGGTGGAGTGTAGCGAAAAACAGGCGTGGCATTACTAAAAATGGATTCACTATTACGTTAATACAATCACATAGGAACTAAACGCACCAGCATCCTGATATCCCATAGAATTATACTATCTTACTTGACTGTTTATGGTTATCAATCTATTCATCCATCCATCCATCATCCATCCATCCATCCACCGCCCCAACCCACACCAACCCCACCCACGCATCCACCCTCCCATCCATTCACCCTCACATCCATCCACCCACCCACCCACCTACCTACCTACCTACCTACCTACCTACCTACCTACCTACCTACCTACCTACCTATCTATCTATCTATCTATCTATCTATCTATCTATCTATCTATCTATCTATCTATCTCGCTTTGATAGTTAGTTAGTTAGTTAATTAGTTGGTTAGTTAGTTAGTTAGTTAGTTAGTTAGTTAGTTAGTTAGTTAGTTAGTTAGTTAGTTAGTTAGTTAGTTAGTTAGTTAGTTAGTTAGTTATGGTTAGGGTTAGGGTTAACCTTCCTGTCCATTCAGTCGCTCGGGACATCGAAATTATACCCATTGAACAACCACCTCTCTCTAATACCGCTGAGGAAACTGATAAACAAAGGAAACTTAGAGAACCATTTTTTATTAAGCAATTAGAAACAGAATGGCCGAGGGGCATAAATGTGGACCCCGGTCTTGCTGATCAGCGTGAAATAATTCCATTCACTCTGACATATAATCGAAAAAATGTAGAAATTTCCGAAATTTTGAAAGATGAATATCATAAATTACAGAATAATTTAAGACAGCCTCTCAATTTGCGCCCAGTAATAGCATGTAGGAAAAATCCGAATCTACGTGACATATTGGTAAAATCCAAATTAACTGGACAAATATCATCATCTTAAAGTTGTCCAATATTTGTAAGGCCATCTTGCCTCTATAAAACAAAAATAACAAATCTCAGGCAATAAAATAAATAAAAAATATTTTCAATTTTTTGAAAATTCTGAGCCAGCGCCTTAACCATATTACTACCTACCTACCTACCTACCGACCTACCTACCTACCTACCTACCTATCTATCTATCTATCTATCTATCTATCTATCTATCTATCTATCATTGATAGTTAGTTATTTAGTTAGCTAGCTAGTTACTTAGTTAGTTAGTTAGTTAGTTAGTTAGTTAGTTAGTTGGTTGGTTGGTTGGTTGTTTGGTTCGTTGGTCGGTCGGTCGGTCTGTCGATGGGTCGGTGGGTCGGTGGGTCGGTTCATTCATTCATTCATTCATTCATTCATTCATTCATTCATTTATTTATTTATTTATTTATTTATTTATTTGTTTATTTATTTACCTAGACATATATTATACGGTCCAGATAAAAAAATACGTTAAAATGTTTCCAAAGCAAAAACAGAAACGCGTAAGAAAGTATAATTTTGAACATGATGTACGAAATGTTCTGTTGAATATCTTTAGCATAATTGGTTTGGAAGATATTGCTGCCTTAGGCAACAATATCTTCCAGTCCATTTATGCTCAAAATATTCAACAGTACATTTTATTTTGCTTCGAGAAAATAATTTATTTCTGAGCTGTACTGTGATCTGTTTATTATTTAGTAGTTAACGGTACACATTCATACCAGAATGCTCAAAATAAAAAATGTTAAAATTGTATACCGTTAGAGGCTTAGGCCGTGTTTTTATTAGACACCTAACCGGGTATAGCGCAATACTGGGGTATGGCGTTATTCCAGATTAACTTTCCAGTGAGAACTCGTCTTTAATTTGTGTGCCTAGATGCGATGAAACGAAATAACTCTTTTACCATATGATGATTTCACTCCACATTAATTAATCTAAATTTGTAAGTTATGAAATTGAATTAGAGACACAAGTCCCTAATTAAAGTGTACAACTAAAACAGTATTTTAAGTTATATGGAATGAAATCATCATTCATCATATGTTAATCTTTATTTCGTTTTCTTAGATCTAGGCCCACAATTTTAACAATTTTATTTTCAAGCATTTTGGTACCTATAAGTCGACTAGTCAAGTGCTATTATATGATAATACAATGTTTATCTGTATGTTTTGTCTTGTTCAGTTTTGTATATGTAGTTATCGTATCCTCAGATTTGGATGAAGCAGAATAGTCTAGAAGAGGCAAAATCTGAAAAGAGGCCTAGAAATCACTTCAGTGAGGACGGAAGTGTAGCATGTGTCACCCATGTCCGTTATTAACTATGATCTTTAGTGGTCACATGAAGCCCGGATGACACTTAAATTCCATGTGCATTGGCAAGTTATGACGTCATCAAAATGGTGGCCATTAGTAAAAAAATTGTATTTACTAAAGCGGCAGTATCTCATCAATATCTCGAGTTGTGAAATTTGGCCCGGTTGACTCTTTTGGGATGCGCAATAGATACATATAGAACATGCCTTATCTATGCACTTGTGGAAAATGTTACTATGAAACCTGTCTATAGCGGACACTATTCGGCCTGACAAAGAGTGATTTCTAAAAGCAAGTGGTCGCCTACTGCACATCATTTACAACAGTAAATGGTTTTTGGCACCACACGATGGCGATTCTTCAAGATGTGTGGTCTTGCAACCATATGTCTTAAAGAACCATCACCATGCATCTCCAAAAGCAAGTGTTCGTTATATACAGGTTTGGCTGTATTATGTGAATTAGTAATTTTGAGTAAGGTTTGACATAAATAATGAGGAAATGACATAAAATGAGAATTAGGCTAACGTTTTCATTGATTGCTATGTAATACGTGATTGTAAAGTCAAACAACGAACGCAACTAAGTTTCATAATTAGAGTCGTCAGTTCGGTTACTCGGATTTGGACAGACTGAGTTGCTGTACAGACAGGCCCCAGTACACTGCAGCTTCTTTACACGACAGCTGTATCTTATAGATTCACAGTTTTTACAGCTATACTGAGTAAGTTCAAGATAATTGTTCGGTATATGATCGTCCATCAAGAGTTGTGGTCACATAACATTGGCGATAAGATCTTCATACCATCCATGACCAATTGGTGATTCCATGACTGGCTGTGCAATGGTTGACAAATACCAAATACGACTTTGATTATGAGCACATTTGATGTGTTGATGTAGTGACAGTTGTGTTGATGGCAGTTTTCCAGTGTCTTTGCTTCCTTTCCGGAAATGCTTGAAACCAACGTCATTGATTGATGTGTCATGTGTGTTTTCGGTGTAGAGCCGACAAATGAACTCCTACTTTGCCAATGGCTGCACCAGTCAGGTCATTAACACCGACAAAATCCAACAGACTGACATAAGTTTGAAAAGCTTTCCATGTGACCTTCTTACCTAAACCATATAACTGGCTAACGGTGTCACAGCCCGTCACTGCATGATACGCTGAGAGGTTAGCACGGATTTGCTCACCTATCTCGATTTCGTGAACTGCCACAAAGCGGCGTTGTTTGGCTGTTCCTGTACGGCACTAGATTTCCTCACTAAGTTGAAGTGCAAAGGGTATTAATAATACTAACACATCAGTATCTCTACATGATATAATTGTTCGTCCATATCCAGTTTTGGCAACTTCTGCAGAGTGGAGAATAATGCACGTATCGGCTTCATCATGAGTGGATATCAGTGCAGTTACATCTGTCACATGTACAGCAGCCGATTCTACAGCCAACATATCGATAAAACCATTAGATGTTACCACTTCCTGAACGTGCAAATTCGTGTTAGCGTTATCCATAAGCTGTAGGCTAAAAAAATTAGTGAGTTCAGCTTTAGTTGGCAATGGAACATCCCTGTTATCAATCTTTCGCCGAATTGGTGTGTAACTCCCAGCTCTGCGAATCCGTGTTGATTCCTTAATCATAGGGCAGCCATACCTGTCACAGACAACATCCACCTGGGAACATGAATTGCTGAAATGGCTAAACACAGCTGCTGTAAATGCACCAGCGAAATCGCCACCGTTATTTGCTGTTTCCCAATCTCTTGCACCAGTGCTTGACCATCCATGATTGTGCACGTCTTTAAGTCTGTTGCTGGGAGAAATTCTACGACAGTTGTGCCTGATTCAAGAATCTGTCCAAGTGTGGCCTTGTTTGTAGACCTCAGTTCTCCTGAGGTGTTAGAAATGGACAGCGGAACTGGTGACAATTCATGGCAGAGAACATTCCTCAGATCAATTTCACGACGGGCATCCCTATGAAACTAATAACCATTGAAAGAAATTTCTGTCAGCTTTAATCATTCTCTGTTTCTGAAATAATGTGGACTTAGTACATAGACTTTAATGTCAAACTCTTTAACTGCTTTAGCTTGTCATAAAAATGTAACCTTTTGTACATAAGCGACCCAGATAACGCAGCTTACTGGGCCGATGCAGGACCAATACCGGGTCGATACTGTAAGTATCAGCACGGTATCGGCCCAGTATCGGCCCTGTAAGCTGAGTTATCTGGGGAAATTGCACGAATTATTTAAGCTTCGATTTCACCTTGATTCGGCGCAGTCATAAGGACAGAAGTAATCTTCGGAGGAGCAATATCACATGTTGCCAAACACACGACATCAATGTTATCATGGCTAAAAACACCAAACATATTCAATTGATTAACTATTTTCTGAACATCTTGTTTGTCCCTTGTAATTCTTGAAAGTCCAATTCCCTTTGTACTAACAGGCGAGTATTCATCATCATGGACACTGATATCAAGAAGGTTATGTGTATCATCAACTATGTGGCTACGTTCATTATAGCTAAGACACCATGCACCTCTTGCACCATGGTAATTCCAATGTGTCCACCAGCTACTTTGCCAATTTTGTTTACGTGCGCTAATGCCTGATCTGTAGACAATTGACTAAATGTGTTCTATGATGTCTGCACAACGAAATTGCCTTCAAGAAAGTCATTGTAGACATCACGGTGGATTATTTCATGTCGCATGGCATCAGCAAGATACAAGGCGAACCACGGAAGCATTGCACTGAAGGCTGAGATATGTAGTTTCCAATTTCCCGTGCGCTCTGCTCGAATAAACTGAAGGAGAATTGAAACCATCTTTATATATGCAAGGCAGAATCGCGTGGTTGGTGGTTGAGTTTTCTCAAATTCATCCAATGGTTTGAGTACATTTTGGTGCCGAAGAATATTTTCTAAGGGATTCAATTTACCAACTGTTGCTTCAATATTTGCGCGGTTTTTGAACGACTCGACTAAGTTTGTGGGAGCTAATTGAATTTCGCATTCGATCTCTTCTTCATTGACATTGGGCAATGACACGAGATGTAACCATAGTATTTTCCACAGCGCCTCAAAGGTTAGTTTGTGAGCACGAATTGTTCTATTGTATGACCTGGCTTGCATATTGTTAGGGGATGTATTCTCACCGAAAACTCGACTTTCTCTCCATGCGTCCACAAAACCAGAGTCACTGAAATGATGTCCAATTGTGACCATAAAATTCTTGGCAATGTGAAAGCCACCAAGACGTATGTAAATCGATTGAACCGCGACATGGTTTGCCCACTGCAACGTGAGAACCGTCCACAGAGTGTCTGTTTCATGAGCAGGGGCATTAATAATCGGCAAATAACCTATTGTACATATCTGATTATTGTCAGAAGTTGTGATCTGATTAATTCCAGTGTAGGATTTGCCGAGTCAGCAAATGTTTGATCTGGCGTACACCATGACTGCTCTATGCCTTCGAAGAATAAAGGCTGTGCGCGGGAAGATGATTCTCGATAATGATCTAATATGTGGAATTCTGCTGGCACAGTCACGAATTTCTCCTTATCTAAGACTAATTCTGATTCACATTGTTGCTGCGAGCGACCTCTGGAAAGTTACAATTTGAGTAGCATGGAATATGCCCATTCATCGAGAGTCTCCTCTATGGTATCGATATTATCAGTGGCAAATTGAAAGACGTTGTTTGAAACTAGATTCGATGATATTGAAACGTTACCATGCTCAGCATACCTCTGCAAGTTTCGTTTTGCTTATGTTGTATCTAGACGCCACACTTGATCAAAGCTGATACAATAGCCTGCATGGTGCACCAGTTCAATTAAGGATTTTGATCGAGTTGCTTGGTGAATTGCCATGGTAATCCCTATGTGCTTGGGAGTTAGTTGTTTCCGCTGACAGCAAATATTATGTCCTGTGTAATACTAAGAGCAGTACTCTTTATGTGAGGTTTCTCGATATGTTCATCTAGTTCATCAGTAAGTAGCAGGCTGATAAAGATATACAGACTTTGAGGTACGATATTGACTGCAACTTGTTTACTCACGGAATTACATCCTTTATTGTCAGGCATCTCATTGATGTCAATTCTTATTCTAAGAGCAGCATGGTGCAATGTTAATAGTTCATCTGTTTCTGCATCCATGAATTGACTCGACATCAGATTCTGTATCGACAGCGTGTCCTTTAGTTCGTCACTTGTTTTCTTCCGAGAGTGTACAACGATTTTTGATGATACTACAGGAAACAGCAACTGAGACTGCTGCGGATCTAGCTGTGATACGAATTCGATTTGCTTCTTTTTCAGTTTCTCATTGAACCGCATTTTATTGTCCTTGTAGAGTCCGGCCTCTATGCCTAAGTCAAAGAGAAGCTCAGTATACCTATCCCAAACATCAAGAAGACTGTAAACGTTACCCTGTGATACACCAGTAGAGACTTGATCTGCCACTAGTTCTATGCACATATCTGCTGGTGTGGGCTCCTTATCAACATTGTCTGATTTTTCATTTTTTGTAAATTGAACATAGCAATTCAAATGATACTTTGCATCAGCTGTGACAAGATCGTGGATTTCAGCTAGCCTGCAGGTCATAGTATAGTCTGTTTGTGCAGCCGTCAAGATTTTATCAGCTACATCAAATGTAGCACAGAGATAAGTCTTTTTCCTTGTTTTCTGTTGAAAAAAGATACATAACTCAGAGTCCATTGGCTGAATTGCACTTCGTAAGACTGGATGTTGTTGCTCGGTATTAGTAGGGGTTGTAGCGCTCCTAGAATTTAATGCAACAAATCTATTTTTGAATCTGCTAATGTGCATTGCACTAGTGAATGTAGTATAGCAATCTTTATGATGGAGAATGCCAGTGTTCTTTGCTACTTCATTCAAGTTAACAATTTTTACTCTTTCAATAATGTTCATATTGCCATGGCCATCATACTTTTTACGTTCTGAAATCACATGTTCAAGTCTGGAAAGGCCTGATTCTTGAAGTTTTCTCATGCATCGTTTTCTGTCATCATTTTGACAAAGAATACAAAGACTAAAATCTATATTTCTATCGGAGCTCCTTTTCCGCATTTGGATTATGTACTACCGTGTCCATACTAGCATTCAAACAATTCTAGGAATGCATTGCCTGTAACATAGAAAGAGAACAGATTATATCATTAGCAAACAAGAAAAGTAGTATTAACTAGAGAACATTTACTGAAGTAACTGTAGATCTGCGATGTGTGGCTGTGAAGAAATAGTATAAGGCCTCTTCTAATAAAGAGAGATGAAATATGGTGTGTCTTCTAACATGACCATTGAAGTTGCTTGATGAAGGGCAGGTAACTTATGCGAAACATGAAAACTGGAAAGCTTTGCCCGTGAATGACCTTGACCCCAAGGGAGATATTACAATTTTCATAAGAAATTATTTAGATCTCTCAAGGCTCTAGAATCTGACCAGGTTTGAAGAGAATAGGAAGAAAACTGTAGGAGATAACACTGTTCCAATATTGCTCCCATAGGCTTACTATGGGGATATGTGGCAACCAAAAGCTGATTTTCTCGAAAACTGTTGGTCGGACCAACCTGAAATTTGACACCAGATCAAGTTGATATGAGACCTAGAAGTTCACCTAATGTCAAGTCGATCGAACCAAAACTCATTTTGGCGGCCATTTTGAAAAAAACAGATTTGAAAAAAATTGACCCCAAAATGTGTGCGTGGTAGTTTTTTTTCATAATTTTACATCCTGAGTTCATTTCTGCAAAAAACCGAAAACTGGTAATTTTGCAAAAACATTTTCATGGCGGCCATTTTGAAGGGAAAGGGGATTTCTCGGAAACTATACACCAGATCCAATTTCTATAGAGGGTCTTCACATTAGTGCTGTGCCTCCGATCCGACATGGCCTAAAATCCGATCCGACAGACTTTTTGGAATCCGAATCCCAATCCGGATCTGATGGCTTATCTTAAATCCGATCCGAATCCGAATCCGATTTTTGTCCCTAAATCTGATCCGAATCTGATCCGATTTGTGTCCCTAAATCTGATCTGAATCCGGAAATACGAATCCAATATATTACGATGACATATATAATGTTTGTAGGATCAGGTGGTGTATTTGTATAATGGAAAGTCAGAAATGGATCATGTATTACATTCATGCATCCTCTGCCGTTATTCACAGAGAATCTTCATTTAGGACATTTTAGGTTTACAGTTTACTGTACACTAATTACCCATTTCAAATTTTCAACAACAAAATGAACAAATCCCTGAAAAAGTAAATTCCTTATGAGGTATAGCTGGATATAGCAGTATTTTCTCAAAAATAGGTCATCGTACCCCAAAAAAAACTTTCGGTCAGGATGTGGTTCAAGAGATTATAGACGCACATTAAGTTGCAAGATGATTGAGAAAAAGTGCTAGCAGCAGTTGCTGTCCAAATATCACTCCACTACATTTCCTATGGGCCGTTTTGGGCAAGGAAAAAGGGATTTCTCAGAAACCGTCGACCCGCTCATATATTTCTTTCGGGCCTATATATGCTCGGGGGCGTCCTAGGAGGGTACTACTAATAAAAAAAATAAGAAAGATCCTGAGTAATTATAATAATCTGCGATAGATCGCAGATTAATTAAATAATTAAGATTGTTAGGTTGTCAGGTTTATAAATAATAGCGCAAAACCGTATATAAGTTATATTCAGGAAGATTTGTAAAATGTAATTATTGTGCATAACTGTATTACAATAAAAACCGATTGAAAATCTGCATTCAGCGGCTAGATAACATATGACAAATTAAAGGTACAAGACTATGTAATATTGTGCCCCTGCAAAATGCTCACGTTACATAGGGTACGAAAATTTGATCTCTGTAGCCCAAAGGGTTACAGAGATATTGCCATTTTTGTGAATTTTGGCTCCATAATACGAGCCACCGTTTTGATGACGTCATAGCCAGCTAATGCAGATGAAATTTAAGTGTCATCTGGGCTAAATGTGATCAGTATATGTCATAGTTAATAACTGACATGGGTGACACATGCTACACTTCCGTCCTCCTTGAAGCCAACATTCTGAATTTTACCACAAGTCTAGAGAAAATAATCTTAAATCTCGAACCGACCCATGCTCTAATTTTGCTTGTTGACAATTTGTTTATATCTCGATAGGATTAAAACCACAGAAACGTTGCTATTCAACCTATGCGTTACATTCGATCTTTAATCATACACGCACGCTTTTTCTTCATTGCATGACATTCATCAACGCATTATCCCTGGCGTACAGCTTAAGGCCGTGTTCTCACTGGAGACTTAACCGGCGTAGCGCAACACTGAGGTATGGCGTTATTCCCGATTAACTCTCCAGTGAGAACACGGCTAGTTGACGACTAGTTGCTGGGAGTTGTAGCGAGTTGTTCCTAAATTGTTTGTAGTTGACCGATATACATCTTAAGATGTACGCCGGTATGCAACTAGCAGGAGCGGTTCCAGGAGGTCATTTCCCGGGGTGGGTGGGGTGGGGGGGGGGGGTGTTGGGGGGGGGGAGTGGGTGGATCCACAATTTCAAGGGAGGTAGCTCTTCAAAATGGGCTCATTCCACCACCAGCAGGTAGCTAAAAAAATTGACAGCCCTGCCGGGGTGGGGTGGGGTGGGGTGGCACGTGCCCCCCGAGTGACCCCACCCCACAACGCCTTGGGGCGACTAGTTGCCGAAGATTAAACATGTTTAGTTTTTCAACTACTCCAACTCAGTCGTTGGATATTAGTCCAGTAAAACTACAAATTAACCTAGAACAAATTGCAACAGAATTTATTTCTTTTCTGCGGCATTCATGGGACTGCCAGGTGTCACATATCAAACGTCCTCCAAAATCCCTCGATGGGAAAGTGGGTAAATTCGCATATTAACCACCGCCATTATCCGAATAATGAAACTTCCCTTACCTGCTTCATTCCGCAAATAAACGAAGTAGAAATGTTGTCTAAGCTCTGAATTTCATCGTCACGGAAGACAGTAAGCAATTGGCAATATTGCCTTGAACCACTTGTACAAATTCTCCAAACCACAGATTAAATATGGTTGTATGCACAGGGCCGGGGTAATTTAAAAAAATTATATTTAAAGTAAGTTTAATTTTGTTTTTCGCTTTTAAAATTTTATCTAAAATAAATTGCATTTTAATTTTCACTTTTATCTCACAATTTGAAAAAATTTCTATACAATTCAATCAGAATATGGACATGGATTTAGATACATGCGTTATTTGTAACCAGAGCCTAGAAAATAGCTCACAAACTGTTAAGCTTCGAGTTAAAGGCTGTGACGGTATTAACAATGCTAGCAGAGCCCGTGAAAGCGATGTCATAGCTGAAGTAGGACAGAGGGTTCATGTAAAATGTCGACGGGAGTTCATTGATCCCAAGCGGATTGCCCGTGACGCAGAGAAAATTGAACAATCTCCGCCACCCATGCGAACACTCCGTTCAGAAAGTCCAACATTCAATTTTAGTGAACATTGTTTGCTATGCGGATACCATGCAAAAATTCAAGATGGAAAGAAACGTGGCTATGATATTTATCCAGTAAGTACTCATGACTTTCAATGTAGTATCGCCGAGGCCTGTGAGCAGAGAAAAGACGAATGGGGCAAACTTGTAGCTGGGCCGCTTGCCTTCACGCCGGATTTATGCGTTGTCAATGCAGTATACCATCAAAGCTGCAGCGTAAATTTTCGAACCATGAAAAATATACCTCAGCTGCACTCATCTTGCTCATCCCAAAAACATGGAAGGCCAGAAGACATGGACAGAGTAAGAGCATTTAGTGCGACAATGGCATTTCTTGAAAATAATGATGATGAGCAGCTGACCCTGCACGACCTCGTTAAGAAAATGCAAGAGTATCTCGATGATAAAGAGAATAAAGCATACAGTACAAAATACATGCAGGATAAAATAAAAGATAATTATAGCGATGAAATATTTATTAGCACTGTGAATGGTAAGCCAAACGTTGTTACCTTTTGTTCTAAAGCATCTACTATTTTGACTGACTTCTATAAGGAACAGAAGAGAAAGGATTCCAAATCATAGAGCATGCTAATCATCCAGACAGCTGCCAAACTGCTTAGACACGATATTAAGTTAATTGATTCATGCGCATCATCTGAAAGCTATCCATCAAGGGAGCAAATGAGCGACCCAGTAAAGGCATTTAATTATTTACCAGAGACACTGCGGGAATTATTGCGGATTTTGTTTACTGGAAAAGACACAGAAATAAAACAGGCATCAGTTGGACAGGCTATTATGCAAGGAACTCATCCTAGAGTTATTTTGGCACCTTTGCAGTTCGGGCTGTCATGTGAGATGCACCATAAATTTGGATCTAGATTTATTGTTGACACCTTGTACAAGCACGGATTTGGATGTTCATACGCGGAGATACAGAGGTTTGAGCGCAGTGCATCACTTCATGGTGGAGATCTACCACAGCCATTATCAGGCGAGTTCATTCAGTTTGTTGCCGACAATGTGGATCACAATATTTGCACAATAGATGGGCATAATACATTTCATGGAATGGGAATCATTGCATCTGTTACACCAGGAAACCTTTCGTGCAAACTTATTCCAAGGATAAATGTAACATCTGAAGATATCAAGCAAGTTGGCAAGATCTGTATCAGGAACTTTGAGTCTCAGCATACCAGGAACTACCCATTGACCGTTAAGGAGTTAACTGCGATGGAACAAACAGACCCAACAGCTGACATTGACATCCTCTGGGATTTCTCTTTGTTTCTGCGTTCAAGTAGACAGTCATGGTCTGGCATGACGCAAACTGTTCACCAAGGAGTATATCCAGGTAAATCGTCTGTTATTTTCCTTCCGATGATAGATCTAGAGCCAAGTAACATGACCTGCATCTTTCCACTTTGACTTATGTTTGTGAACAGGCAAACCGATACCATGTTGCACCCGTGATTACATTTGATCAGCCCTTATTTTGGAAAGCTATGACTATCATAGAGATTGAGCCGAGCTGGAGTCCATTAAAGCAAATTATTCTAAGACTCGGAGGTCTTCATATGGAGATGAGCTTCCTTGGCTGCATTGGTCACTTAATGGCAGGAAGCGGTCTTGCGCCTATTCTAGAGGTAGTCTACGCTGAGAATGCTGTCAAACACATTCTTAGTGGAAAGGCAATTTCTCGAGCAGTTCGAGGACACCTCATGGTTTTTGCTTCTCTCAGTACAATCTTGATTGCAAATGCATACAACCTACCACTACCTACAATTGCAGATGCTGAAGTTGACACAGTAGAATATTCCGCTGCAATGCATTCAAAAGAATTGTTTGACAATGATGATAATGTTGCAGGACATGAAGCGATTGAAGGTTCCCTAAATAAAGGTATGGTTAAAGTTGGAGGGCTCTATGATGACATTATCAAAAATCCGTATGTAGCTACAAGATTGTCCTCGGAAAATGCATTACATGATGTCAAGGACAAACTAGACTCAGAGAAGGTGGTCATGAAAGATAAGAGGACTGCACGACTCTGGCTTTTGTATATGGAGTTGGTTGACATTCTGCACAAATTCATTAAGGCAGAACGAACTGGTGATTGGAACATGCACCTTCAGACCGTTCGTGAGATGCTTCCATATTTTGCAGCCTCTGGGCATAATCTGTACGCCAAGTCTGCATATGTATATTTACAAAAGATGTTAGAAATACCTGAAAGTCATCCAGATATACACACCAGCTTCCTCAATGGTCATCATGTCATTCATCGAAGTGATAGGTATTGGGCAGGGTTATCTACTGATCTAGTTATTGAGCAGGTCCTTATGAGAAGTGTAAAGTCAAGTGGTGGTCTAACACGAGGTCGTGGAATGACAGAACTTCAGCGTCTTGTTTGGTTGTTGTCTATGCCCGCATGTGCAGATGTGTGTAATGCAATGCAAGAGCTCTCTGGGGTAAACTGTGATTCAAGTGAACAACACAAAGATTCCACACAATCTCGAATAAAGCGTGATATGGATGATACTTACAACATTCTCAAAATCCTTAGTGAACTGAATCCATTTGGACCAGACCCTTCTCTTAGAGGACTTGTTAGTGGATTGTCTGCACATGAATCAGTCAATGTTGACGATGCTAAAGATATTGGAGAATCAATTATTAATTCATTGTGTGGCCAATGTGTATCAAGCATTTAGTTCCAGAGCAAGAGACAAGCTATTACCTTAGCATCCAAAACATCTCTCAAGATTGATGATGAATGTGTACAAATTGATCCACAACTCCTATTTCAAAGACTCAGTTTAATTGCTACAAATGGATCAAAAGGGAATACATCATCTTATTTTGAGTATGAGTTGGGCACTCATCCGCCCGCACTCTTTGATAATTCATCTCTTCCATGGGAAGCAAATAAGCTGGCACTTGCTGATGCATTGTGGAAATTAATTCAAAATGAACATGCAGTCCTTCCAGATTCTGTCCACTATGTGCTTGATGGAGGAGCTCTATTACACCGTGTTTCATGGCAGCGTGGAGAGACATTTGCAAATGTTTGTCGAAGATATGTAAAATATTGCATAAGCAAATATGGAGAGGCTACAGTAGTTTTTGATGGTTATGACCAAGGCCCAGACATAAAAGATGTAACACATAAGAGGCGAACTCGTGGATCAGGCGCAACTGTTGTACAGACTCCGCAAACAGTTGTAACTCTGAGTAAGCCTGATTTTCTTAGTAACAAGCAGAACAAACAGTGGTTCATATCAATCTTAAGTTCATCTCTCGAACAGGCTGGATGCTTAACAATAAAGGCAAGCGGTGATGCTGATGTCTTAATTACACAAACGGCTATCTTGGCTTCAAAGTCAACAAATACTGCTCTTGTTGGAGACGATACCGACCTACTGGTGTTGCTTCTATTCCATACTGATATGAATGGCTGTCAGCTATTTTTCAGACCAGAGCCAAAGAAAAATGCAAAGAAACCCCGACTGTGGAATATCACAATGGCAAAGGAAAAACTCGGGTTCTGTTTGTGCTCACAGCTGTTATTTATCCATGCTATCCTTGGCTGTGACTCAACATCTAGGCTTTATGGAATTGGAAAATCTGCATCCCTTAGCAAAATCCAGTGCTGCAAAGAACTCTCTCAAATTGCTGAAGTGTTTACAATGAGTAATGCGAATAAAGATGACGTGATAAAAGCAGGTGAGAAGGCAATGCTTATTCTATACAATGGCACTTCAATGGATAGTCTTGTTGCTTTGCGGTACAAGCGATTCAGGGAGTAGGTTGCAAAAAGTTCCAAGTATGTTGAAGCACGAGATTTACCACCAACACCCGCATCCGCAAAGTTTCACAGTCTTTGCGTATACTACCAA
Organism: Chaetoderma sp. LZ-2023a; assembly: GCA_034401795.1. Classification (NCBI taxonomy): domain Eukaryota; kingdom Metazoa; phylum Mollusca; class Caudofoveata; order Chaetodermatida; family Chaetodermatidae; genus Chaetoderma; species Chaetoderma sp. LZ-2023a. The sequence continues at coordinate 27,812,566 of CM067361.1, read as the reverse complement.
ATTCAAGTTTGGAGAGGAGATGCTGGAGATATGGATCCAACAGAATGGGGCTGGAAAGTTCTCAACCACCAAATGCTGCCTGTTAAGACTGACATGCTGGCAGCATCTGACGATTTACTGTATTCATTTAGATGCAGCTGCAAAACTGGCTGTTAATCAAAGAGATGCACCTGTAGAAAACATGGGCTCAGCTGCCCATCGGCCTGCGAAGACTGTAAGGGTCTCAGTTGCTCGAATTCAATAACGCTCATTGAGGAAGATGACTTGGATAATTGATGCAAGATGAAATTAGTAGAAACCAGGTAACTATGCCATACTATTTCATCTTAGCTTAGCTTAGAAACACACAATACCGTGACATAATAAAATATAATATGTATTGTATCAATATCAATGATGGTATTAGGTAATTCATGCAAGTGGCATAACACAATACATTTAATTTGTGGAGAATATGTCAATCGTATTCATTTATTACTAAAAAAGTCCAAAAATACCCAGTCACACATATATTACATACCGGTTTTAAAGAAATAAAGAAAAATGGATTTTTCAGGTGAAATGGCCCAAATCTGGTAATAATTATGCAAATTTTACCCTTTCCCCTATTGGAATTTTGGAGGACTTTTGATATATTGTACATGATGGCCCCCTATACACTGGGCGAGGTAAACAAATTCTGTTGCAATTTGTTCCAGGTTAAAATATTTTTGGCCTAGATTGACTGGACTATATATGCCGATCAGTTGCGAGTTATAAGGAGTTGGTCTGTTCTAAACCAACCAGGAGAGCGTATTGAGTCACATGTTTAACTTTTAATTGGAGGGAGAGAAATAAAAATAAATATATGACTTTACACATACGAACAGATTATTTTGTTTCTGTGATCCTTATGGATCTGTTCGTATGTGTAAAGCTATATATATTTTTTTATTTTTAAAGTTTGCCATATAATATCTTTCTCTTTTGGATGAACACGGTATCATACAACCTGTCCATAGCGACCTCTGGAACACATCCTGACTGTTTCACGCCCATCCGTCTTATAGAAACACACACTTGTGGCTACAAATAATAATCTTCTCTAAAGAAAACTTGTATTATGCGACCACATGGACGTTTGTGGCCAGTTCTTAACACAGCCATTGTATATGGTCATACTGAATCCCATCAAAAAATGCAGAGTATGCTAATTGGTCCACAGAGTGACGTGTCACAGTGTCAAGAGATTTTGGAAAGTTCCATCTTTGCAAGAAACCAGAAGCAGTGTCTTTCCGTAAACTCTTAAATTGTAGCATTTCTGATGCAATAAGTTGAAAACGGCAAATATTTAATTATTAACCACATAATTGTTAACAACACCCATACTGTATTGATGACACTCGCAGTTGATGACCCCCCCCCCCCACACGGCAAATCTCTCTCCATCTCTCCATCTATCGCCTCATCCCTCACCTTATCTCTCATCCTCCTTCCCATTCTTCCGCACCCCACCCCCGCCTCTCTCTCTCTCCCTCCCCCTCCCGTCCCCTCACCCCACCCACCCCACCCACATCTCCCTTCCTCCCCCTCCCTTCCTCCCTCCCTTCCTCCCACCCCCTCCCCCCTCCCTCCCTCCCCTCCTCCCCCTCCAGCCCGCCCCTTTTCCTCCCTCCCCCTCCCTCCACCTCCCTCTCCCTCCGTCCCTCACTCCCTCCCCTCCCCCCTCCCTCCCCCTCCCTCCCCCTCCCTCCCCCCTCCATCCCCCTCCCTCCTCCTCCCTCCCTCCCCTCCCTCCATCCCCCCTCCCTCTCCCTCCCCCTCCCGCTCCCCCTCCCTCCCTCCCTCGCCCTCCCTCCCTACCCCTCACTACCTACACCTCCCACCCTCCCTCCCTCCATCTGCCCTCACTCTCCCTCCCTCCCTCCCCGCCCTCCCTCACCTCCCTCCCTCACCCCTCCCTTCCTCCCTCCCCTCCCCCCTCCCTACCTCCCCCACTCCCTCCCTCCCTTCCTCCCCCTCCCTCCCCCTCCCCCTCCCTCCCCCTCCCCTCCCCCCATCCCCTCTCCCCACCCCCTCTCCACCTCCCTCCCCCTCCCTCCCCCTCCCTCCCGCTCCCTCCCCTTCCCTCCCCCTCCTTCCCTCTCCCCTCCCTCACCCCTCCATCCCCCTCCCTCACCCTCCCCAGAACAGACCACAGAGCACATACTTCAATGTTGCAGTACGTATCAGCTGCTGAGAGAAGGGATCTGGCCTTTGTCAAGCTCTTTTCTTGAAAAGCTGTATGGGCCTGTGGAAGAACTGCAGAAAACCACAGATTTCATCTTGAGAACGGCTCCCCAAGTGTGATACCAGCGATCGAAAAGAAGAAGAGGAAGAAGAAGAAGAAGTCACCTATGCAATTACTTGCATTACAGATGCTCTCATTTCGATTAATCCTCTCCCATCTCTTGGTCTCGATGTCTAGTTGGTGGTTTAATGTTCTGAAGTGGCACATAATTATAGCGTCGCGATATGGCAATACAAACAATATACAGCATTACAATACATTTCCCTATATGTTTCAAATACCGAATCCCTCATTATGTTATTGTAAAACGTTAATCGGCTTGAATTGGAAATTTCAGCTCTACATTTCTCATTGAATTGAGTTTGTAAAGCTATTCTTACCTGCCTGGTGATGTTAGTCTTATTTACGTTTTCTGTGTTAAAGGTTGTATCAAATCCTGTTATTGTTAGTATTTCTTTAACTTGGAAGAGTGCGAGAATGCGCGGTTTGAACTTTTCAGACGTAGCGCGGAAGATGGGTTTGGAAGATAACCTCTATAACAATGCGTACCTCCTGCACCCACCCCTCCCCCGCTACAGAACTGTAACTTGTATACTCCCCATATGTCATTGTGAAAATGACCTGAGTGTAAATAAATAAATCGGAATCGAAGAGAGCGAGAACGCGCGGTTTGACGTTTTCAGACGTAGCGCATGCTTGCTTGCATATGTGAGTGTGCATAAATGCAGACACATCATCAATTTACGCTATAACTTGTCAGTTATATTATTAAAATATTATGTAAATAAATCATACGACTTGAACAGGGTCGGAATTGCACTATGTAAATCGAAAACTGGTAACAGATTAATTATTTCATGAAGATTGCTTATTCAACAATCAAAAATCCAGAAATCTGGAAGTCTGCAAAAAAACCTCCGCATTTTTCTGATAAATCCGGAATGATGGACGCTCCTCTGCGATGCAAACTTGAGTAACTGTTCATAGCACTGGTTCGCTGGTCCTATGCTTTGACCTCTTGTTCTATTGTAAGACCGGTTAAGATACATTATTGCATGATAGGATTATTTACTAATACAATAGGCTTGGCATTTACCATGCATCCAGCGCCTTACACTGATGATATCATTGCGGTCGGAATTTCAACACAGACCCCATTCGGATTGATAGCTGATAAGTTGCACTGGCAACCAGGAAACCACACAAGTAATGTTATGTAACAGCTAGTGTTGATTTTCAATTATTACTTTATTAAGATTTCATCGACTATTTCGTGAAAGTGAAACCGATGGTTTTCGGTCTAGCATATTTGTATGTAGACCGCAAGAACATGGATGATTTCCATGTCAAGAGAGTGAGAGAATCCTGGACTTTGAACGGATGGGAGTCACCGGTTCACATTAAGATTGGTGAATGGTCACGCCGGTTCGGCACGGGGTTGGTTGCAAATGTGATCTTATACTCACGTAAAATTAACTGATTCTATCCCCGTGCACTCGACAAGTAGGTTTTAGCTGATGATGGGCCTTCACGTTTCTCTAGTCTTGTATAGATTGAGAATCGTGTTTACGAATGACTGTAAGGAAATAGTCCGGTTCTGCAGCATTCATGGATTGTGTTTCTGACCATATGGTCCAAATATTTCTTTATATGAAAGTCTTGAGTGGAAAATCAACCCATTGCAGATGTTTGAGTCGTTGATTCTGGCCAGCCGCATCTTGATACCATGTGGCGACGAGCGAGATAGATGGCGATGATGGCCGATCAGATGTATCACTTACGTATCTGATGTCATACACAATTCCGTCACATGCTAGACGATGCCACGACTATAATGACGTCATAGATATGTCACGAATATAGAGAAAACCGTCACGAATTACACTAATTGAATGTCTTTGATGAATTTTACAATTTAATAATAATTATGCTACATATTTTGTAAATAATTTGATTGGGATCTGTCGGCACCATAGTCAGCAACAGTCCGAGTCAGATAATTTTCGAAATAGTCAACAGCTTACCTGTATAATGGCCAGGAACATATATTCTGGTAGTTCAGGTTTCAACCTTTCAAATCGGTACCAACACGTGTAAAAATGGGCTTAGATAGAACTGGGAGGGGCATAGCCAGAAATGCACTCATCTATTACGGCTCAGACAATATTTGGCATGCTTAGATTTGCGTGATGTTTAACATTGTTTCCCTATTTTCAAATCCCCAAAATGATCATTTGGAGTCATGAATTTAAATGACCCCAGAGTGACATATAGAGCCATCATAGAGAATGGAAGAACTATTTTCCCAGTTCAGCGATAGGTCTGCGACAAACACCTTTATTAGAGATGTCAAAAAAGTGTTATTCGAATCACATATGAGTTCAACCGCGGATTTCCTACATCAAAACGAGGTTCTATATGATAATCTGCATGTGGCTACTATATCAGCAAGCAATGGACCTTTCCAGCTTTATATATTCCCCGCCCTAGCTAATCTCCACCACACATTGCCCGTGCTGGGATTGGTTGATCCCTGAACTCTCTGACTATCAATTACATAAAACTAACCAGGTAAGCCGTTGAATATTGTGAAACTAATTTGAATATGGCAGCAACATGACGCAGTCACTGTAGTTAAATATTAAAAGCATACAAGTCGTACACCAACGCTTAGTCCGTACATCATGTTTATTAAATAATAAAAGCATACAATTCGTCACAAATTATGCGTTGGTGACGCACCTATCTACATCATTATGCCGTCATTGGTTATGACGTCATCATACTCGTTACGTAATTGATTATGACGTCATAAGACGGATGGATAAACTGGAAAGGTACATAGCCGATAGCATTGGGAAATGTTGTATTACTCCCGTATCCGATGGCCTGCGTGAATATGGCGGACTGTGGGACCTGTCTGTTTTCCTGTCGATCTGGCGGTTTGTGTGTCGGTGTGTCTGTTTATCAACGACACATCTTCTGAACGCAAGATGGTAGAATCACCAAATATTACATTACATTCAATTTTTTGCTAGTTAGAAAAATGATGTGGTCCCGTTCATACAGTCAAATATATAGTTCATGATGTCGATAAGTGTATACCAGAATACAAATCTTTCTCATAACCCTGGCATACAAGACTATAGAATCACCTGCTTTTGACACACCCTTTATATTGTGACTGTTTATGATTGCTTGGAGGATCACATAGCTAGGCCCGTAGGTCACATTGTGGAAACGTAGTGCCATGATAAAACAACGCCCACGCCGTGAGTCAGCGCCTCCCACGAGTTCTGCTGTCCAGCTGTTAGGGTTATCTTAGAGTTTCCAATAATCTTATATAGTGTATTAGTCTTAGATTGAGATTTGTCTGTAGTCTTATGACTAGAACGAACATGCCACACATCCATTAACGGCGTAAATTGACAATAGAATAATTGAAAATAATTTTCTTTAGAGTGTCTACTTTATATGTTAGGCCTTTCATGTCAAATTAGGCCAAAGCCGACTTTTACATTGGTCGAGTTGAATCCCTATTTGCAGGCTAAGAGAAGATTATTTTTGAAAATGTACCACTGTAATAACTGACTCGATAACGGAGCCAGTAATTTCAAAATTGTCAAAATAGCCCCCACGTGGTCTGTGAACAAATAGCCCTCACGTGGTCTGTGAATAGACAGGCAATGAGAAAATATTTCAATTTTGTTTACCGAATCTCGACAGTAACGGATTAAATTATGTACCTCAATTTAATGACACGACACACATCTTAAAATAAGAAGATTTCATTTGACATGAATTAATATAATTCTTTTGTTGCGATACGAGTCTATAATTCAACTTCGTAGCTAAACAAATTATTAAAGTGTAGGCTATGCGCAATGAAATCAGCATATGTTAAAATTTGTTAAATTAAATTTAAATTGAGGTACACAATTCAGTCTTATAAAACCATAAAATTTAATTTTTTTCTAAAGCATTCTGGTGTGAATGCGCGCCTTTAATTAGACATTGCAGCGCAAATGCAGCGCAGTGGGGGTTCATATTCTGGGCAGGTAATCTAAACTTGTACTGGCGAGATTGACATATCGTCATCTTAACATTTTGATTAATAAATTCCTCTATAAACCAAGACAGTCAACACGCAACATGTTGAATATTTTGAAACTAATTCGACTGAAATCTGTTGCTGCCATAGGCAGCAACATTTCCCAATTATATTAGTTTCAAAATCGGCAGTAACATATTTCCTACAAAATACTTTATTTCTCGTAATTGCCTTTCGGTTTGAAACGGATAATAACTACTATTATTATAGCATATAGGTGCTAATTAGTATATTAAGAAAAGTCAGACAACGATTTCTAAGATAAAACACTCCCAACTTACTGAGTGAAGATATGAGTAATTAATAGTGATTTGTCAATATGGACCTTTTACGAAGACAGTGTGACGTCTTTCATGATAGGAATATACACATTTTGACATAGACTCTTAACCTGGGTGGGGCCATATATACGGCATGTAAAGCGTATTATTGACTTGTGATATCTTTCAATGATTAAAATAACTTAAATGGGAGTGCTAGGTGAGATAATTTCAATCACGAGGCGGTGTTTGTAATTGCGCCTCCTTTCTCAGGAGTGCGTTTCAGATAAGATTTCTATTAGTCGATTGACTTTTCCGAACGTCATTGGCCAATGGTTTTGCAAGAAGTCTCTCCTATGAAGAAAGAAAATCAAAAAAATCGAATGACCCGTAATGATTAGTTTGCGCAGAACTATATACGGTAAAACTCCCGAGAAAGACCAGCTGTCATTTAATTCACAAATCGTCAGTTTCTGAATCACAGAGGATTGGAAAAAAACATGTCTTTGCTAAAATACCATACTAACAAACCTTTGCTATAATATAATACACTTATGCTATTATACCATCTGGCATAATGATCGCAACATTTTTGAGTTCCATAAGGTGCCCTTTAAAGACAGGTATACATATATATATATATATATATATATATATATATATATATATATATATATATATATATATATATATATATATATATATATATATATATATATATATATATATATATATATATATATATATATATGTATGTATGTGTGTGTGTGTGTGTGTGTGTGTGTGTGTGTGGGTGGGTGGGTGGGTGGTTGGGTGGGTGGATGGGTGGGTGGGTGGGTGGGTGGGTGTCTGTCTGTGTGTGTGTGTGTGTGTGTGTGTGTGTGTGTGTGTGTGTGTGTGTGTGTGTGTGTGTGTGTGTGTGTGTTATCTACCCGGAACAACGAATCAACTGCGTAAATTGTTCGTTATCTTTAAAATACGTTCTTGTCTTTTGCCGACAGGCTGGTGGGTGGGTGGGGTGACTTTGCCGGTTATCAAGTGTGATTACAGTTATGTCGAAACCATTTCAAAACTCAAGGTATTTAATTTAATTTTTAAAAACTCTATTAAGCTACAACATATATGTTGACTATTTTGGAGATAATTTGACAGGAATCGGTTGCTGCCTGAGGCAGCAACTGATTCCTGTCCAATTATCTTCAAAATATTCTGCAAATATATGAGTTACATTGTGATCAATGTGGCGTATTTGGTAACATTGTGTACACGGGTTAATAGTAGGCCTAAGTGCAGATCATGCGTATTTATACCTAAATGTGCTGCCATCGTTCACTTCAAAATAATAATCAATTGGACGCGTCTCTGATAACGAACAGGTAGGAAATATCTTTGCTTTATTTTGTAGTACCTAATATATTAATAATATTTTAGATAGTCATGGGGTTGTTACATAGGTACACCATTTGTTTGAAACTAAGAACGTGTTCTCACTAGAGATTTAACCGGCGTAACGCAATACTGAGGGATGGCGTTATTCCCGATTAACTCTCCAGTGAGAACACGGCTTTAGTTTATATGGAAGCCGGATATGTAATAACGCGCTGCTTTGCTACTACCAATCTGTGACGACATCAAGGGGTGACGCTGTCTATTTCCAGACCCGCAAGTCGCAACTAAAATTTAGAATGCGTTAATTTGTTGTGATACTCCTTCAGAAGACCGTGTCTAAAAACACACGTGTCATGCG
>CM067361.1:27792717-27803679 GCA_034401795.1 Chaetoderma sp. LZ-2023a | reverse complement strand
CGCATGACACGTGTGTTTTAGATAGTCATGGTGTTGTTACATAGGTACACCATTTGTTTGAAACTAAGAACGTGTTCTCACTAGAGACTTAACCGGCGTAACGCAATACTGAGGGATGGCGTTATTCCCGATTAACTCTCCAGTGAGAACACGGCTTTAGTTTATATGGAAGCCGGATATGTAATAACGCGCTGCTTTGCTACTACCAATCTGTGACGACATCAAGGGGTGACGCTGTCTATTTCCAGACCCGCAAGTCGCAACTAAAATTTAGAATGCGTTAATTTGTTGTGATACTCCTTCAGAAGACCGTGTCTAAATTCGCCCGCGCGAATTTAACATGCCAACATGAAAACTGACATTAATTCTTAGATTTTGAATTAAAATCAGATTGGATACAAATCTATTTATATAGATAAAATGGATAAGACTATCATGCAGATATATATGTATAACATCGTTATGCAGCTTAAGGCCGGTTTTCACGATGAAATTAATCTGTCAGACAAATCTGATGAAAAAATGTGACGTCGTAGCGCGAATCTAAAATGCGCTTAGACGATTAATCTAACAGACAAATCTGATGAAAAAGTCTGACGAAACAAATGTGATGAAAAATTCTGATGGAAAGATTTGACGTCATTAGCGTTTCCACCGTTTGCAGTAGACAACATGTTTAATTTTACAAACTAGGCTTAACGAGTCTCACATAAAATTCTCTTTCTGCCATTCAAGAATGACCCTCTCATTAAAATCGCCCAACATTCAAAGTGACACGGGCACATCTATCTTGCTTGTTGACTGATGATGACAAAGATGATAACGCATTTCGAGCACACGTTCTGATTGGCTACGCCTTCCGACAAAATCTGAAGAAATTGAAGTTGGCCAACTTTTCAGATTCACCTTCAGATATCAGACTTCAGACATCGGACATCAGATTTACACAGTCAGATGGTATCGAAATCGGCAACTCTGAAGAATCATATGATTCTCCATCAGACATCAGATTCAGACATCAGATTGTTTCGTTTAAACGGTCAGATTTTATCGAATTCGACAAATCTGATGGAGAGAGAGAGAGAGAGAGAGAGAGAGAGAGAGAGGTTGAGAGGGGGAGGGGCAGTGGGGATTTGGAGAGATGTTTTATGGTATACTAATTGCAATAACATTATTGTTCAATAACACAAATTTAGCAAAGGCAGTCATCTTAGCAATAGTAAATATGGTGTTGATATTTTCATCAAAAACACGAGCACGATACAAACAATGATAATAATAAATAAACAAATATATAACACCACCAACAACTTTCAGGAAAATATTTTTTCAAAATATTCTGCATATTAAGAGTTTAAGCACATGGAATATGTTGCTTGCAGAAATTGAGCGGGCAGACAATTAAAGTAAGCTGTTGAATATTTTGAAACTAATTTGACTGGGTGCTGTTGCTGCCTAAGTTTCAAAGTGTTCAGGAGCACGTTTATTAAATAGCAACGAATTACAAAGACATACAATTTATACAACGTGTCGGACTCTGAGATTTGATGACGGTCTATATGGAACCCTTTGTGACGTAAGGATCGTGACGTCATCATACACGCCCTGAGCAGACTATGACGTCATACGAGGTCAGATGATGGATGGATACTCTAGAAAGGTGAATTGGTGGGCAACCATTACTTGGCTAGTGTAACATACATCGTATGATACAGAAAAAAGTTGAAAACGACCAAACACACATTTCGGTCAAAATTAAGTAACAATTTAGATTTAAATTATTGAAATCTTTTGTTTAGAAACATAAAATCAAATGACGTTAGCATTTTATTTCGCATTTTAATTCTTATAATAAAATATTTTGACAGAAAGCAGATAAATATGAATCCGATTGGAACATCACCAGCCCATTATAGCGGCATACAGTGTTTTATTAACATATACGCTTACTTAAAGCAAAACTAACTTTTAAATTCAATTTATTTACACCCAGACTTAATACAAGTATATGGGGAAATATATATATACATAAATTTTACAATGTGAGTGGTCAGTGTCATATATAGTTATCTTTATTATTATTGTTATTATTATTATTATTATTATTATTATTATTATTATTATTATCAACATCATCATCATCATCATCATTTTTATTATTATTATTATTTTTATTATTATTATTATTATTATTATTATTATTATTATTATTATTATTGCCAATATAATTGATGTCGTCATAATCACCATTATCATTATCCTTTCCACCATCATTACGCTTATTAAAATTATTAGTATTATTATTGTTGCTGTCGTTGTTGTTTTTGTTGTTGAAATTGTTGTTCTTGTTGTTGCTGCTGCTGGTGGTGATGGTGGCCGTAGGTAGGTGGGTGGGTGGGTGGGTGGGTAGGTAGGTAGGTAGGTAGGTAGGTAGGTAGGTAGGTAGGTAGGTAGTAGTAGTAGTAGTAGTAGTAGTAGTAGTAGTAGTAGTAGTAGTAGTAGTAGTAGTAGTGGTAGTAGTATGTCAGTAGCGACGGCGGTAGCAATATTGTCAGCAACAGTCGCAGCGCTTATTATTTGGCGAAGTGTTTAGATAATATAATATGCTATACATACACAATGTAAAATGTAATTTAAACAGACATTCGGATTTTAAATCGTAAATGTTGATACAATTCTCGAATTTATGAGGGATGTCATGATTTACTTTTTACCCTGTTAGAAAAAGCTAGGCTGTCCGACTCCGTCTATATTTTCATCAATTCAATTTATTTACACCAATACTTTTACAAGTATGTGGGTTACATGATGTTTCCACAGTAATGACGTGGTGGACAAGCATTTGTCATGTTGCATATTATTATTATTATTATTATTATTATTATTATTGTTATTATTATTATTATTATTATTATTATTATTATTATTATTATTATTATTATTATTATTGTCAATGTTACCATTCATTTATTATTATTATTATTATTATTATTATTATTATTATTATTATTATTAAGAAGGTTATATAATACAAGTTTGGGTTTGACGTGATAATCATCACAAAATAAATAGTGTGAAGTGCTATGGATGGAGATAACTTATTTTCGGTTTGAATTCTGCAAGGATTCTCCGAATAAGCTAACATACTTTCTGTAGTACTCATATAGTTACATCCTACAGGTTGGCGGTGTAGTGTAAAAGCAATCATACAGCTAAGCAGCCATACGCTGAATGATATTTTGAATCTACTGTACCTGAAGAAGAAGCTGTTGCCTTGAGAAATGCAGGATATGCATCCTGAGAGCCTCTAGATTTCAAAATGTGCGGGAGGGGGACACCCCCTACCAGACCCACCCCCAAATTCGACCGACTCTTTAGAAATATTGGCGACGCCTATGGACATCTGCAACTATTTTGATGTAATGATCTGTATGGGTCACCGTTAAAAGATAATATCTAGCCCTTTGAACATTGCTTATCCATCAGTGTTTCTGGCCCGTAATACACCAAACCTCTTCAGAAATATTGTCTTTGACATTGTTGCAGAATTTTGCAGAAACCGTGTTTATTTGTAGGCCTATATATTTTCCAAAATCTGTTGCGAAAAAATTGTCTCGGAAACGCTGCAACAAAATGTCTGCGCAACTTCTAGCGAAGCAGTTAAATGACAAATTGTTACGTGGTTGGTTAGAGAATTATTATAAGTTGAAAGCATCAGTCGAAAATTTGCAAAATTTGAAAATTGCTCAACATTCTGAAAAAAATTGGAAATTGTTGGGTTTTTTTACCTTTTGATTGGGGGGGGCGTCCTTTTCTAGTTAGGCGTGTATGATGACATCACAATCATTACGTCATAAAGGGTTCCATATAGACCGTCATCAAATCTCAAATACTCTGGCACGTTGTATGAGGTATATGTCTTTGTAATTCTTTGATATTTAAGAAACATGCTGTTGAATATTTTGAAACTAATTTGACTGGGCGCTGTTGCTGCCTTAAGCAGCAACAGCACCCAGTCAAATTAGTTTCAAAATATTCAACATCTTACTTGTGTAGTTTTTTGGAAATTGATCGTCACGATCGATCCCAACACGAGCGAGGTGTGGGTGGAGCTTAGCTAGAGATGCGCGTGGCATAGCTAAAACCGGAAAGGTCCGTTGAGATATTTGATATGTCAGCCAAGTGTATGACGTCACACTCAATTGCGTCATATTTAGGTTTAGCCCTGACCAAATTAATGATTTTGTTTTACGAAATTCCCACCCAAAACACAAGATCGGCTATGTGCAAAAAAAATTCACAATTACAAGTGTGTTTCCATTGTAGTAGTAATCCTTTAATCATGTTAATCGTCAAGATTGATGAAGACAATCCTAAGCTGTTTCGCGGTGAGTGTCCGTTTGCGGGGCAAGAGTAGAATATTTTTTCTAATTTATCACGTTAAACGAGCCAGCATTCCAGTCGTAATATATAGAAAATACACTTCTCTGGCCTGTAAATAGATTTTTCTAACGCAAAGCCATGTTGAGCGGATTGACCATTAACGCGTTAACAAAGCTATAGTGAATAAACACAGTTACAGAAAATTCTTAGGAAATCCGTGTGAAAAGGATTTGGCTGAGACGAATTGCCAGATGAAAAGATGAACATAATGTCTTAAAATTACAGCATAATTCTTCTTTCTAGGTATGGACAGATTAAGTTGAGAGGATTTGTAAAACAAAAAACAACAAAAATCACATGAACTTATGACTACATTTGCATCGAATTTTATCACCATGAATCAAAATTCCCAGAACATAAACTTCAAAGTAACAATACATATCTTCTTCTTTTCGATCGCTGGTATCACACTTGGAGAGCCGTTCTTCGATCCCCAAGTGTCATTTCATTAGCGTTGTGCATACTGCTCTGGTTAGCCCCTCCACATGTCTGGTTTGACACCCAGTGGGCTACACCCCTGCGCCACGTTGAGGCCGAGCATATAGTCTTAAACAGGGGTCAATACATATAAGATGTTGAATATTTTGAAACCAATTTCTCAGCAACTGCTCCCGGTCAAATTAGCTAACACATCGTTTAGTAAATTAACGAAATACATACAATTTAGATGCTAATTGTCACACCTTTTCTACTTTCTCGGCAGACCCACTTCATTTGACTGCTACGTCAGAAGAAAAATGACGTATTATGTTTATGAGGTCCGGGAACAGGTTGGATCGCACCATTGAATTGATGATTTGCTGAATTTATCAGCGTCTGTGTAGCTGCTATGGCTTCTATGCAGCACACGTGATATTAAAAACAGGGATCAATGGATCCCAGGCAATTTCTAGCTCAACTCCATCCACGTGTAATCTTTCTTGTGTCAACAGCGCATCAAAGCGCTCAAAATATCACGTATAGCAATTAATCGTTTTAATGGTCAACATTTTAAAAGTAATTTTAGAAAACAATTTTTTATAAATTTACTGCTGGAATTTTGGCAGACTTGACCATCAAAAGGGTAGAAGAATATTTTTTTGAAAAATTTAACACTGAAATGACCGGCTCGGTTATGAAAATTTAACACTGAAATGACCGGCTCGGTTATGAAAATTTACCACTGCAATGACTGGCTCGGCTACCGAGCCAGTAATTCCAGTGGTGAATATTCAAAGATACTCTTCTCTTGGCCTGTAAACAGACGGTCCTCAAGACCACTCCATAGCTGATTTTGGTTGATTTGAACTAGACGGTTTAAAGTTTAAAGTTGACAAAAGAAGGGGTAAATGTGATACGATTTGAATACTTTGAACAACGAAGTCCCAGAATCTCAATTTTAAGGTAACAATGAATTTAAATATGGTTTTGAAACGATTTTGACTCGCAGCTCTTGGTCAAATTAATATCAAATTATTCAACATACTGTATAGCAGCACATTGTAAATTCACGGAAGACGTAGAATGGTATCATTTTGTAGCCATGCCCTCCCTATCTCTAGCTAAGCTCCGCCCACTCTGCACCCGTGTTCGGATCAATCGATTCCTGAACTCCGTTACTATTAAATTCCAGAAATTATACAGGTAAGCTGTTGAATATGTTGAAACTAATTTGACTCGGTGCTATGCAGCAAAAGCGCCCAGTCAAATTGGGTTCAAAATATTAAACATAATGTTTCTTAACGAGTAAATACATACAATTCGTACAACAATGCTTAGTCTGTCATCAACTAAGCGTTCGTAACGAACATAGCTACGTCATTCATGGCGTCAGTGATTATGACATTATCCTATGCGCCACGTAGTTGATTATGACGTCATGCGATTGATGGATAAACTGGAATCCTCCATTCATGCGTCGGAGATCTGCCTCTTCCGCGTCAGTATGAGCCAAACATGCATCATCTGATTGCGAAATCATCTAATATGTGACGAATTTTGACTATGACGTCAGATACTTGGGTGACAGTTCGGCTCCCTCCATTAACTTATGTGGATGAAGAATATAATCTTTAAAACGTGTTCTTTCTTTGTATTCATTCCCCTTGATAATGTTATTTGGAGGGCAAGATGGCCGTTAATCCAGGAGTTAACTTAATGAACCAGCCACCGCCACGTCCTCACACATGGTAGGTGGTGTCTCTTGCATCATTAATTAAAACATACATTATAATACAATGTTATTTTACAGATTCATCTTTGTCAGACAATGGCGAATATTGTGATATGGGTGGCTATACTGCTTACGGTAAGTAGACTTAGTCAATGACTTTGCACATTCCATTCAATTTCTCATGCTATTATGTTGCTTTACGTGTCGAGTTCTGTACAGATTCTAAGACAAATTTGACGAGTATAAAAAAAATCCATATTGGGGCTCTGAACTGTACCATAACCAATGGATGCATCCTGCTTCAGCTATGCCCCGCCCATCTCTAGATAAGCGCGACCCACGCTTCGCCCGTGGTGGGATCGGTCGGATGTTGAATATTTTGAATCTAATTTGACTGGGCGCTATTGTTGCCTATGGGGTATACACATTTTTATGACTCTAATACACGTATTTAGCGTCCGATACAGAACATTCTTGGAAGGTCACGTAGTGAAAATGCAGCCAGTTCATTCTACAGGTGTGTGATAAATGCATATATTTATATTACGCAATCTTGCATTTCAATTCTCATTATCGCCAAAACCGAGTGACCATACCACATTTCAGGAATTATAATTTATAAAACAAACGAAAATTAATCAAATGGTGAGAGGTCCTTGGCATAAATGGCAGTGCGTCGTAGGCCATGTTCTCACTAGAGACTTACTCAGGAATAATGCCATACTGAAGTATGGCATTATTCCTGATTAACTATCTAGTGAGAACACGGCTGTAACCCCTCACGGTCCATCTTCGCTAACACAATACACACGACCCACAGGTAAATTTATGATTAGTGTTGTGGTATTTCCATTCTTCCGTCACCATCGCGCATGTGTTCGGACTAGCACAGCTTGGAAATGGCAGCCTGGTTATGCGACCGCAGCCAGGACCTTTCCATTTTAACTATGCCCCGCCCATCACTAGCTAAGCTCCACCCACTCCTCGCCGTGTTGGGATTGATCGATCCCCAAATGACCTAGCTATTAATTTCCTGAAAACTATACAGGGAAGCTGCTGTATATTTTGAAACTAAAGCCGTTTTCTGACTGGAGACTTAACCGGCGTAGCGCAATAGTGAGGTGTGGCCATATTCCCGATTAACTCTCCAGTAAGAACACGTCCTAATTGACTGGGCCATGTTACTGCCTTTGGCACCCGATCCAATTAGTCTAAAAATATTCAACATACTGTGTGCTAAATAGTAAAAACAAACACTTCGTACAAGTTGACGGACTATTAAGCATTTGTGCCCGATTAACTCGCGTCATTTATGACATAATTGCTTATGATGTCATCCTGTATATGACGTTGATTGTGACGTCATATAATTGATCTATAATCTGGATTCCTCAATGGTCAACCAGGCAAATGTGGCCTATACGGTAGTATTTAGAAATACTCATTTGCTGGCCACGTGAATGCTATTTTTTACAATTTACCACTGGTATGACTGCCTCGGTTACCAATCATGCAAGTGGTAAAATTTAAAAAACAGCATTCTCTTGGCTTGCAAATGGACATTCCTAAATACCCCACCACCCACCCACCCCAGATTTGCCTGGGGGTTCTCGACAATTAATCCTGTACTGATCACAAGAACCATCCATTTGCGGGACAATAGAAAGCCATGCTTGTAAATTTCAGTGGCAAATTTGCAAAATATAGTCATCTGTCGCGAAAATGTAAATTTTCATACAAGGTTGACTTTAGTGCATATTCTCACCAAAATCCTTGAAAATAAAATTATTGAAGGCAATGAAATTTGGTTAACGAAAGTCCATAATGGACATTTCCATTTTTAGCTATGCCCCGCCCATCACTAGCTAAGCTCCACCCACACCTCGCCGTGTTTGGATTGATCGATCCCAGAATGCCATAGCTATCAATTTCCTGAAAACTATACAGGGAAGCTGTAGAATATTTTGTAACTAATTAGACTGGGTGCTGTTGCAAAATTAGTTTCAAAATATTCAACATAATATTTATTAAATAGTAAAAGCAAACAATTTGTACAACAGCCCATAGACCGTCATCAAATATGCGTTCGTGACGTACTTATCGACGTCATTCATGACGTCATTCAGTATGATGTCATTGTACACACCACGCAGTGCATTATGACGTCATATAATGGGTGGGTACTCTGGAAAGGTGAATTGCATAAGGGAAATAAAGATATTTTAATATTATAGATAACAATCTAGCAATTATGAACTGTCGTTAAACAATTTCTTAATAATAATTAAAAAATTAATGGACCTTTCCAGTTTTAGCTATATCCCGCCCATCTTTACCTAATCTCCGCCAATACTTCGCGGTGGTTGGATAGATCGATCCCTGAACTACCTGACTATCAATTTCCAGTAAGGTATACTGGTAAGGTGTTAAATATTTCGAAACTAAGTTGACTGGGTGATGTTGCTGCCTATGTCAGCTCCCAGTCAGATTAGTTTCAAAATATTCAACAGCATACTTTTAGAAGCTTAAATTGTCTACCTCAATGTAATGAAGAGAAATAAAACTTAAAGGTGCGTATTCACAGCAGAATGGTTAAATATAAAGTTGTTAATAGTATATACCGTTAAAATTCTCATCTATTCTTAAAAGTTACACATCCTAGCTAAATTTATGACTATTTGTTAATTTATGGGCACTTTAACTAAGTAGAACCGTTGCCGCCATTTTAGATTGATATTTGCTATCGCCATTAATTCAGACTCTGTTGTCCTCGCCGGTGAGTAATTGTTCGTATAAAACCATTCTCGTAGCGCTAATTCTAGCCATTCTTCTGGTGGTTTTCAAGGCGAGTTCATAGATGTGCGTAGCATAGTTCAATACCCGTTGTGTATATCTCCAGTGGTGCAAGTGACAACAAATATATTTATAACAGGTTTACTGAAAATTGCTGCTGCCTATAGCAGCAACAGCTTTCCGTCAAATTGTTGCCATTATAATCAGCTGATAATACAATTGTCACTAGATAAAGTCCTAAATTTAGCTAGGATATGTATCTTTTAAGAATAGATGAGAACTTTAAGGGTCTTACATTGTGTGCCTAGAGCCGTGTTAGGCCGTGTTTTCACTAGAGACTTAACTGGCGTAACGCCATACTGAGGTATGGCGTTATTCCCTATTAACTCTCCAGCGAGAACACGGCCTAAGGTATGGCGTTAATCCTGATTAACTCCCCAGTTAGAACATGGCCTTTTAGGCCGCGTTCTCACTGGCGAGTTAATCGTGAATAACGCCAAACCTCAGCATTGTGTTGCGCCGGTTAATTCTCACGTGAGAACACGGCCTAAATGTAACGAAACGGAATACATCTTAGGATATGATAATTTCATTAAGTATAAATTTAATATATGTTTTTTAAGCTGTCAAACTGAATTAGAGGCACAGTCCCTAATTCAAATTCACAACTAAACTTACGAAATGTATTTATATGGAATGAAATCATGTGTTCAGATTTATCTCGTTTCATTACGTTGAGGTACACAATTTAAGCCCCTAAAACTAAATAATTGCATTGATTGTGACGTCATCCTACATGCCACGTAGTTGATTATGGCGTCAATGGATGGAAAAATTGGAAAATTCCATTCAATTAATTTCCTTCAATTAAATATCGGGCGTGTATAATTTGGTGAATGGAACTATTAATAGGTAACGTCTTTTTCGCACATTTTCGTCATAGACGTTGCGAAGCATCCTGAATTATATGATTCACAATAATATTTTATAGGGATACTATGAGAAAGGAGACTGCATGTTGAGCTCCTTCCGCTTGGCTCGAAATTCACGCGCTTAGATAAACATGCCCCGTGTAGGTATACAAGGCGCGTATGGCGTGCGTAATCGGTCGCACGCATAACGCAAGCATTCGGTTTGGGTTCGGTGATTGTGACGTCATCCTTCATGTCACGTAGTTGATTAAGATGTCATATAATGGATGGCTAAACTGGACAGGTCCATTCAATGAATTCCATTCAATAAATATCAGGCATGTATAATTTGGTGAATGAAACTTTTAATAATGGATGTCTTTTTCGCCCATTTTCGTCATAGATGTTGCGAAGCATCCTAAATTATATGATCCACAATAAAATTGACTATGAGAATGGAGTCTGCATGTCGGGCTCTTTCTGCTTGGCTCCAAATTTATGCGCTTAAATACAGGTGCCCCGTGTAGGTATAACCGTAATCGCTGGCACGCATTCGGTTTGGTTTCGGTGTAGTTCAGGATTGATGCACTGATAGTTGCGCGCTAAGTCGTTTCTGTTGTGCGTTTTCAAACGCTTACGGATCCGTTTGAAATGGTTGTGTGC
>CM067361.1:27762717-27787717 GCA_034401795.1 Chaetoderma sp. LZ-2023a | reverse complement strand
TGGAGAATCAGTATGATAGTAGTGCGGCAATAGTACGATGGTGGAGTGCTAACAGTACGATGGCCGTGTAAAATCAGTACAATGCCAGTGTGAAATCAGTACGATAACACTCTTTTGATGGTGCGATGGCATGCAGTTTGATTGCAGTGCACTGGCAGATCGACGAGAAGATATGGCCTTCTGGCCGCGAGGCAAGTGCAATTCGGTGATGATAAGTAGAGTTTCGATGGCACTGCAATGGGTGATCAATGGCGGTCTGAGACATATGACTCAACTCCGTAAGCCCAGGTTGAGGACACAAAGCTAAGGGATACAGATTTGATTTGAGGGTACAGCATTGAAGAGAATGCCCAATAAGAGATATCAAACAATATGCTATGATGTGGGCCAAAGTTTATGGGACGACAAAAGTACAAACATTATAAATTATAATTAAATTATACTTACCCGAGTTGTGACACAACAATTCATTAACAATGTATTACTGCCACCCGACTTCGGTGTAAAAATATGCCATAATAATGTTAGTTCAATAGTAACAATGAAACTTTGTGCACGAGGATACCCATGGTCAGCGAACTATACCATTCTGAAGATAGTCAAATGATTAATACCGTAAAATATATACCTACATAATGAAACGGACACACCTTCAACATACTGCATGAAAATCATGTACAGGTGACAGAGAGCCGGACATAACGCATGCTTGAATGTACTAAATTGAGCAACGTGCTTAATCGGGATATACTATCATAGGAAAACACATATGATTAGCATAATAAAGTACCATGTTAACAGGAATGTCTACAAATAATTACTCATTAAGAACATGCAGTTTGAATAAGAATATAAATAACAATATGGGAGTTAATGCAATAAACACACTGAGAGAGAATCGTACAGAGTAGCGATTAAAGCTGAACAGCCACTTTTAATCATAGACAATTTAACTAAATTTATAAGAATGTGTACAAATATGAATAGCCCTGGATAGAGTGTGGAACGAATCGTGACAAACACATTAATAAATATAACAGCTGTATCATTTGCAACAGATTTCTGGGTGCAAAAACATGGGCGTAATCGCTTTCTGGTTACAACAGCTTTAAATATCAATAGGGTTATGAATGCAACATCTTCCTGGGTAGCAGCAGCTTTTATGGTACTCTTCATTTTTCAGTACATTTTATTTCAATGAGTCTGAGTATATATAGTTCAGGGGGCACCATACTAGGTCGGTATGGATTTGGGTGCGGACGGGGAAACACCCACCAACTACGCCTGAATACAATACAACATTCAATCGACATATTTTAAAAACCTTTACATGAACTCTTTAGTTATTTTTGGAGCCGGCGTCGCTCGCATTTTAGAATGAAATTTGCCTTGAAATTATCACTACAGCCTTGACAAGTTTATACTTATGACCGCCAGAAAGACTAGATAGTGCTGATTTATTGCTGACATTAAGTTCCCTGTTCACAGCAAATGTGCAGCATCTTCCTGAAATGCTACTGTCCATGAATCTTACATATTCCGCAGCATTCAACCGATTGCTATTGCAGTGTTGCAGTTGCTGTTACTGATTTTCATTTTGCTACCATTGGCGATGTTGTTATTGCTGTCCGTGTTCACAGAAAATGTGCAACATCTTTGTGAAATGCAACATCATTGTGTCTGTAACAGTGCTCTTTTTGCAACATCTTTGAGTTGAGCATCTTTCTTTTCTCAACAGCTTTAAATGCAACAACATTTTGGATGCAACATATTTCTGTCTGCTAGAAGTGAATGGATGGGAGATTTTTGTAGGCTAATTTAGCAACATCTTTATTGCCACAGTGACTATCGGCTGGATAGCAGCTGTTTAATATGGCGCCACTATTTCTATATGTGGCAGTTTTTGTTTTCAACATTATTATGGCAATAACAACCTTTTTGATACATCAGTGTTCTGTGTATAACAGTTTTATGGTTGCAAACACTTTCTGTCATTTAATCAATATGAAGACACATACTTGCAGACAAAATGTTTTTAAAAGTAATTTGTATGTATGTATGTATGTATGCATGTATGTATGTATTTTTATTTTATTGACGCACTGGCAACGTGCAGCTTCAATTTCTATCTGCTAACCAGCCGACAGTCATGCACCCATTAGTTTAATTTGTTGATCACCATCTCGCGGTCGGGGGATCGAACCGCCATACTGCAACTCCACATAGCATCAGCAATTGATTGATTGATTGATTGATTGATTATCTGATTGATTGATTGTCTGATCTAATTGGTTGCTTGATCTGATTGATTGCTTGATTGGTTGCGTGAGCCCTACTGGATTTGACTGGTTGCTTGATTTGATTGTTTGTTTGAATTGATTGCTTGCAGGACTTGTTATTTGACCTGATTGGTTGCGTGATTTGTTGCTTGAATTGATTGCTTGCGTGATTGGATGCTTGAATTGATTGGTTGCTTGATCTGATTAGTTGTCCGATCTGATTGATTGCTTGATTGGGGGCTTGAGTTGTTGCTTGATTTGACAAGTTGCTAGATCTGACTAGTTGCTTGATTTGATTGGTTGTTTGATTTGATTACTTGCTTGATTTGATTGTTTACGTACCTTGATTGGTTACGTGATTTGTTGCTTGAATTGATTGGTTGCTTGATCGAAATAGTTGCTTGATCTGATTGCTTGCTTGATTGGGGGTTGGAGTTGTTGCTTGAGTTGTTTCATTTGATTGTTTGTTTCATTTGATTGCTTGCTTGAATTGATTGGTTGCGTGATTGATTGTTTGATTTGATTGGTTGCGTGATTTGTTGTTTAATCTGATTGGTAGCGTGATTGGTTGCTTGTATTGATTGGTTGCGTGATTGATTGGGTGCTTGAATTGATTGTCTGAACTGATTGGTTGCGTGATTGATTGCTTGGATTGATAAGGTGGTTGACTGGTTGTTTGCCTATTTGCCCACTTGATTGATTGCCTGATTAATTAAGATTAAGATTAACTGAGATTAATTGAGATTAATTGAGATTAATTAAGATTGATTGAAACTAATTGAGATTAATTAAGATTGATTGAAACTAATTGAGATTAATTAAGATTAATTGAGATTAATTGAAATTAATTGAAATTAATTGAAATTAATTGAGATTAAATGAAATTAATTGAAATTAATTGAGATTAATTGAAATTAATTGAGATTAATTGACATTAATTGAAATTAATTGAAATTAATTGAAATTAATTGAGATTAATTGAAATTAATTGAAATTAATTGAAATTAATTAAGATTAATTGAGATTTAGATAGATTGATTGACTAGGATTTTTTGTGATTCCATGGCTAGTCCGCGCAGGGATAGGCGAAGGGCCGGTGATGACTCTGAATCACACCTCCCATCATCTGCTCACGCACGCCTGGTTAAGGTATACTACATGATAATACAATGTTTTCACCACCTCGGTGTGCTGAACAAGCATCTGGACAGCGACACCGTGCCAAATGGCCTCGGTCAAAAGGTCAAGAGTTTGACAGACTTCTGCAAACCGGCAATGCCAGATACTGAGGTCCACTTCGACATTGGTAATGTCAACTTCGAATGGGCGAAAACAATGATTAAAACATGGGTTCGCCACTATGACTGTCAACTAGGAGTCCTCCGTTCTGAGCTACTCTCAGCCCAAACTCTTCCATATTTAGACCTCGATCGGGCCAAGTCCACTGCAATCCATTGGGCCAAAAAGAATTATCACAGAAAATTGGATCACAATGCCATCTCAGCATTTTATGATCTTATTAGACCACTTGATCCGAATTATAAGCCTAATACTAAACCACCAATTGTCACCCCTGTTAGCAAACCAGTACAAAATGCAAATTTAGTACAATCCGCTCATCCCAAAAAGTAGGTACATTCACCTGCAGAGGCCTCACCACCACTAAAACGTCCAGATAAACGACTGTCGCCCATTAGCTCTCTTCCTGGCACATCCAGTGACCACATTATTTACATTCCAGTGGATCTCTCTATGATCCCTCTACCAGACTCACCTCCACCGGCGCCACCATTATCTCCTGAGGATTTTCCTCCTCTTCCGCAGAGGGTGTCAAATGCCAAAGGTGCTAGTAAATAGCCTGGTCCAAGGACCCAAGCTGCACAAAAGGTCCCTAACCACGGTTCATACCATCTCCATGCGCCAGACCAAAGAAGCCCACACCCTTGGAACAGAATAAGTTCTGGAAATTCAGGAATGAGGCCACCAACAGGCCAAATTGGCAACTTCCTACTCTCGACAAAAATGTCTTGATCGTCGGAGATTCAAACTTGTGTCGGATTAATGTGGATCCCCATCCAGATACTCAGGTTGCCTGTTTCCCTGGAGCATCGATTAATGATCTCAGAACGATCATTAATAAATACACAGGGAAATTCCAACATGAGAAAGTAGTCCTCACCATAGGAATAAATGATAGGAATAATCTGATCTCAGCCTCAGAGTATCGACTTAGGTTATTATTCAGCATGATAAGAAAGAAATTTCCCAAGTCTATGATCTACTTCACTGAACTAAATTTCTCTGCAACCTCGACCCCTCAGCAAACGCAGACACTCGATGCAATTAATCGGACTGCCGCGTCAAGCAAGGCCAAGTCCCCTGAGTCCAAGATTATTGTCATACCCAGTCTTCCTTCGACAGAATTCGAAGTGGGCCATGACAATAGTCATTGGACTGAGAGGACAGCGAATGACATGTATAATAACTGGCTTGTGGCCCTTAATTTAAAGTAAACTCGGGTCAAGGTACCAACCACCCAGAAATGGGACTGGGTAGTAATATTGTAAACCTAACCGGCTCCGCATTAGGTGAAGCAGAACAGCCACTGCTTGATTTTGGCTTGATCTTTGTCCCAACATCAAAACCTAAAACAGGTTTGGATGCAGATTTAGATAATGGCTTTACTGAAACTGCTGAATTTGGTCACCGTGTGAAATTGGCAGATTTATTTCGAAACTCCAATAGTAATATTCCACCATTCATTGAAAAAAACGGCTGGGCTCTAAACTTAAAATGTGTTGACCCAGCAATCGGTGAAAGTATAAAACTTTACTCTGAACGTATTGAAAATACTACATTTCCAAACGATCAGCAAAATTTATCCTATAAGCAACGCCAGGCCCTATTAGGTTTATCTAGAAAAAGTGAAATTGTAATCAAACCTGCGGATAAAGGATCGGCTACTGTAATAATGGATAAAGACAAAGTGGACCGACCCAGTGACACCACCAGGGCGACCCATCATTTCAGACTGTGGTTCGGAATCAGATAGGGTTAACGAATTTATCGACTACCATCTTCAGCCAATTGCAAATAGATATTTTAGCTATCTGAAAAACACTGAAGACTTCCTAGCCCAGGTCTTTAAGATCTCGGTCCCTCCAAATTCATTCTTAATTACAATGGACGTCAATGCTATGTACACAAACATTGACATCGAATAGGGTCTAAATTCAATTCGTAGAGCATTTGCCGACTATCCTGACACCAACAGGCCCGACAGAGAAGTAATAGCTCTATCTGAAGGGCAATGACTTTGAATTTGCTGGTGAACCTTTCCAACAAATTTGTGGCTGCGCAATGGGTAAGCGTTTCAGCCCAGGTTTTGCTAACCTTTACTTGGCATAATGGGAAAAGGAAGCACTTGAAAACTATCCAAATCAGCCGCTCATTTACCGCAGGTACCTCGACGACATTTTCATGATCTGGCAACATAGTAAGGAAGCATTTACCGAATTCCTGGCCATTCTGAATGATCATGATCCGAATATCAAACTAAAAGCTCAAATTGATGGGATGTCCTTAGATTTCCTGGATGTAACTTTATACAAAGGTATAAAGTATGAAACAACTGGTTACTTAGACTACAAAGTTTATTTTAAGCCAACCGACTCGCATCAACTACTGCACAAGAAATCATTCCATCCACCGCATACTTTCAAGGGACTTGTAAAATCACAAATAATCCGTTTTCATAGAAATCGAGTGATAAGAAAAGCATTGAATCATCATGTTCGACCTTATCCAAAGCCCCCACACCGAGAGGGTACTCTTCTCGGTTCCTGCGTAAAATAAAGTCTGAAACTTTGCATAATTTGGAAATCATTCCGGATAATGCCAGAAATTCTCGGCCTACCAAAATTTGTTATAATCGTCCGATTATTGGTGAAGGAGAATCTCGGAAATGTGAAGAGAAAAGGTGTAAATTGGATAAATTTCTTCCTTCCCAGAGTACATTCATGAGCTTTCAAAACAAAACCAAATTTCAAATTCAGTCGAAATTACATTGCGAGTCTGACAATGTCATTTACTTAATTTCATGCAAATTGTGTCAAAAGCAGTATGTTGGCGAAACGAAATATCCATTAAGATGCCGAGCAACTAGACACATTTCAGATATTAGACTAGAGGAAGACACACATGTGGCTGAGCATTTTAATCTTCCTGACCATTTAGTCACTCGTGACTTTGAAATTATGCCTATGGAACAGCTACCTCTTTCAGACACAACAGAGGAAACTGATAGACAAAGAAAATTAAGAGAATCATTTTGGATTAAAGAACTCGAAACACAATGGCCAAGGGGCATAAATTCGGACCCAGGCCTCTCGGATCAGCGTGAGATTATCCCATTTACTCTCACATACAATCGGGAAAATGTTGAAATTGCGAAAATCCTAAAGGATGAGTATCACAAATTACAGGGCAATTTAAAACAACCATTCAACAAGCGTCCGGTAATTGCATTTAAGAAACATCCTAATCTACGTGATATCTTGGTAAAGGCGAAACTCAAATAAGTGTTCAAAACATCAATCAAGGATTTATCATTGTATACTGTATATCATTGTATCAGGCCATATGGCATCAATTAAAGAAAATTGACAATCTCAGGTGATAAAGTAAGCACAATTTTTTTTTCAATTTTGAAAATTTTGAGCCGGTGCGTTTACAATATTACATACATACATACATACATACATACATACATACACACGCTCACTACGCAACAATCTATTTGATTTCGATTATTAATGCCGTCCTTTTGAGATGAAATTAGCATGGCTTTAAGGCAACACGCGCACGGCCAAAACTAGCCATACAAACCCGCAACATAAATTCAATAATTGTAATAACATACGTATTAATTAATCTGTTATTATTGTTTTCTCTGTCCCTTCTCCTCTGCGTAAGAAGATACGCCCATCCTGAGTCCATAATTGCGATATCTTGCCTGCGCGCTTGGCTTGGCGTAGCTGAAACGGGAGTCCGTTTCTGTGCCGTGTCATGTCTTCAGTTATGACAATCTTGTCAGGATTAGATTTTAATTTCTTACGTGCTGCGTACACTCGGGCTCATGTGTTGTAGGCCAGAAAGCGTACAATTATCTGACACTTCCCTTCACGAGTTTGCCCAATGACATGCGAGCGACTCAGTTCATTTTCGTGTATTTCTACCTGCAATGTTATCAGTATTCACTTCTCTATTTGGAACAACTACATTATGGAATCGCAAACAGTTTCTCCGTGAATATTGCTCCTGAGATTCAATCTCGCCCTCAAGTTTCTGTATGCGCATTTCTTGTTGTTTTAATTTGTTCTCACTAGCCTGCCATTCGTTTTTGATGGTAATAATGTCTTCGTTCAACTTCTTTATGGCAGCATATTGTTCCTGTAACTGAATGCTTGTCTCGATACCCACAGACTGCAATGTTTGCTCAAGGATGGATTCCACGGATGATTTTATTATGTCCTTTATTATAGGTTTTAATGCTTAAGTTATGGCTGGTAGGAGCACTAACCATCTGCACCGAGCTCGGGTGCTCGGTTGACTATGGCTGACTAGCTAGTTAACTATTTGCAGTGAATCTGCAGAATATTGTGAAACTAATTTAACTGGTAATCTGTTTCTGCTACGAACCCCCCACCCCCCCCCCCCCTCAAATTAGTTTCAAAGATATTCAAAATAATATTCCTACAGTTGATAATATTTCAAAGATAGTTTCTCATGATCGGCAAATGGCCATTCCCCAAGGCAATGTAGAATTCCATTTTATCCATCGATCATATGACATAATAAAATGCGTGACGTGTATGATGACGTCATAATCAATTATATCATGAATGGCGTAGCTAAGCTCGTCTGAAACGCATAATTGGTGACGGTCTAAGCTTTGGTGTACGAATCGTAGGTCTTACTATTTAATAAACGTGCTGTTGAAACTAATTGGTCTAGACGCTGTTGGTGTCATAGGTAGCAACAGCACCAAGTCAAACTAATTAAAAAAAGTCAACAACATACTTGTATAGTTTCCTCGAAATTGTGACTCAGAGTGTGCATGGATCGATTGATCCCGCCACGGGGGAAACGTGGGTGGAGCTTAGCTAGAGATGGGCGGGACATAGCTAAAACTGGATTCCTCCATTGCACAGGAAAAAAGGTTATTTATATGGCTGAGGAATTTGTCGCCAAAAACAACACTATGAAAATGTGTATGGTGAAGATTGGAGAACATATTCAGATTACTAACATATTTGAAGTATTAACATATTGGTATCATCCCAGGTATGCATAAGTGGGTGCAGGCGTGAGTGCAGGAATTGGTAGTGAGAAGTGGAAAGGATATATTTTACCAATATTATTGTCAAGGAATCATCTAAAGATAAGACGTACATTGTGAGGGGTTGGTACAGATGCCTCTGACAAAAATTGAATTGCTGCTGCTGTGGAAAATGTGGGTGCACTGATGTGCGTGCGTGCGTGCGTGCGTGCGTGCGTGCGTGCGTGCGTGCGTGCGTGCGTGCGTGCGTGCGTGCGTGCGTGCGTGCGTGCGTGCGTGCGTGCGTGCGTGCGTGCGTGCGTGCGTGCGTGCGTGCGTGCGTGCGTGCGTGCGTGCGTGCGTGCGTGCGTGCGTGCGTGCGTGCGTGCGTGCGTGCGTGCGTGCGTGCGTGCGTGCGTGAGTGCGTGAGTGCGTGCGTGCGTGCGTGCGTGCGTGCGTGCGTGCGTGCGTGCGTGCGTGCGTGCCTGCCTGCCTGCCTGCCTGCCTGCCTGCCTGCCTGCCTGCCTGCGTGCGTGCGTGCGTGCGTGCGTGCGTGCGTGCGTGCGTGCGTGCGTGCGTGCGTGCGTGCGTGCGTGCGTGCGTGCGTGCGTGCGTGCGTGCGTGCGTGCGTGCGTGCGTGCGTGCGTGCGTGCGTGCGTGCGTGCGTGCGTGCGTGCGTGCGTGCGTGCGTGCGTGCGTGCGTGCGTGCGACATGTACATTTAAATTGTATATAAGTTAAACGTTATTTATATGCTGCCATTTAATATATCTGTAGGGAGAGGGCTATATTAAGTTGCTAGAACTTGTGCCCGATCCCTTTGTACGTTTGCTACAATAAAATATGTTTAAAAAAAAAGTTGTCATTAAAATATTTGTATTATTTTGCGCTTTTCAGGATATAGAGTTCACATTGTATTTACTCCATAAAAGCGCTTTTGTTTCTAAAGACGATTTTGTTGTACGAATCCGTTGTGTTGAAATTAAGACAGGGACAGTTACTGGAACTGGATCTGTTGAGTAAGTGTAATTATAGATCCTAAATTTGTGTATAAGAGCTTCACAACTTACCTATCATTAAGTGTTTTGTGCAAACATTCTACAGTGAATTCCGTAGTACATAGCGTGCGCACAATCAGGAACTAAGATTTAAAACAAGAGCAATCAGAGATTATAGAATCTCAACCTCCCGTATTTCTCACATTGTAAAACGGGTTTTGATTTTCCCGATTTCCCGGAATTTTCTGATTTTATCTGAATCATTATGATTTCCCCAGATTTTTCTAATCACGCCCAACCCTGCGAAATCCTAGTGCACCGGTACGCCCGTTCCTGTGTTAGAAGTTGAGCCAAATCGGACCATAGATCCAGAATTTGATCTGATCCCGGTCACGCCAAAGGTCTGAAAATCCTCTTGTACTTCTAATTTCCCACACCTTACTCATAATCAACTACTTGACGTGTAGAATGACATAGTAATGAATGAGGTCATGAATGTTATGTAGATAAGTACGTAACGAACGCATATTTGAAGAAGGACTATACGTTGGTGTACAAATTGTATGTCTTTACTATTTAACAAATATTCTGTTGATTACCTTGAAAATAATTTGACTGGGTGATGTGGCAGCAACCGCTCCACGTCAAATTAGTTACAAAATATTTAACAGCTTACCTGTATAGTTTTCAGGAAATCGATACCTAGAGCATTCGGTGATCGATCAATCCCATCACGGCGAAGTGTGGTTGGAGCTTAGATAGAAATTGGCGGGGCGTAGCTAAAATTGGAAAAAGTCTTAGTAAAATTGGACCCAAATCGGATCAATGGCTATCGATTTATATATACTGAACTCTGAATTCATAGAATCGCAAATTCAAGGAAACTATACATGTAAGCTGTTGAATATGTTGATACTTATTTGACTCCTAATCAAATTAGCTTCAAAATATCTAACATGTTGTTAATTATTTTTGAATAAATTCATAAATGACATACAATTCTTAAATGCCGGACAAACATTGTGATTTTCTTAATGTAGCAGTACGTCATTATGATTGTGACGTCAGGGACTATTGACGTAATTGATTATCCCGTAAAATAATTGATTGCCAGATCAGATATCCCACTGTCACCATTATTGCATTGATAGGCGGGCAGATCACGGTCTTAAGACTGGGGAACACGAGATTGAAGAAGACCCACTCAACATCGATATGACATTTGAGAACAGAATTACTGGCAAGAAGCTGCTGGGCGCTGCAGTTCACCTTGGTACTGAACTCACGTTAACACTCACGGCTCCAGGTATGACTGTCTAGAATAACCGTGATTAATGAATGTGGTTTATTTCACGATATGTGCATTCTGTTAATAATTCTAATTATTAATCACAACCATCACAACCTACATATTAGTTGGGAAACTAACAATTGTTAAAGGTGTACCACTCCAGCATACCATGCTTTTTTATCGTAAATCTGCGATGTCTGGCAATTAAGGAAAATTCTAAAGTCTCTTCTTATATCTGGTGCTGATCCGATAAAAAAGTATATATCCAGTTGTAGTTCAACTATCCTTAGTTGAAAATCCCATAAGTTTACATTAGGCATGGAAAAGCTGATTTCTTTGAAATCTGATAGCTTTGAGCACTAAAATGTCACCTTGACCCTAAAAGATAAATTAAGGTGTCATCTAATATGCTCTTTGACGTTGTATGCAGAAAGGGAGGTTACTTATGTCAAATATGAAAATTTGAAATTCGCGTATGACCTTGACCCCAAGGGATATATTAACATTATAATTAGAAATTATTTAGATCTCCCAATGTTCTAGTATCTGACGAGGATTGATGGGAAATTCTAAGACAAAACACAGTTCAAATATTGCTACCATAGGTTTACTAGGGGATATGTGGCAGGGAAAAGCTGATTTCCTGAAAATTGTTGGATTGAGTCACTCAAATGTGCAAGTCAATTGAAGAAAAATACATTTTGGCGGCCATTTTGAAAAAAATTCCAAAATTTCTTTCAAACAGTTTGTCATCCTGAGTTCATTTATGTACAACCGGAAACTGGTATTTTAAAAACAAAATGTACACCTTGCGGCAATTTTGAAAAAAAAATGTGTTCACCATTCCACCACGAAAATTGGTATTTTTGACCAAAATGTGCTAACTGGCAGCATTTTGAAAAGATTCTTCATGTCAAGGTAGTGTCCAGTTGTCTGGATCATCCGGCGATGGCGGTGCGGCCCCCACATCCAGCGCCAGTCATGGATGGACGGCCGCCGTCTCACGCTGCACACACCGAAACATCATCCTAACTTCTTAAGATCATCAATCGAGAGGCGTGAAGGGTGGTCTGGCGACGGACGGGGGTTACTGTCTCTCGGGAGCAGGGGAAGGGGAAAACGAAATCGGCATTTGG
Source organism: Chaetoderma sp. LZ-2023a (assembly GCA_034401795.1). Taxonomy (NCBI): domain Eukaryota; kingdom Metazoa; phylum Mollusca; class Caudofoveata; order Chaetodermatida; family Chaetodermatidae; genus Chaetoderma; species Chaetoderma sp. LZ-2023a. Next base: position 27,775,695 of record CM067361.1, on the reverse strand, counting down.
GAGAGGAACGAGTGACAGCGAAGAGTACTTCCCAGTGGTCATTACGTCGCTGATGGTCGCTACTCGTTCGGTCAGTCTATGAAAAGGGTTATTCGGTCGTGAAAGTCGTTTAGCGCTAAGAGCTAATTCCAGAAAGTGTGCTTAAAGCGAAACTGGAAGAATTTCTCCTTTGGTGTCTCTACCAAGCCGAATTTGGGGCTGAAGATCGTGTTTAGTCGATGCCGCCTGGTTGACCCAACGTTCTCAGGAGACGTCCAGAGGCGGTCCGTCTGAGCGTACCTAAACTTGGGTGATTTTTCAGAGGGGATCCCGCGTGAGGCAGTGGTTTAGTTATCATAGGTGTTTTTGTGGTTTAAGCCCTCTGGCAGCCACAGAAGGATGCAAGTGGTTAAATTACGTGAGCACCTCTACCCTCACAATGTCAGGCAAATCTTTCACTCGGAGATGAAGACTGTCCTGGGTGACATCAACAAGAAAAACAGGACTTTCTGAGTTGCAGAGACACAAACCAGCTCATGTAATTAATGGAGGAAAGAGTTTAAGGAATCTCCGTCGAGTCGAGGCACCGCAGGATGGTGGAGGAATACGAAGACTTTAGAAAAATGTGTTTGTAGTCATTCGCTATGGCACGGGGAGGTGGTGACGGATCATTGGGTGTGAGCAGAGAATTGCAGCGAAGCAGGAGACTCAGCTTTCCTACTTCCTAGCGAAGTATATAAGCTACTCTTGAATGCCGAAGCAGTACAAATCACGGTACCCAAGAACACGCGACGATCGCGGGAGCTATGAATGGGACCTAAGCAGGAAGCGACAGAAAGAAAATCCACTGGAAACTACTCGGTTTAGGGGAGTTCCAAGTGTCATGCAGTGGGTTTAAGGAATAAATCGAGTGAAAATATTTTTCGGCCTCTTCTACTGCAGTGCTACTCTGAATCTAACGCTGTGAAAAGTGCTTATTAGATTGCGACCCACAAATGTAGTGGCCATGGCAGTCATCTTTTAAGATGAGAGATTGACCTCTTTTGACAGTGAGTCGAAAGGCAACACCTCTAACGATGTTAGTTTGTATCTTCACGTCGAGTGGGCTGCGAGATTGTCGTCCGAAGATTATGTCTAAGTTGGCCAATCTCCTTTAGATGGTCCAAGAAGCCCGAAGCAAAAAAGGTCGCTGCAAGAGCTGGAGAAAATTCAATCACTTAAGGTGGTATATCTAGGAATCTGCAAAGAATAGAAAATGCTGTCAGATGCGGGCAGGGTTTCTGGTGTAGGTGTTCGTGGTTGGAAACGGGTCACTGCTGCCACGGTCGTTGTGGGTTCATTCCATCCTCAGCATAGAGGGAAAGGCGCGGCTGTTTTTCCGTACACAAGTCACTTTGGGAAACACAAGGAGCAGTGAAACAAGTTAGGCTCTTAGTTTGGACTGCTGTGAAGTTAGCGATCTGTCAAAAAATTAGGTTTGAGTGGAGGCTTTGTAAATGTCACTTGGCAGACCAGCCTTCGCAGCAAGCTATTCCGCAGTGGATTTCACATGTAAAAGCTGGCGAAGCAGGAATAGTTAGACCATCGACTGGAGACGTTGTCGAACCTCTCCATGCTCATACCTGTGACGGCTCTTTTCTGATGCTGAGCTGGCTGCTTTTATGTTGGTCAGCTCTGCATCTCATTATCTTTTGACGAATGGTTACTGTCTTCGGTTTGGTCTAGACCAATCAGGGGCCGTTTAGACCGGCAAGGACATCTTAGCTGAATCCAAGACGGAGGCAAGTGATTATTGGCAAGATTCAAGATTCAAAATTATCTAGTTCATGCAAAATATATTATATACGTACATCGCAGTTGAGCAGTCCATCAACGACAGAGCCTTATAAATCGATGGACCCCTTACACACAAAACAAGACATTATAATATATATGGTGATAGTTAATGAAAACATCCATAATGTTATGTTACCGCCTGTATAGGTGTAAGCATGCGACGGTATATATATATTGTACCATATTGTCATGATTGTTCTAGAGTGTTCTACATATAAACGATCTTCATCTAATTTTGTATTTTTTTCTATCTAGGATATTTATTGTAGATTGGGAGTGGGGATGGGAGGAGGGGGGGGGGGTGACGGGGTGGTGGAGGTGGGTGTGGTTGCTCAACAAGGACACAGCCATATTAGAGTGAGAAAGCTGTTGGTGGTTATAACACAGCTAACAATTTTATAAATAGAGTGCCGACAGCTGATATGTCCACTGAGAAAAGGAATATCAGATGAACGTTCAAAGCTAAGTGAGATCTGATAGTGACTCTCTATTTTGGCTCATTTCGTGCTTTTCAGGGTGACATAGCTCTCCTGAATTTGCTAACATCTACCACTCTGATGGCGATATTCCGTCTTATATTATGTCTAAAGCAGAGAAACAGGCGTACAATATTCAACAAGTTTGGTGGACTATGTTGCTGTTTATGACTGGAGCATCTTTCACCAAATCTGCCTAGAGAATGTAACACCAGTTCTTCTGTTTTATTTTGAAAACTGAACATTTTGCCACCAGAGTATCAAGGGCTAGGGTTTGGGAAGAAGCAAAATCATGAGACCTCGTCTATACCGAATATCTTCACTAGAAGGATCACATCTGGCCCGGACAAAGATTTTTTCAACAGACGTACAGATCATACATGGAGGGTCTATGTGGTCAGCAGTATCGAAAGTGCCAAATGATAACAGATGGTTGTCTAGCCTGGGAATCTGGTGTATTGGCAGAGCCAAGCTCTAATCCTGCAGTTTATGGTCGGGTTAGTTTCTAACGTGCAGATGGGATTCACCTGAGTTGAATTCGTGGCATGGCCATGCTTTCTTATCTAGGTCTGTCTATGTTTTGTCCCAATTCCATGGCCTTTTCCTGTTAAATATCTTCATATTGCCTATTGGAAAATCCAGAATTAGCAAGCTTCTCGGAAATACAGAACACTCCAAGGGACACGTGTGATCATAGGCCATTTTCCGAGGAGAAAGTCGTTCAAAGATAATATGTACAATCTAAAAGGTCTTAAGGCAGTCAATGGCATCACATGTACATGGCCGTGTCCTGTCCTATGAGAAAACCTGGCTATTACGGGGTTACTCCCAGTGGCCCTGCGCATGCGCGAAGGAGGTAGATCAGGACTTTGTCGATCTGGCCTGGGTTTGTGCATAAGGGAAACGCCATTGGATGGGGTAGCCATCGCATAGCCTGGGGCGGCGTTCTTACTGGTTCCAGGTTGGCTAGTCCTTCCCGTTACCCGGTCAGCCATCCAGCCAGCCAGCCTGCCTGCCAGCCAGCCAGCCAACCAGCCAGCCAACCTGCGAGCCAGCCAGCCAATCGGACAGACAGCCAGCCAGCCAGTCTACTTAGTTTTAAAAATTCGTCAGAAAGTTTCTTTAGAAGGCTGAGTCAGATATTTATCCCAACCTGCGTGATTACAATACATGTACCCATATCATTGCATAATAATACTTGAGCGAAGGGTCACTAATTCAATTCAATCAGTCTGATGATGTGACACCTAGTGTAACTCTTAACGAAATAGTGTAGGTGTTTAACTTCAATCTGTTTGCTGTAACACTTGATCAAAATTTATGGAGGTAACTTAAAAAACACGTTGTAAATATGGGATTTGTGGACTAGCTACCCGCTGACCCCACAGCTACCTTTTGGTATCCGGGTAAATATTTGCAGATGACCTTTTGACACTGTGCAGGTCAAGTATGTTTTGTGTCACATCCTCGGTCGTGAATATTCATAGCATCGTCATCACAATACGTCACTGGATATAGGACCAACTATTGCGGTCACTATAGACAGTGAGTATTTGTAAATACGTCATCGGTAATAGGGCCAATTATTTAGGTCGCTATTAACAGTAAGCAAGTAGGTATATTCCTAGTAGGTCGCTGTGACATTAGATGAGTGGTGTAGTATTTATGTAGTGATTTATTTATATCCGTATAGGGATATCCGATTACGCCACTGTTATTATTAGTTATCCATGTTGCTTACTGACGGTAAAAATTATATATTGTATGTGAATCTTTAGAGGGTTTCGAAATTGATGACTATGATACCTGATGATGGATAAATTAGTTTAGACACATTCTATTTACGTTGGATTAAGATTGGTTGCTACAATCAATCTAGTTTTGTCATTTTCATAAATCAGGATTTAGACAATATTCAACCCACGAACAAAGTCATAGTCATAGTTATAGTCATAACCATTTATAGGAATCGAACTGAATATGTAGCCCTTGGTTGGTTAGAGACTGGTTCTGTTACTTTAGTATACGTTATAGATACCACGACGGTAGTAGTGAAGTGGGGGGGGGGCGGGGGGGGGGGCGGGTGTACGCTATAGTTCTTTTCTGTTCATTATTGTTCTTCTCAGCAGGAGGTCTTCTGGAACAATAGCGTACATATATGTTTTCTTTTGATCCATATATGTACGCCATTGTTCTAGAACAAAATAATTCGTTAGAGAACAATGGTGTACAACCCCACATGGTAGAGAGATTTTCGAGCAATGACGTCTATATTCGCACACTTGAGAAGTGGAAGAAAAAAAACCTACGAATATTTTTTTAATGTGACAAAGATGTGAAGCTGAGGCTCTGTAATATCTAACTGCTCTAGATTATCATTGTATCTGTATTCATACTCTTCAGTTGGCATCAGTTTTGAGGTGACAGGATGTACTGTTGAGGCCACTGATGAGATTGACAGCAAAATAGGACCATATGATATATCACACGGAGGGTAGGTTCAATAGATCAATTTACTCTATTAAACTATGGAATTTTGAATAATAATAATAATAATAATAATAATAATAATAATAATAATAATAATTCCCGGAGTGTATTAGGGGTGCACACTGCACAGCCATCGCGTACCATAAAGCTGAGGTACCACCCCATGTGTGATGTGCCCTTTCTCATCCTAACACATACACATTTTCATGTAAGTTTTCAACTGATAGTTTCAAGAGCGAGAGATATGTGGCACACTGCAAGGCATTCTAAATTTCAACAGATTTTCTGGAGGATGGCCATCCATCCAACTATCTGCCAGCACATACACATATTCCAGTAACATTTCAACCTAAATTATTCCATAAATGCTGATCACTCTCGGATGGTATCTAGTTTGCAAATATTTCGTCTTAGGACACATGCATACTTTTGCCTAAAACAGACATATATTCAAGTCTACATGAATATCTTGCCAGCTATCTTCTGCATTATGTTGATATTAAAGATGGCACCTTTCGCATCACTCAACGAAACAAACCTACACTACTACTCTCCTAAAATAGCCATAAAGGTTAAGACACATCGAACACGCTAACAGTAAGTAAAAGGATTTGACCGAGTCTTTGCTGCATCTTTTTTATCTTCACTACCATTGACATCGTCACCGTTATTTCACAGATTATACTGGCGGTCACCTCAGATATGTGTATTTGCAATCACGCCAGACTTCACACTATGCATACACTCTATGATCATCTCATCAGCATGACACTGATAAAACATCTGTCATTGTCCGTCAGATGGATTTCCAGTCTTCGTCCATCTGCCTTTAGCATGTTTGTCAAGTATACTACAGGTTCCCGTTTTTCCTTGTTAGCATTACTCACCGTCCACAATCATTTGAATATGTCTATCATAGCATGAGACTAGACTTTTCCTATACATTTCTTTGGCCAACATCCGAATTGTGCTAACCAGGCCATTTGCTAGTTAGCCCACCCCCTCAAACAACAACTCTGGCGTTCATAGTGTACAGAGAAGCTGTTGAATATTTTGTAACTAATTTGACTGGGTGCTGTTGCTCCCTATGGCAGCAACAGCGCCCAGTCAAATTAGTTCAAAATATTCAACAGAATATTTATTAAATTGTAAAAGCAAACAATGTGTACAACAACGCATAGACCGTCTTCAAATATGCGTTCGTGACTTACTTATCGACGTCATTCATGATGCCATTCATTATGATGTCATTCTGCACATCGCGCAGTTCATTATGACGTCATATGATGGGTGGGTATTCTGGAAAGGTGAATTGTTCAACCTCTTACCAAAGTCTTAGATATTACTGCCTTGTACCTGTTACCAAATAACTACCCATGCCAACGATGTCTAAAATCTTTTATCTTTGACCTTATTCAAATAAGTTTCATTTGATTCATTAACTGTTATGGAAACCCATTTCTGGTTACATTAGGTACCCATTTTTTAATACCACAGCTTAATATTCCCGCTAATCAAATCAACTAGACACCTATGAACAACGTGATATATGTAAAATATTGTCAATCTGAAACACAATTACAAAGTACAATTAGTGATATTCTGAATATCAACGTATAAAGCATAATTTTTAGCAACTGGTGGTGATGTCATTATTTTAATGTAATAAATGCTTCTTTGTATTAACAGGTGTACAGTCGATTCGTCTTTATTAAGTAATTTCATCAATGAAAATAGTGTGCAAGCAGGCAATGAACCCGAAAAGATTTCAAAATCAAAAGTTACTGCATTTCGTTTGGTTGGCCAGGGGCAATACAAACCACTGATTTTCAAATGCAAACTAAGATGGTGTGAACATGACAATGGGGCCTGTGATCACACAGTAAGACATGCACTATTATCAATGAATGACTGTACAATGTATGCAGGTGTAGTGACTCTTATGAAAAGATTATGGTTTTAGGAAACTGCGGAGATGGCACAATAGTTCATGACATTCTTATCCAACAAATTACTTTCACCACGCCATGACATAATTAACCACTCACCGATAAAACTCCACTATGAAAATTTCAATGCAATCGTGCAAAAAAGTGTTTAAAATAGTCAACACGAAGTAACACATTAAAATATAGTTATGTAGCATATAAAACGATAGGTTGCACCTAGCATTATTCAGAGAAACACATCGCGTGCGTGCGTGCGTGTGTGCGTGCGTGTGAATATTAGATATATAATCATAGAGGTAAATTAATCAATATGCTTTTATCAAGTAAATGTGCATAGTCATACCAAATGCTTCAACATTAGACTGTTAAAATTATATACTTTTAGACGCTTAACTGTTGTGCCTAGATGCAAGGAATCGATATAAATCATAACATATGATGATTTCATTACATATAAATTAATTTAATTCTTTAAGTTGTCAAACTGAATTAGAGACACGACCCCCTAATTCAATTTCACAAATAAAAAGATTATATTAATTTCAACGAAATGAAACCGCCATATGTTAAGATTTATTTTGTTTCATTACATTTAGATACACAATTTAAGCCGCCAAAAGGATACAATTCTAACTCTTCTTTTTCAACTCTTCTTTTTTTGTTATGAATATGCACCTTTACGTTTTCGAAAGATGATTATGCAATATATCACTTAGTTATCATTATCAGAATTGATATATTCAAGAATGTCTACAATTTTCATCAGGCCAGTCACAATCATGCTAATCATAATTTGCACCAGTCATGCCGCTTATCTTTGTGTGCGCATTTCAGTAGAGACAATATATAGTACTTTCGGATTGTAATACCTTTGCTCAAACTACACCTAGCAAACAGTTGCCAGTTCCACAATAGTTCCTGATGCAGGTGGCCAAGCTGAATGGAGATTTAATATCCTCGCTCTAATGTCGTGAATTGCGTTGTTCTGAATGTGTCTGCTGCGATACCATTGTCAGTGGCGTGGTGGATGTATCTGGTGCCTGGGGGCAAAGGATACGACTGCGCCCTCATATATGTGTGGGAGCTATAGTGCTACGCCGAGTTTGGTCAAGATTCCACATGTAGAACATGTGTTTTCGTGCCGCATGCAAGCACACATATACGCAATGCCCCCCCCCCCCCCCCTCGCCCGCTATATCGGCATAGATCTAGACTATGTGGAAAGATTGGCAGGACTGAGTATCCACAGCCTGTACTTTCGTCGAGCAAAGGGCCTTTATGAAAACAAAGTTGTACTTATGGCTTGGGAAAATTGCATTACAGGTCTCCTGAATCCATATATTATGGGAATAGCAAGAATGACGAGTTCTGAAAAAATACCATACCATACTACGGATTTTAGAATTCTCATTACAATTTATAAGTTCGTGATTATGCCCATGGTACTGCCTGTACTTGTATCTCTGCATATCTAATGATCGTGTGGTTGTTCAATTAGTAATATGAATGCGTGCATGTCAAGTACAGGTAATTAATTAACATATGTGCTTACATTACAATTATTGTAACAGACGCAATCTTTATTTATTTGTTATTCTTCATATTCTTCTTCATCCTCTTCTTCTTCTTCTTCCTCTGCTTCTTCTTCTTCTTCTTCTTCTTCGTCTTCTTCTTCTTCTTCTTCTTCTTCTTCTTCTTCTTCTTCTTCTTCTTCTTATCATTATTATTATTATTATTATTATTATTATTATTATTATTATTATTATTATTATTATTATTATTATTATTATTATTATTATTATTATTATTAGCAATTGAAATCAATTTATTATTATTATTATTATTATTATTATTATTATTATTATTATTATTATTAATAGCAATTGAAATACAATTATTATCCGTAGCCTGGCACTGCATGCACACCAAAGACAACTCGTCGAAGGCGACGGCAGACTAATGATGAATTTGAGAGACAGATCGATGAGAAGACTGTGAAGTCATCATTATATGTGGTTCTTCCGGGTTATGCGAAACCAGCAACTGGAACATCCGCTGTGGCTAGCATTGGTAAGAATGGGCAAATATGAACATTTTCTTCATGCTCAATGAGTTTTAAAAATGCTACAGCTTACATGAGACAGGCCATTCTATGTGCCATGTGTGCAATTGTAGATGTACAACCTTTCAACTTCTTAATCATACAGACTAATGTTTTCAAAAATATGCAGCATCTTTCTTGTACAAAGCTTTATTACCCAAGAAGTGTCACACAACTATTGCTATCTTCATGCATGGCTAGCTCGCTGGCTGGCTTGCTGGCTGGCTGGCTGACTGACTGACTGGCTGTCCGCCTACCTGCCCACCAATCAGCCCGGCTACCAATCCACTGACCCGGCACCCGCCTATCCACCCATCACTCAGTATGTCCGTTCATCTCTCTGTCTGTCCAACCGTCCATCCATTAATCTGTCCACCACTCTTCCTGTCCATCCATCCATCCATCTATTCATCCATCTGGAAATCTGTCTGTTTGTCCGTCCCACCGTCACCAATCCGTCCATCCATATATCCATCTCTTTACCAATCCAAAGGTATTACAATCCAGCAATTCATCAATCTATCCATCGACCAATCCATCCATTCACTCAACCACCCATCCACCCATCCATTCATGCACCACCAACCCATGCAGGAACGCACGCACGCAAGTAGCCCCGCACGCACTGATACATCCACGCACACACTCACGAACATACGGACGCGAATTTGACGGCAAAATTTACCAACAAATTTGCGGCTGTACGATGGGCGTGTGCTTTCGAATTTATTGCACGAATGCGTGCGTGCGTGCGTGTGTGGGCGTGCGTGCATGCGTGCTTGCGTGCGTGTGTGTTGGCGTGGGTGGATGTGTGTGTGTGTGTGTGTGCGTGTGTGCGTGTGTGTGTATGTGTGTGTGTGTGTGTGTGTGTGTGTGTGTGTGTGTGTGTGTGTGTGTGTGTGCGTGTGTGTGTGTGTGTGTGTGTGTGTGTGTGCATTCATTCGTGAGTAGATGTGTGTGTGGGTGTGTGCGTGCGTGCATGCATGCGTGGGTCTGTTCATGCATGCGTTCGTGCATGCATTATTGTGTGCATTATTGCGTGTGTTACTGCATGCATTCTTGCATGCATTCGTGCATGTATTATTGCGTACATGTATTATTGCGGGCATTCGTGCATTCATGTTGGTGTGCGTGTACCTGCGCGTGTGCGCGTGCGCATGCGCGTGCGTGTGTGTGTTCGTGTATGTGCATTCGTGTGTGCAGTTTCTCAATAATGTAGGATCAATCCCAGCCTTCACCTGTTGACCTACTGTTTAGTACACTTTACCCCAACTAATCTCAAGGATGGGGGGGGGGGGGGAACACTTTATGTAAATCTACGCTTGGTCTCAATAGGACAAATTTAGCTAAGGACATTTTAAATTAAATTCCTGTGTTAATGCTTTCAGTGTACAGACGGACGGACGGACGGACGTGCCCACGCACGGATGGATGGATGGATGAATAGATGGATGGATGGATAGATTGATCCATTCATCCATCCATCCATCAATCAATCTGTCCGTCCAGCCAGCCAGCCGGCCCTCCGTGCGTCCACCAACCCACCTAAACAAAGTCTAATGATACACATTGGAGCGGACTTTAGGGGCAGTGAACAAAATTCTATCAAATGGCAAAATATGTCCTCCAAACTTAATTCATTTGAAGAAATGTCCACAGATTTCCTAGATGTAACTGTCTATAAAGGTCGAATGAATGAAACAACCGGCTATTTAGCCAACAAAGTGTATTTTAGGCCAACCGATTTGCACCAGCTACCGCACAAAAAATCTTTCCACCCGCCACATACTTTTAAAGGAATTGCAAAATCGCAAATAGTCCCTTTTGACAGGAAAAATTTCGAAGCAGCGTAATCTATCCTATTCAAAGCCCTCAACCGACGAGGTTACTCCTCATGATTCTTGCGCAAAATCAAATCTGAAACATTAGATGTCTTGGAAACCATTCCAGATAATACCTAAAATCACCAGCCTACCAAAATCTCTCACAGTCGTCTGATTAAGGTATAGGCGAATCTCGTAAATGAGGCAAGAAAAGGTGTAAGTTGGATAAATTTCTCCCGAACTAGAATACATTCATGAGCTTTCAGAATAAAAGCAAATTCCAACTTCAGTCTAATCTAGATTGCGACTCTGAAAATGCTATTTATCCAATATCATGCAAATTGTGCAAAAAACCCCAGTATGTCGGTGACACCATATGTCCATTAAGATTGAGGGCAACTCGAGACCTTTCAGATATTAGGCTAGAGGAAGACACATGCTGTCGAACATTGTAATCTTCCTGACCATATAGTCCCCCGTGACTTTGAAATTATGCTGATTGAACAGCCACCCCTTTCAGATACGGCAGAAGAAACTGATAAACATAGAAAACTTCGAGAATCATTTTGTATTAAAGAACTTGAAACACAATGGCCAAGGAGATAAACTCGGACCCAGGATATCTGATCAACGTGACAAAATTATGATGTATAATCTAGGGCTGTGCGGTTATTCGGATTTTGAACCGTCTCCGGATTTTTAAGCATGACGGTTCGAAAACCGGTGACATAATTTGACAACCCTACAGCCGTGTATGTTTAAAAATCCGGGTTTATAATAATTTTCTAAGGATATATCATAATATATAACATTGATTGTTTAAATTTGCTTTAATTTTATATATTTGGGAAATAAAATCTGAAATAAAACCATACCTACGCAGTATCGTAACAGGAGGATGTTGCTAGATCGTATTGAGGATGTTGCTAGATCGTATTGCTCCATACGTTCATAAATTATAATCTGCAAGCGTTTTATTAAATTCTATAATACACGCTTGAAAGCATATCATAAGCGATCTACTGTTTCTGATATCTATGTCTATTATGAATTCTGAACGCGCATCCGGGACCCTAAACCCGGGACGTGATCTAACCTGCCAAAGTAAGTTGAGATCGAATTTGTCTAATCGCTCGGGCGATCAAGAGTAATTTCTCGTGAACGTATGTTGGACGATAAAATTAACACTAGACGCGGGTCGATATACATTATTAGCGCCGGAAAACAACTGTTACAGCTTACAATTGATACCGTTTTAAACCAAGTCCTTCCAATTCGCGCTTATGATCTATATTAAAATACGTATGAATTCCTTTTCCCCGGAAACTGTATGCTAGTAAATAGTATAATACGGCCGAGTTTGATTACACGTATCCGATTAATTAGATCAATAAATTTGATTTACTACCCAATGTATCGCTCTACCGCGTTATCCTAGAGGTGGGTATACGAACTGCTAATTGTCTAGGAATCTAATATATGACAGATTGTGCAAGAACTCGAAATGACATATCGTGATGAATTTAAAAGCACAAAATCTAAAGTTTTAAAGCAATGTAAGTAATGATTTCACTATATCCTCTAAAATTGCATCGGCTACTATACATGCAGCTACAGATTTAAGTCTACCGCTAAAAACGTTCTATTTTCGTGATATTGCGAATTATTATTTTTTCACGAAAACTTACAATTTTCAGCCAATAAACCGGATACCCGGTTAAAACCGGATTTATGGCCAACACCGTCACCGGTTGTGTTCTTATCAAAACCACACATCCCTAGTATAATCAGAAAAACGTTGACACTTCTAAAATTCTGAAAGAAGAATATCAAAATCTACATGATAAACTTAAACAGCCCTTCAACAAGTGTCCAGTAATTGCGTTTAAGAAAAATCTGAATCTACGTGACATCTTGGTAAATGCAAAACTCAAATAGCTATCGAGAATAGCCATCTCAATTATTCAACATTACCCCTTTCATGACGAAGGCAGTCAGAAGCGGCCCCTGTAGTGATCTTGGGCAATGTCCATTTGCCGGCCGGGATTGGAGAATTTTTGAAAATTTACCACCATAATGACTGGCTCGGGAACGGAGACAGTCATTCCAGGGGCATATTCCCGGGAATGACCTTGTCCGCGCCTGCAAATGTACATAAAATAAATAAATCCATATTTTGATTTTACTGAACAAATTTAGCCATTATAGTGTTAACAGTAACGCCATATGGCTTTACTCAAATAAAATGACACATCTCAGGCAGTAAGATAAAGCAAAAATCTTTGAATTTTTTCAATTATTGAAGATTCTGAGCCAGTGCGTGG
>CM067361.1:27727717-27760217 GCA_034401795.1 Chaetoderma sp. LZ-2023a | reverse complement strand
AGATGTCATTGTGAAATTGTCTGTGCTGTTGTGCTGTGGCTTAAGATACATCTTATAAACACAACACGAGCTGTCGCTGGAACCTATCAGTAGAGTGTGTCATTGATAACATCATAAACTGGCACATAGCCCTTTCACCAATGAGGTCCTGCTATCATATGCCGATTTCCCGCCTCCGGTACCAAGGATTCTCAGTCATTCATCAAGAATATTGAACTCTTCCATTCTTACATTGAAAGGACCTTGGTGTATTTAAACTGCAGTTTCGTCATTAGTCCTTTAACACCCGAATGCCTAATGTCTCAATGGACCTTTCCAGTTTAGACATACATCATATGACGTCATAATCAACTACGTGATACGTACGTCATAATCATTACGCCATGAATAACTCGATTTACTCCGTCTTAAACGCGTAATAGTTCGCCAGGTTGTATGAATTGTATGTCTTTATTATTTAATAAACATGCTGCTAATTATTTTGAAACTAATATAACTTCTTGGCATTGTTGCTGCTATAGGCAGCAACAGCACCACGTCAATTTATTTCAAAATATTTAACATCTCACCTGTATAGTTTTCCGGAAATTGATAGTCGAGGAATTCATAGATCGATTGCTCCCAACGCGAGCGTGGTGTGGGTGGAGCTTGACTATGGGTATGCCTGGCATAGCTGAAACTGAAATGGTCCATTTCAAGACGAGTCTACATGAATGATGTTGAATATTTTGACCCCACTCCCCCTATTATAATCCGCTACTGTAACCGCTGAAGGGGTCAAATTTGTGAGATATGCTTAGAGACTAAGGACTATTAAAGGTTCTTCAAGGGAAGGCGATCTGTCAAAAAGCATGGTCGCCGTTGGCCCATCAAAATGTAGCGTGTTAGAAGCAAAATTGAATTTTTTTATTTGATGCATTTTGGGCCGAAATTTGGTTGGGGTATTCTGATTTCAAAATGGCCATTTTCGAAACTGTCAGATAAAGGTGTTGGCAGCCATCTTGGATCACTTTCAAGCCAAAAGCTCCCATACTAAAGCAATGGGAAATGTAAAATGTCTTCTTCTAACCACTAGGCCGATTTCAATTATATTTGGCAGGAACAATCTGTAGGGCATAGATTCAAACGAATCAGATCGGCCAATTTGGCCGACGGCCATCTTGGGTTTTTGCCGATTTTTAGAAATATATTTTTAATGTTCTTCTCTGAAACCGCTTGGGGCATCGATTCACAATTCATGACACGTGATCTGAGAGATGAGTTGTACCAAGTTTGTTCAAGGGAACGTGATTGTCCAAATAGTTAGGCGGCCATGTTACCTGAACTAGTTTTCACGACAACGACCTCTTCTCCAGAACCAATTAACGGATCGGGCCGAAATTTGGCAGATATAATTTTGGCCTAAGGCCCATTAAAGTTTGTTCGTGAGAAGTTGATCCGTCAAAAATATGGCCGGCGCGAGCCAATCAAAAGGTATCGTGTTTGGCGGCCATATTGAGGATTTTTTAATGGATGTTGAGGCCGAAATTGTTTTTATATATGTTTTCAGGTTTTCTGATTTCAAATTTGCCATTTTGGAAACTGGCGGATAAACGGTGTGACGGCCATATTGTATCATTTTCCCGCCAACTGCTCCCATACTAAAGCAATGGCAAATTAAAAATATTTCGTCGAGAAACACTGGGTTGATTTCAAGTTTATGGGGCTGGAATCATCCGTAAGACATAGGGATCCAAGTTTATTCAAAGGAAGCCGATCGGCAATCTTGGATTTCGGCCTATTTTTAGAAACGTCTTTAAAAATCTTCTTTTCTGCAACCATTTCAGTCATCCATTCAAAAGTCATGAAATATGATCTAGCACAAGAGCTGAACCAAATTTGTTCAAGGGAACTTGATTTTGGCCAAATCGCCCGCCCCCCCCCCCCTTTTGTTTATATATGAAAGCCACAACGACAGATTGTTCCAGTCATTTGAGTTCGGTGGCCTTTCTTTACGGCCTGTCGTGGTGAAGAGGAAGATACTGTTCAGAGGAGGTATCAGGACTATAGAAACTCTATCTTATTGTCCCAGCGATATCTGGTCTTTATCAACAATTTAGTGGTAAAGTAATTTCCACCCCAACATTTTAATATAATTGACCCTATAATTCTCACAATCTCTATTTCAAGGTGGCTATAGAGAATGGTGTCTATTTCTACACTAGTTTGCCACAGGCTGCAACAGTTTCCGATTAAATTATTTTCCGAATATTCAACATATTAAATTCTAAAGTAGTTTGTGGATTCGGCCTTTTGGGTGTGACGGATTATTTATACATCGGATATGTCATAAAGTATGTAAACGATGTCCGCAATCTACATGCCATCGAGTATTCATTGTCTCATTGCTGCTTAGACATCGATTAACTTCCTGCGCGGCAATATGTATAGAACATATACATTTTGGATTAAAAAAGTACTTCTATGCCAGGGGGAATATTCCTCTTTAATATGAATTATTTGAATTGATTGATGGACAGCATATATATATACACCACGACTACAATAAGTTATCTTATTCATAACAGTAAGTAAGCAGTTTTCACATCATAAAGTGTATATTGTGTATAAGCGAATGGACCTTTCCAGTTTTAGCTATCCCCCGCCCATCTCTATCTAAGTCCCACCCAAATCTCGCTCGTGTTGGGATCGATCGATCTCTGAACTTGCTGATTATCAATTTCCATAAAACTATACGGGTAAGCGGTTGAATATTTTGTGAATAATTTGCCTATGACAATAACGGTGCCCAGTCATATTAGTTTCAAAATATTCAACTGCATGCTTCTTAAATAGCAAACATATACAAATCGTACAACGCGTCAGACTATTAAGCATTCAGGACTGACTTAATCGAATCATTCATGACGTCATAATTATGACGTCAGCATACGCGTCACGTAGTTGATTATGAAGCCATATGATTGAGTGAGGCCATGGATTCATGAATTATTAAGAGTTTCAGATAAAATATTATAGAATTGTGCTGATATTATATACAGTCTGCATGTATTAACCTACGAATATATGCGTTATCAAGGTGCGAATAAAGACGTTTGACGTTGACAGTGGTAAGGAGAGACGCACACGTATGCACTATGGAGGAATCCAGTTTTAGCTATGCCCCTCCCATTTCTAGCTAAGCTCCACCCACGCTTCGTCCGAGATGGATCGATCGATCCAACTCACCTGCCTATCAATTTCCAGAAAACTATGCGTGTAAGCTGTTGAATAGTTTGATACATATTTGACTTGGTGCTATTGTTGCCCATGGCAACATATTCGAAAGCATGATTATTAAATAGTAAAAACATACAATTCGTGCAACAACACTCTGTCATCAATTAATCGTTCGTGACGAACTTAGCTAAGCCATTCATTAGGACATTGGTTATGACGTCTTCCTACTACACACCATGCAGTTGATTATGACGTCATGTGATTGACGGATAAACTGGAAATGTCAATTTTATTCCATCTATCTATAACCGTTTATCACTCAAGCTCGTCAAATCGGCTTCTGCAGTGCCTTGAGAAATGTCCATTTACACAACAATGAGAGACGATTTTAACAGTTACCACTGTTATGACTGACTCATTAAGCTAGCTAGTTATTTCTATGACAAACCTCTTGTTCTGCAAATTCACCCTGAGGATACAACTAATAAAATTGTATTTATATGCTAAAATGTCATCTCAAACTATAACTATACTAATATGAATATCAATCTACCATATGCATGCACACACGCGCGCGCACACACACACACACGCGCACATGACCGCACGCACGCACGCACGTACACACACGCACACACACACTCGCGCGCACACACGCACGCACGCGCGAACACACGCACGCACGCACACTCGCTCACACGCACGCACATCCAACAACTTACCTATATAGTCTTCGGGAAATTGATAGTCAGGGCGTTCGAGGATCGATCGATCCCAACATGAGCTAAGCGTGGGTGGAGCTTGACTATGGTTTTGATCTTCTTCGCAATTACAGTTTTATGAAACAGCTGTGGAAACTTCTGAAAAGATCGTAAGAAATTCCTTGAAACTGGTTAAATAATTTCCATAAAAGTTCTTAAATTTGCACAATCCTTGAGACTAAGAACACTGGTTTATAGGCAGGACGTATATCAATGATGTTGTGCGTAAATTCATATATAACTTATAAGCTCTATGTATTGTATAGTCCACTGAATATTAGAACAGTTATTGCCGAATGCCAATAATGTAATTTCACTACATCACACTTAATCTATTGTCAAAAAGTGTTTTTTTTGGTACCCGCAAACGTTACAACCCTGCGCCTGATTGTAGCTGACCATAATCTTTCGGGAGGCCCAGCACTATAGCAGGCGGATGAGTATTACATTGTAATGGACGTTTCTGGTTTAGCTACACCTCGCCCATCTCTAGCTAAGCTCCAACCACACCTCACTCGTGTTGGGATCGATCGATCTCTGAACACCCTGGTTATCAATTTGCAAAAAACTACACAGATAAGCTGTTGAATATTCTGAAACTAATTTGACTGGGTGCTGTTGCTGCCTAAGGAAGCAACAGCGCCCAGTCAAATTAGATTCACAATATTCAACAGCATGTTTATTAAATAGCAAAGAATTACTAAGACATACAATTCATACAACGTGTCGGACTATTTGAGATTTGATGACGGTCTATATGGAACCATTTGTGACGTAATGATTGTGACGCCATCATACGTGTGCTGAGCTGCTTATGACGTCATACGAGGTCAGATAATAGATGGATACTCTGGAAAGGTGAATTCATCAGCCATACAATTCAGACACTTTCGTGAAGGATCTTTGCCACTTTCATATCGGATAATTATACCTACGTCATTTGATTGTAATTGACGTATTTTAATCAAAACATCCGGTACTTGAGGGACATGTCATATCTCGATTACCATTTGACTATCATGATCATGATCAAATGATGACGATGGTGACGACGACGACGACGACGACGACGACGACGACGACGACGACGATGACCATGATTGTGGCGATAGTGATGATGAAGGTGATGGTAATGCTGGTGATGCTGCTGATTGTGATGATGATGATGATGATGGTGACCAAATGAAGATGCTGCTGCTACTGCTGCTGCTGCTGCTGATGATGATGATGCGGCTGATGCTGCTGCTGCTGCTGCTGGTGATGATGATGATGATGATGATGTATAAAATAAGGCTGAGAATGAAATTGTATAGTAACCCAACAGCTACTGCGTATATAAATTGCTGTACATTGTATATCCTCATATCTCACGGTTGTACATGGGCTGTACATAACACTTGGACTTGAATATAGGAGGAGAGACAAGTGAAGTGAAATGGATAAATGATTTGGAGACGTAACAGATAAATGCTAATTAATATTCTGGGGACAAGACGATAAAGATGGCATATATAAACAATGTATTGTCTTTTTGGTGTGATATGTGTAGATTGGTGCCATTATCAATTAGAGTGAGGTCCAACGTAATTATATACACATGTCTATGGATTTATCGTTCCAGTTTACCCATCAATCATATGACGTCATAAGCAACTACGTGACGTGTAGGCTGATGTCATAACCAATTACGTAGTTAAGGTCGTTAAGGTCGTCACGAATGCCTAATTGATGACTGACTAAACGTTGTTGTACGAATTGTTGTGTCTTTACTCGTTAATAAACATTCTGTTGAAGATTTTGAAACTAATTTCACTAGTTGCTGTTGCTGTAGGCATATTAGTTTCAATATATTCACCAGCTTACCTGTATAGTTTTCTGGAAATTGATAGGCAGAGAGTTCAGGGATCGGCCGATCTATGTATTACCTGGAAAGGTTCATTGCATTATCTATTTGGTCGAAGCACCAATTCAAGTATTTCCGAGATAACAACAATATTACATTAAAATAACCACATTCTTTCAAGATTGCGGCCAATGAAACTAGATTCCAGTTTTAGCTATGCCCCGCCAATCTCTAGCTAAGCTCCATTCACACATCGCTCATTTTGGGATCGAGCGATCCTTGAACTCCCGGACTATCAATTTCCAGCAAACTATAAGGTAAACTGTAGAATGTGTTAAAGCTAATTTGACTGGCTGCTTTTGCAGTCTATGGCAGTCAAATTAGTTTCAAACTATTAGACACAATCTTTATTAAATAATAAAGGCAGGCAATTCGTACGCGTCGGACTATTACGTATTTAAGACGGACTAAATCGACTCATCCATGATGTAATTGATTATGACGTCATCCTACACGTCATGTAGCTGATTATTACGTCATGTGATGGGTGCATAGATTCATTCTGATGCCAAAATATAACTTTTGAGGCTGGTCATATACGGTTATATGGACATTTATTTTGGCTTGTGTACGATGGTCAAGAAAAACAAATGCATCCCATTTTCTGCAATAATAATTTGTGTCGAGTACGCTCTTATATCTGGAGGCTTGGGACTTATCGGATCAATAGCTTAAGGGAAATCGCCATGGACTGACAGGCAGACATAAACAAGACCATTCTTAGAGAGCATTGATAGCTAGCTACCTTTGAGGTAATAGAGGGACCCATTTCTAACTATGCTCCACCCATTGATTATTTGGCCGGTATTGTACCAATATTTGGCCAATACAACCCCGTAGTGGCCCAGTACCGGCCCAGTAACCTTCGTTATCAGGGCAGGCTCCGTCTCACAATGGCCTATATGCACCCAGCACGGCACGATACCAGTTCCATTTATCTTATGCAATATCAGATAAGCGTGAAAACTACTTCCGATAGCGCCTCTATTTTTGAATAGGAGTTGGAGGTAGCTAACACATTAACGATATTGTTCTTTACATATGTCTCTGTTATTGGCCCAGTCTTTATTCCGGTCTTCTAATCACCGACTGTAAAATATGTGTTCTGAGCTTTATTTCTCTCGAACGTGTGTTGCTTTTTAGGTTTAACATTTCTAAGTACCAGGGTAACCACAAGGGTGGTTCACACCACATCCACGGATGTGAGTCTTGTGGTTGCAATGCCTCAATACGCTCATAATGCTACTTTCATCAATTCAATCTTTAACGGCTTCTCAAGAGTATCGAGATCGCTTGTTCAATTGGTGTCCATTTGCCGGCCAATAGACCAATAATTTTGCAAATTTACACAAAGGTTGACAGAAATCGCTTTCTGTTATTCTAGAAATGAATCTTTCTCCTCATCACTGCATGCATAATGGCAAGAAAATCCAAATTTCTGATTAAACACTGTACATTTTGTAAATTTACAACATGAATGACTGGTTAGATTTGCGAGCCAGCCATTATTCTGTGGTAAATTGTCACAACTATTCTGCAAATGGGCATTCATCATGACCACTGCAGACAGCTTTAGCTGGGTTGACCATTATGTGGGTAAGCTGACATTAGTCGGGTTAAACCCGGTCTATTAGTTCGGATATATGGTTTATGCCACAGCATTGATATAAGAGTATTGGAAAGGGACATATCATAACGATTAGCTTTCTTACATAGTGTAGTCATGAATTCTTTGGATCATGTATGACATATTAAAATGATGATAATGATTACTGTATTCTGCGGCTGCAGTAGTAGAAACATCCTACAGCTGCAATCAGTCCTTCTTCGCTTTTGCCCACTCTGTCTTGCCCTCAGCCGAAATCCTTAGCTTCCTCAGTCCCATTCTTGACTTGAGTGTACCGAGTCCTGCTTTCATGATGTCACCTCGTAGCACGCTTAGCAGGTGTTCTACACATCTTGTATAGTGCATCGTTGGAAATTATGCTGTCTGGCCATCGATTTCCAGTGATGGTGCGTATGCATTTGCGGTGGCAGGCATCCAGTTTGTCTAGAGCTGCCTTTGGAGCTGCCCAGCTGTTACAGTTACACAGCATCAAGGATACGCAGGTTGCATTATATAAACGTAGCCTTTTTCTCAAGGGCATCTTTGATATACGAATCCATAGCTTCCAGAAGGGCTGGAAAGCTATGTTCCCCATTACGCAGCGTGCAGCAATGTCAGCAGAACTGCAAAGCAGTGAGCCCAGGATTGTACTTTTCCTCCATGGTTCGCCACCACGAAGTGGGTCGTCATTTTCTTTAGTTTCATGCTTTGGAGTACGGTATATGTGGGTGAAGTCTGTTTTGGATCAATTCATAAAGAATTTCTAAAATTTTAGTTTGCTTGCAGCTATTGTGAGAATAGGGATAGGGTCAAGGGATTTCTTTTCCTCGTCCGCATCGTCGGCATATTCCATCTCTAGCGGCATACCCAGTATTGGCACTGGGTGGGGTGGGGGTTGGTCTTGTGGAACGTTCCCGCATAGATTTCAGTGCGACAACAAGGTAACAGGTGTAAAACACCGGTGATAGACAATATCCCTGTGGAGACCCGATTGATGTCTCAAACTCTACAGACTTCACTTACTTGACTCGTACTCTCAGCTTGGTGTCTGCAAGCAGTAGTGTCACTAGTCGTAGCTCATTTTCATTGCAACTGGCCTGGCCTAGTACATCTAGGATCTTTGAGCGTTTAATTGTGTCGAAGGCGCGTGACATGGCAATTCCCATTTTGTCGAAGTCCCAGCGTTTGGACATGACTACCGACACAAGCATGCGTTGAGCCCATACAATGTCTGCGCAGCTGTGTCAATGTTTGAAGCCACTTTGACATGATCCGGTGAAGTCATGAGAATGGATTGTCTAATTGTATGTAAGTACATATACCCTAGTTCGGATGTTAATGAGATTATGCCGTGGCGGTTTCCGTCATCATCAATTGTCTGTTGGCCATCCATCCATCAGCCATCATTAAGCAATGTCTTCTCAAGCACTCCAAATGCAGCTATATTTGGGGGACAGTATGTTTACGGGATGTAGAACCAAGTGTTTCCAAGGAAGTGAATAGGGCAATTTTTGTCATCGGCCATTTTGGATTTTTGCCAAGTGTTTAAAATGTTTTTAAAAAACGTTTTCTCCGAAACCGCTTGGGGCACCATAACACGTGGCCAACGAAGAAGCACCGATTGCAGTTGCATCATCTACCAACACCACCAACACTGCAATCATCATCATCATCATCATCATCATCATCATCATCACCAGTACCAGAACCACCACCACCAACAACAACAACACCGACATCATCATCATCATCATCATCATCGCCGTCTCCACCACCAGCACCACCATCATGATCATCCTCATCATCATCATCATCATCATCATCATAATTGACTTTTTCTATATAGGTCTGGTAGGGCATTGATAAAATATGTATTTATTAGATATATCACAATTACGTGCAATATTGTAGTTATCGTATAAACATTACGACTAGGTTACTGAACAAATATGCATGGAGTCATAATAAGATATGTTATATGTTAACTGACTTCGTGAAAGTGGTAGGCCTAATTGTCTGACGCGAATGTCTTTGAATTGTTTTGGTGATTTAATTCTTAATTTCAAGAAAAACATTCTCATGAATATATTGGAAACACATTCAGCTTTCAAGTGATAGCTATGCCCCGCCTATTACTATCTAAGTTCCACCCACACCTCGCCGTGTTGGGATTGATCGATCCACGAACTATCAATTTCCTGAAAACTATACAGGTAATCGGTTGAATATTTTGTCACTAATTTGACTGGGTACTGTTGCTGTATATTGCAGCAACAGCGCCCTGTCAAATTAGTTTCAAAATATTCAACAGAATATTTATTAAATAGCAAATTCGTACAGCAATGCATATTCCGTCTACACATATGCCGTCGTGACGTACATAGTTACAGCATTCATGACGTCATAATGACGTAATTCATTATGATGTTATTCTACACGTCACATAGTTGATTATGACGTCATAGGATGAATGGATAAAGTGGAAGGGTCTAATGGATTGGGAGGTGGTGTTGCACTATGGCAACAACAGCCCCAATTAAAAATAGTTTCATAATTTTCTATATCTTACCTATATAGTTACCTTGGAATTTAAATTGAGTTAATTCAGGTTTCCGAGTATTACGATTCCAACGCTTGTAGAAAGTTGGCGGCGGATCTTGACTCTAAATCGGCGAGGCATAGCTAGAAATGTACCACTATATTGCAACACAGGGTATAATAAGCCTACCGATAAACCACGCGTTTTTGGACCATAAGATAGAAAGTATTCTAGAAACTCAATCGAAAAAGAAACCCCATCACATGTACTACCCTTTTATCACAAATGGTATTTTCTGGTTCTACATCAAACAAATGTAACATGCTATAGTTGCGCCCTTGTCGGCCATGCCAGAAATGTCGACACTTTGACAGACAGACCGACCGACTGGTTCATAGAGAGACAAACCGCCAGACTCACCTACTAAAACATGTTACAGTTCAACGACACGGGCTAAACTTTTCAAACAGTGATGACTGAATTCACATTCTGTGATGAAATGAAACTAAATTAATTTATCCGTTTTAAGGAGACAGTTAAAAAAAATACACTCCTTGAGATTTAAGAAATATTTTAATCGAATATTTAAAAAACCCAATTTTACTGAAGATCAGTAAATATATCTTCATCATAGTCTAGAACACAATGGTTGTTGTGTAGAAAACTGATCTTTCCAGCTTATCCATCCATCATATGACGTCATAATAAATTATGTGACGTGCAGAAAGACGTCATAATCGACGACGTTACTATGACGTCATGAATGATGTGAATATGTCCGTCACGATCGCATAATTGAAGATGGACTGTACGTTATTTTACGAATTGTATGCCTTTACTCTATTAAAAATATTCGAGTGAATATTTTGAAACTAATTTGACTGGGCGCCGTTGCTGCTATAGGCACCAACAGCACCAAGTCAAATTAGTTTCAAAATATTTAACAACTTACGTGTATAGCTTTCAGGAAATTGATAGTCAAAGCCTTCGGGGATCGATCGATCCAAACACGGTGATACGTGGGTGGAGCTTAGCTAGAGATCGGCGGGGCATAGCTAAAACTGAACAAGTCTATCGAGATAGTGGAAAGAGGTTAAATAATAGTATTTTGATTTGTTCTTTGAAATAGCAATACAATGTGCTTGATCTCTCTTGCCAGGTTCCAACGTTAGCTCAACTCGTTATTACAAAATGCATCTTAAGCTGCAGAGCACAAGCATAGCCAGTTTTACGATGTAACCTATAATAATAATAATAATAATAATAATAATAAGAATAATAATTAGGTAGGTAGGTAGGTAGATAGATAGATAGGTAGGTAGGTAGGTAGGTAGGTAGTAATATGGTTAAGGCGCTGGCTCAGAATTTTCAAAAAATTTAAAATATTTTTTATTTATTTTATTGCCTGAGATTTGTTATTTTTGTTTTATAGAGGCGAGATGGCCTTACAAATATTGGACAACTTTAAGATGATGATGTTTGTCCAGTTAATTTGGATTTTACCAATATGTCACGTAGATTCGGATTTTCCTAAATGCTATTACTGGGCGCAAATTGAGAGGCTGTCTTAAATTATTCTGTAATTTATGATATTCAGTGATATAGCAGAATGGACCTCAGAAAAACGTAAAAGTAAGAATATCTGAAATGTACACCATCAGTTCCAGTCAATTCGTGTGGTTACAAGACGGGCAGTTGAAAGCTGCTCCAGTAAAAGAGGCTTAATGTTGTCTGCCGGAAGGTGTCATAGAATTCACCGGTTCGGACCCCGTTCGGGTCGAAAATTGAAGAAGGTAAAAATTACATTCCAGATGACGAATGAGCTATATCCTAGTGCTAGTGAGTCGTCAATGCCATGGTTCATAGAACTAATGCTTGACAATAATAAAAACTACATACTTGCGAGCGCCTAGTGATATAGCAGAATGGACCTCAGAAAAACGTAAACCAAACTCATGCAACTACCCACGCACTCACACATCCATCCATCCATCCATCCACCCATCCACTAATCCATCAACTATATATATATATATATATATATATATATATATATATATATATATATATATATATATATATATATATATATTAGTCCATCTGAATAGCCATTCATTTATCCTTACATGATCTTGGTCATGGTTATCGTCGTAGTCATCGTCATCACCACTTTTATCGTCACAAACATTATTATTATTATTATTATTATTATTATTATTATTATTATTATTATAATATTGTTGTTGTTATAGATGTCATTGTGAAATTGTCTGTGCTGTTGTGCTGTGGCTTAAGATACATCTTATAAACACAACACGAGCTGTCGCTGGAACCTATCAGTAGAGTGTGTCATTGATAACATCATAAACTGGCACATAGCCCTTTCACCAATGAGGTCCTGCTATCATATGCCGATTTCCCGCCTCCGGTACCAAGGATTCTCAGTCATTCATCAAGAATATTGAACTCTTCCATTCTTACATTGAAAGGACCTTGGTGTATTTAAACTGCAGTTTCGTCATTAGTCCTTTAACACCCGAATGCCTAATGTCTCAATGGACCTTTCCAGTTTAGACATACATCATATGACGTCATAATCAACTACGTGATACGTACGTCATAATCATTACGCCATGAATAACTCGATTTACTCCGTCTTAAACGCGTAATAGTTCGCCAGGTTGTATGAATTGTATGTCTTTATTATTTAATAAACATGCTGCTAATTATTTTGAAACTAATATAACTTCTTGGCATTGTTGCTGCTATAGGCAGCAACAGCACCACGTCAATTTATTTCAAAATATTTAACATCTCACCTGTATAGTTTTCCGGAAATTGATAGTCGAGGAATTCATAGATCGATTGCTCCCAACGCGAGCGTGGTGTGGGTGGAGCTTGACTATGGGTATGCCTGGCATAGCTGAAACTGAAATGGTCCATTTCAAGACGAGTCTACATGAATGATGTTGAATATTTTGACCCCACTCCCCCTATTATAATCCGCTACTGTAACCGCTGAAGGGGTCAAATTTGTGAGATATGCTTAGAGACTAAGGACTATTAAAGGTTCTTCAAGGGAAGGTGATCTGTCAAAAAGCATGGTCGCCGTTGGCCCATCAAAATGTAGCGTGTTAGAAGCAAAATTGAATTTTTTTATTTGATGCATTTTGGGGCCGAAATTTGGTTGGGGTATTCTGATTTCAAAATGGCCATTTTCGAAACTGTCAGATAAAGGTGTTGGCAGCCATCTTGGATCACTTTCAAGCCAAAAGCTCCCATACTAAAGCAATGGGAAATGTAAAATGTCTTCTTCTAACCACTAGGCCGATTTCAATTATATTTGGCAGGAACAATCTGTAGGGCATAGATTCAAACGAATCAGATCTGCCAATTTGGCCGACGGCCATCTTGGGTTTTTGCCGATTTTTAGAAATATATTTTTAATGTTCTTCTCTGAAACCGCTTGGGGCATCGATTCACAATTCATGACACGTGATCTGAGAGATGAGTTGTACCAAGTTTGTTCAAGGGAACGTGATTGTCCAAATAGATAGGCGGCCATGTTACCTGAACTAGTTTTCACGACAACGACCTCTTCTCCAGAACCAATTAACGGATCGGGCCGAAATTTGGCAGATATAATTTAGGCCTAAGGCCCATTAAAGTTTGTTCGTGAGAAGTTGATCCGTCAAAAATATGGCCGGCGCGAGCCAATCAAAAGGTATCGTGTTTGGCGGCCATATTGAGGATTTTTTAATGGATGTTGAGGCCGAAATTGTTTTTATATATGTTTTCAGGTTTTCTGATTTCAAATTTGCCATTTTGGAAACTGGCGGATAAACGGTGTGACGGCCATATTGTATCATTTTCCCGCCAACTGCTCCCATACTAAAGCAATGGCAAATTAAAAATATTTCGTCGAGAAACACTGGGTTGATTTCAAGTTTATGGGGCTGGAATCATCCGTAAGACATAGGGATCCAAGTTTATTCAAAGGAAGCCGATCGGCAATCTTGGATTTCGGCCTATTTTTAGAAACGTCTTTAAAAATCTTCTTTTCTGCAACCATTTCAGTCATCCATTCAAAAGTCATGAAATATGATCTAGCACAAGAGCTGAACCAAATTTGTTCAAGGGAACTTGATTTTGGCCAAATCGCCCGCCCCCCCACCCCCCCCCCCTTGTTTATATATGAAAGCCACAACGACAGATTGTTCCAGTCATTTGAGTTCGGTGGCCTTTCTTTACGGCCTGTCGTGGTGAAGAGGAAGATACTGTTCAGAGGAGGTATCAGGACTATAGAAACTCTATCTTATTGTCCCAGCGATATCTGGTCTTTATTAACAATTTAGTGGTAAAGTAATTTCCACCCCAACATTTTAATATAATTGACCCTATAATTCTCACAATCTCTATTTCAAGGTGGCTATAGAGAATGGTGTCTATTTCTACACTAGTTTGCCACAGGCTGCAACAGTTTCCGATTAAATTATTTTCCGAATATTCAACATATTAAATTCTAAAGTAGTTTGTGGATTCGGCCTTTTGAGTGTGACGGATTATTTATACATCGGATATGTCATAAAGTATGTAAACGATGTCCGCAATCTACATGCCATCGAGTATTCATTGTCTCATTGCTGCTTAGACATAGATTAACTTCCTGCGCGGCAATATGTATAGAACATATACATTTTGCATTAAAAAAGTACTTCTATGCCAGGGGGAATATTCCTCTTTAATATGAATTATTTGAATTGATTGATGGACAGCATATATATATATATATATATATATATATATACACCACGACTACAATAAGTTATCTTATTCATAACAGTAAGTAAGCAGTTTTCACATCATAAAGTGTATATTGTGTATAAGCGAATGGACCTTTCTTGTTTTAGCTATGCCCCGCCCATCTCTATCTAAGTCCCACCCAAACCTCGCTCGTGTTGGGATCGATCGATCTCTGAACTTGCTGATTATCAATTTCCATAAAACTATACGGGTAAGCGGTTGAATATTTTGTGAATAATTTGCCTATGACAATAACGGTGCCCAGTCATATTAGTTTCAAAATATTCAACTGCATGCTTCTTAAATAGCAAACATATACAAATCGTACAGCGCGTCAGACTATTAAGCATTCAAGACTGACTTAATCGAATCATTCATGACGTCATAATTATGACGTCAGCATACGCGTCACGTAGTTGATTATGAAGCCATATGATTGAGTGAGGCCATGGATTCATGAATTATTAAGAGTTTCAGATAAAATATTATAGAATTGTGCTGATATTATATACAGTCTGCATGTATTAACCTACGAATATATGCGTTATCAAGGTGTGAATAAAGACGTTTGACGTTGACAGTGGTAAGGAGAGACGCACACGTATGCACTATGGAGGAATCCAGTTTTAGCTATGCCCCTCCCATTTCTAGCTAAGCTCCACCCACGCTTCGTCCGAGATGGATCGATCGATCCAACTCACCTGACTATCAATTTCCAGAAAACTATGCGTGTAAGCTGTTGAATAGTTTGATACATATTTGACTTGGTGCTATTGGTGACCATGGCAACATATTCGAAAGCATGATTATTAAATAGTAAAAACATACAATTCGTGCAACAACACTCTGTCATCAATTAATCGTTCGTGACGAACTTAGCTAAGCCATTCATTAGGACATTGGTTATGTCGTCTTCCTACTACACACCATGCAGTTGATTATGACGTCATGTGATTGACGGATAAACTGGAAATGTCAATTTTATTCTATCTATCTATAACCGTTTATCACTCAAGCTCGTCAAATCGGCTTCTGCAGTGCCTTGAGAAATGTCCATTTACACAACAATGAGAGACGATTTTAACAGTTACCACTGTTATGACTGACTCATTAAGCTAGCTAGTTATTTCTATGACAAACCTCCTCTTGTTCTGCAAATTCACCCTGAGGATACAACTAATAAGATTGTATTTATATGCTAAAATGTCATCTCAAACTATAACTATACTAATATGAATATCAATCTACCATATGCATGCACACACGCGCGCGCACACACACACGCGCACATGACCGCACGCACGCACGCACGTACACACACGCACACACACACTCGCGCGCACACACGCACGCACGCGCGAACACACGCACGCACGCACACTCGCACATCCAACAACTTACCTATATAGTCTTCGGGAAATTGATAGTCAGGGCGTGCGAGGATCGATCGATCCCAACATGAGCTAAGCGTGGGTGGAGCTTGACTATGGTTGGACGGGACATAGCTTAATCTCTTCGCCTGCAATTGAATAGTCATCATGACCACTTCACCGGTCAGTTTTGATCTTCTTCGCGATTACAGTTTTATGAAACAGCTGTGGAAACTTCTGAAAAGATCGTAAGAAATTCCTTGAAACTGGTTAAATAATTTCCATAAAAGTTCTTAAATTTGCACAATCCTTGAGACTAAGAACACTGGTTTATAGGCAGGACGTATATCAATGGTGTTGTGCGTAAATTCATATATAACTTATAAGCACTATGTATTGTATAGTCCACTGAATATTAGAACAGTTATTGCCGAATGCCAATAATGTAATTTCACTACATCACACTTAATCTATTGTCAAAAAGTGGGTTTTTTTGGTACCCGCAAACATTACAACCCTGCGCCTGATTGTAGCTGACCATAATCTTTCGGGAGGCCCAGCACTATAGCAGGCGGATGAATATTACATTGTAATGGACGTTTCTGGTTTAGCTACACCTCGCCCATCTCTAGCTAAGCTCCAACCACACCTCACTCGTGTTGGGATCGATCGATCTCTGAACACCCTGGTTATCAATTTGCAAAGAACTACACAGATAAGCTGTTGAATATTCTGAAACTAATTTGACTGGGTGCTGTTGCTGCCTAAGGAAGCAACAGCGCCCAGTCAAATTAGATTCAAAATATTCAACAGCATGTTTATTAAATAGCAAAGAATTACTAAGACATACAATTCATACAACGTGTCGGACTATTTGAGATTTGATGACGGTCTATATGGAACCATTTGTGACGTAATGATTGTGACGCCATCATACACGTGCTGAGCTGCTTCTGACGTCATACGAGGTCAGATGATAGATGGATACTCTGGAAAGGTGAATTCATCAGCCATACAATTCAGACACTTTCGTGAAGGATCTTTGCCACTTTCATATCGGATAATTATACCTACGTCATTTGATTGTAATTGACGTATTTTAATCAAAACATCCGGTACTTGAGGGACATGTGATATCTCGATTACCATTTGACTATCATGATCATGATCAAATGATGACGATGGTGACGACGACGACGACGACGACGACGACGACGACGACGATGACCATGATTGTGGTGATAGTGATGATGAAGGTGATGGTAATGCTGGTGATGCTGCTGATTGTGATGATGATGATGATGATGGTGACCAAATGAAGGTGCTGCTGCTACTGCTGCTGCTGCTGATGATGACGATGATGCGGCTGATGCTGCTGCTGCTGCTGCTGGTGATGATGATGATGATGATGTATAAAATAAGGCTGAGAATGAAATTGTATAGTAACCCAACAGCTACTGCGTATATAAATTGCTGTACATTGTATATCCTCATATCTCACGGTTGTACATGGGCTGTACATAACACTTGGACTTGAATATAGGAGGAGAGACAAGTGAAGTGAAATGGATAAATGATTTGGAGACGTAACAGATAAATGATAATTAATATTCTGGGGACAAGACGATAAAGATGGCATATATAAACAATGTATTGTCTTTTTGGTGTGATATGTGTAGATTGGTGCCATTATCAATTAGAGTGAGGTCCAACGTAATTATATACACATGTCTATGGATTTATCGTTCCAGTTTACCCATCAATCATATGACGTCATAAGCAACTACGTGACGTGTAGGCTGATGTCATAACCAATTACGTAGTTAAGGTCGTTAAGGTCGTCACGAATGCCTAATTGATGACTGACTAAACGTTGTTGTACGAATTGTTGTGTCTTTACTCGTTAATAAACATTCTGTTGAAGATTTTGAAACTAATTTCACTAGTTGCTGTTGCTGTAGGCATATTAGTTTCAATATATTCACCAGCTTACCTGTATAGTTTTCTGGAAATTGATAGGCAGAGAGTTCAGGGATCGGCCGATCTATGTATTACCTGGAAAGGTTCATTGCATTATCTATTTGGTCGAAGCACCAATTCAAGTATTTCCGAGATAACAACAATATTACATTAAAATAACCACATTCTTTCAAGATTGCGGCCAATGAAACTAGATTCCAGTTTTAGCTATGCCCCGCCAATCTCTAGCTAAGCTCCATTCACACATCGCTCATTTTGGGATCGAGCGATCCTTGAACTCCCGGACTATCAATTTCCAGCAAACTATAAGGTAAACTGTAGAATGTGTTAAAGCTAATTTGACTGGCTGCTTTTGCAGTCTATGGCAGTCAAATTAGTTTCAAACTATTAGACACAATCTTTATTAAATAATAAAGGCAGGCAATTCGTACGCGTCGGACTATTACGTATTTAAGACGGACTAAATCGACTCATCCATGATGTAATTGATTATGACGTCATCCTACACGTCATGTAGCTGATTATTACGTCATGTGATGGGTGCATAGATTCATTCTGATGCCAAAATATAACTTTTGAGGCTGGTCATATACGGTTAAATGGACATTTATTTTGGCTTGTGTACGATGGTCAAGAAAAACAAATGCATCCCATTTTCTGCAATAATAATTTGTGTCGAGTACGCTCTTATATCTGGAGGCTCGGGACTTATCGGATCAATAGGTTAAGGGAAATCGCCATGGACTGACAGGCAGACATAAACAAGACCATTCTTAGAGAGCATTGATAGCTAGCTACCTTTGAGGTAATAGAGGGACCCATTTCTAACTATGCTCCACCCATTGATTATTTGGCCGGTATTGTACCAATATTTGGCCAATACAACCCCGTAGTGGCCCAGTACCGGCCCAGTAACCTTCGTTATCAGGGCAGGCTCCGTCTCACAATGGCCTATATGCACCCAGCACGGCACGATACCAGTTCCATTTATCTTATGCAATATCAGATAAGCGTGAAAACTACTTCCGATAGCGCCTCTATTTTTGAATAGGAGTTGGAGGTAGCTAACACATTAACGATATTGTTCTTTACATATGTCTCTGTTATTGGCCCAGTCTTTATTCCGGTCTTCTAATCACCGACTGTAAAATATGTGTTCTGAGCTTTATTTCTCTCGAACGTGTGTTGCTTTTTAGGTTTAACATTTCTAAGTACCAGGGTAACCACAAGGGTGGTTCACACCACATCCACGGATGTGAGTCTTGTGGTTGCAATGCCTCAATACGCTCATAATGCTACTTTCATCAATTCAATCTTTAACGGCTTCTCAAGAGTATCGAGATCGCTTGTTCAATTGGTGTCCATTTGCCGGCCAATAGACCAATAATTTTGCAAATTTACACAAAGGTTGACAGAAATCGCTTTCTGTTATTCTAGAAATGAATCTTTCTCCTCATCACTGCATGCATAATGGCAAGAAAATCCAAATTTCTGATTAAACACTGTACATTTTGTAAATTTACAACATGAATGACTGGTTAGATTTGCGAGCCAGCCATTATTCTGTGGTAAATTGTCACAACTATTCTGCAAATGGGCATTCATCATGACCACTGCAGACAGCTTTAGCTGGGTTGACCATTATGTGGGTAAGCTGACATTAGTCGGGTTAAACCCGGTCTATTAGTTCGGATATATGGTTTATGCCACAGCATTGATATAAGAGTATTGGAAAGGGACATATCATAACGATTAGCTTTCTTACATAGTGTAGTCATGAATTCTGTGGATCATGTATGACATATTAAAATGATGATAATGATTACTGTATTCTGCGGCTGCAGTAGTAGAAACATCCTACAGCTGCAATCAGTCCTTCTTCGCTTTTGCCCACTCTGTCTTGCCCTTAGCCGAAATCCTTAGCTTCCTCAGTCCCATTCTTGACTTGAGTGTACCGAGTCCTGCTTTCATGATGTCACCTCGTAGCACGCTTAGCAGGTGTTCTACACATCTTGTATAGTGCATCGTTGGAAATTATGCTGTCTGGCCATCGATTTCCAGTGATGGTGCGTATGCATTTGCGGTGGCAGGCATCCAGTTTGTCTAGAGCTGCCTTTGGAGCTGCCCAGCTGTTACAGTTACACAGCATCAAGGATACGCAGGTTGCATTATATAAACGTAGCCTTTTTCTCAAGGGCATCTTTGATATACGAATCCATAGCTTCCAGAAGGGCTGGAAAGCTATGTTCCCCATTACGCAGCGTGCAGCAATGTCAGCAGAACTGCAAAGCAGTGAGCCCAGGATTGTACTTTTCCTCCATGGTTCGCCACCACGAAGTGGGTCGTCATTTTCTTTAGTTTCATGCTTTGGAGTACGGTATATGTGGGTGAAGTCTGTTTTGGATCAATTCATAAAGAATTTCTAAAATTTTAGTTTGCTTGCAGCTATTGTGAGAATAGGGATAGGGTCAAGGGATTTCTTTTCCTCGTCCGCATCGTCGGCATATTCCATCTCTAGCGGCATACCCAGTATTGGCACTGGGTGGGGTGGGGGTTGGTCTTGTGGAACGTTCCCGCATAGATTTCAGTGCGACAACAAGGTAACAGGTGTAAAACACCGGTGATAGACAATATCCCTGTGGAGACCCGATTGATGTCTCAAACTCTACAGACTTCACTTACTTGACTCGTACTCTCAGCTTGGTGTCTGCAAGCAGTAGTGTCACTAGTCGTAGCTCATTTTCATTGCAACTGGCCTGGCCTAGTACATCTAGGATCTTTGAGCGTTTAATTGTGTCGAAGGCGCGTGACATGGCAATTCCCATTTTGTCGAAGTCCCAGCGTTTGGACATGACTACCGACACAAGCATGCGTTGAGCCCATACAATGTCTGCGCAGCTGTGTCAATGTTTGAAGCCACTTTGACATGATCCGGTGAAGTCATGAGAATGGATTGTCTAATTGTATGTAAGTACATATACCCTAGTTCGGATGTTAATGAGATTATGCCGTGGCGGTTTCCGTCATCATCAATTGTCTGTTGGCCATCCATCCATCAGCCATCATTAAGCAATGTCTTCTCAAGCACTCCAAATGCAGCTATATTTGGGGGACAGTATGTTTACGGGATGTAGAACCAAGTGTTTCCAAGGAAGTGAATAGGGCAATTTTTGTCATCGGCCATTTTGGATTTTTGCCAAGTGTTTAAAATGTTTTTAAAAAACGTTTTCTCCGAAACCGCTTGGGGCACCATAACACGTGGCCAACGAAGAAGCACCGATTGCAGTTGCATCATCTACCAACACCACCAACACTGCAATCATCATCATCATCATCATCATCATCACCAGTACCAGAACCACCACCACCAACAACAACAACACCGACATCATCATCATCATCATCATCATCATCGCCGTCTCCACCACCAGCACCACCATCATGATCATCCTCATCATCATCATCATCATCATCATCATAATTGACTTTTTCTATATAGGTCTGGTAGGGCATTGATAAAATATGTATTTATTAGATATATCACAATTACGTGCAATATTGTAGTTATCGTATAAACATTACGACTAGGTTACTGAACAAATATGCATGGAGTCATAATAAGATATGTTATATGTTAACTGACTTCGTGAAAGTGGTAGGCCTAATTGTCTGACGCGAATGTCTTTGAATTGTTTTGGTGTTTTAATTCTTAATTTCAAGAAAAACATTCTCATGAATATATTGGAAACACATTCAGCTTTCAAGTGATAGCTATGCCCCGCCTATTACTATCTAAGTTCCACCCACACCTCGCCGTGTTGGGATTGATCGATCCACGAACTATCAATTTCCTGAAAACTATACAGGTAATCGGTTGAATATTTTGTCACTAATTTGACTGGGTACTGTTGCTGTATATTGCAGCAACAGCGCCCTGTCAAATTAGTTTCAAAATATTCAACAGAATATTTATTAAATAGCAAATTCGTACAGCAATGCATATTCCGTCTACACATATGCCGTCGTGACGTACATAGTTACAGCATTCATGACGTCATAATGACGTAATTCATTATGATGTTATTCTACACGTCACATAGTTGATTATGACGTCATAGGATGAAAGGATAAAGTGGAAGGGTCTAATGGATTGGGAGGTGGTGTTGCACTATGGCAACAACAGCCCCAATTAAAAATAGTTTCATAATTTTCTATATCTTACCTATATAGTTACCTTGGAATTTAAATTGAGTTAATTCAGGTTTCCGAGTATTACGATTCCAACGCTTGTAGAAAGTTGGCGGCGGATCTTGACTCTAAATCGGCGAGGCATAGCTAGAAATGTACCACTATATTGCAACACAGGGTATAATAAGCCTACCGATAAACCACGCGTTTTTGGACCATAAGATAGAAAGTATTCTAGAAACTCAATCGAAAAAGAAACCCCATCACATGTACTACCCTTTTATCACAAATGGTATTTTCTGGTTCTACATCAAACAAATGTAACATGCTATAGTTGCGCCCTAGTCGGCCATGCCAGAAATGTCGACACTTTGACAGACAGATCGACCGACTGGTTCATAGAGAGACAAACCGCCAGACTCACCTACTAAAACATGTTACAGTTCAACGACACGGGCTAAACTTTTCAAACAGTGATGACTGAATTCACATTCTGTGATGAAATGAAACTAAATTAATTTATCCGTTTTAAGGAGACAGTTAAAAAAAAATACACTCCTTGAGATTTAAGAAATATTTTAATCGAATATTTAAAAAACCCAATTTTACTGAAGATCAGTAAATATATCTTCATCATAGTCTAGAACACAATGGTTGTTGTGTAGAAAACTGATCTTTCCAGCTTATCCATCCATCATATGACGTCATAATAAATTATGTGACGTGCAGAAAGACGTCATAATCGACGACGTTACTATGACGTCATGAATGATGTGAATATGTCCGTCACGAACGCATAATTGAAGATGGACTGTACGTTATTTTACGAATTGTATGCCTTTACTCTATTAAAAATATTCGATTGAATATTTTGAAACTAATTTGACTGGGCGCCGTTGCTGCTATAGGCACCAACAGCACCAAGTCAAATTAGTTTCAAAATATTTAACAACTTACGTGTATAGCTTTCAGGAAATTGATAGTCAAAGCCTTCGGGGATCGATCGATCCAAACACGGTGATACGTGGGTGGAGCTTAGCTAGAGATCGGCGGGGCATAGCTAAAACTGAACAAGTCTATCGAGATAGTGGAAAGAGGTTAAATAATAGTATTTTGATTTGTTCTTTGAAATAGCAATACAATGTGCTTGATCTCTCTTGCCAGGTTCCAACGTTAGCTCAACTCGTTATTACAAATGCATCTTAAGCTGCAGAGCACAAGCATAGCCAGTTTTACGATGTAACCTATAATAATAATAATAATAATAATAATAATAATAATAATAAGAATAATAATTAGGTAGGTAGATAGGTAGATAGATAGATAGGTAGGTAGGTAGGTAGGTAGGTAGTAATATGGTTAAGGCGCTGGCTCAGAATTATCAAAAAATTTAAAATATTTTTTATTTATTTTATTGCCTGAGATTTGTTATTTTTGTTTTATAGAGGCGAGATGGCCTTACAAATATTGGACAACTTTAAGATGATGATGTTTGTCCAGTTAATTTGGATTTTACCAATATGTCACGTAGATTCGGATTTTTCCTAAATGCTATTACTGGGCGCAAATTGAGAGGCTGTCTTAAATTATTCTGTAATTTATGATATTCATCTTTCAAAATTTCGGAAATTTCTACATTTTTTCGATTATATGTCAGAGTGAATGGAATTATTTCACGCTGATCAGCAAGACCGGGGTCCACATTTATGCCCCTCGGCCATTCTGTTTCTAATTGCTTAATCCAAAATGATTCTCTAAGTTTCCTTTGTTTATCAGTTTCGTCAGTGGAATTAGCGAGAGGTGGTTGTTCAATGGGTATACTTTCGAAGTCCCGAGCGACTGAATGGCCATGAAGGTTAAAGTGTTCAGCGACATGCGTGTCTTTTTCATGTCTAATATCGCAAAGGTGTCTAATAGCTCGCCATCTTAAAGGGCATTTGCTTTTGGCACAATTTACAAGATATTACATAAATCACGTTTTCAGAATCGCAATCTAAATTGGACTGAATTTGAAATTTGTTTTTGTTCTGAAAGCTCATAAATGTTTTTTGATTTGGAAGAAGTAGGTCTAATTTACACCTTTTCTTTCCACATTTCTGAGATTCTCCTGCGCCCGTGATTGGACGATTGTGACGAATCTTGGTAGGCCTGTGATCCGCAGAATTATCAGAGATGGTTTCCAAATCCTGTAAAGTTTCAGACTTAATTTTGCGCAAAAATCTAGACGAATAGCCTCTCGGCTTGAGAGCCTTGAATAAGAGAGAGCATGCAGATTCAAAGTTTTTTCTATCACTCGAATTTCTATGAAAACGGATGATTTGTGATTTTACAATTCCTTTAAAGGTATGAGGTGGATGGAAAGATTTCTTGTGAAGTAGTTGATGAGAATCTGTTTGCTTAAAATATACTTTATAATCAAGGTGTCCCGTTGTGTCAAACTTTACACCTTTGTATAGCGTTACATCTAAAAAGTCTATGGACATTTGGTCAATGTTGGCTTTTAGCTTGATATTCGGGTCATGATTGTTCAAAATGGTGAAAAATTCATTAAATTCTTCCTTTGTATGATGCCAAATAATGAAAATATCATCGAGGTACCTGCGATAAAAGAGAGGCTGTTTCGGACATTTGCTAAGCGCATCCTCCTCCCACTCTGCTACATAGATGTTGGCAAATCTCGGACTGAAACGTTTACCCATTGCGCAGCCGCAAATCTGTTGGTATGTTTCACCTGCGAATTCAAAATCATTGCCCTTTAAGCTTAGCTCTAAGAGAGCTAATATTTCGCTAGTGGGCCTATTGTTATCAGGGTATTTTTCAAACGCTTTACGGACGGAATTCAAACCCTTTTCGATGTCAATGTGTGTGTACATTGCATCGATGTCGAGCGTAATCAAAAATGAATTTGGAGGTATCGGGATCTCAGAGACCTGCGACAGAAAGTCGTCAGTATTTTTCAAGAAGCTAAAATGTCTATTCGCAATTGGTTGTAGGTGATAATCAATGATTTCACTGACCCTATAGGATTCAGAACCACAATCCGATATTATAGGTCGTCCTGGTGGTATCATAGGATCTGACCAAGAATCAATAGGCTTATGAATTTTGGGTAACAGATAAAATGTACATGGTTTTGAGTCGCGTTTCGCAACGAGGTATTTAAACTGTTTCGGCGTTAAACTCTTGTTATCAACCATATTTTGGAGAATTTCATTAAAATTGTCGCAGTTATTTTGCCAGAGTGGTTCGTCTAATTTTTGGTAATGTTTTGGATTACTGAGTTGACGATGCGCTTCACGAATGTAGTTGTCTTTAAGCACTATTACAGCAGCAGATCCCTTATCAGCAGGTTTAATGACAATGTCATTGTTTTTACGCAATCCTGTTAAGGCTTGACGTTCCTCATATGACAAATTTTCATGATTTTTCGGAAATTCAACATTTTCAATACGTTCTTTTACAATTTTTATACTGTCGGAGATCGCTGGGTCGACTAATTTTGAGTCTGGTGCCCACCCAGTTCTTTCAACGAATGTCAGAATATTACTTTTCGAGTTGCGAAAAACGTCGGGTAATTTGACACGGTGGGAAAATTCAAGAACTTCCATTGAGCCATTATCTAAAAGTGCATCTATGCCTAATTTGGGCCTAGGAGTTGGTACAAATGTTAGGCCACGATTGAGTATTGATTTTTCTGCTTCAGTTAATGTGGTGCCAGTGAGATTAACAATATCACTACCCAGCCCGATACCGGGGTGGTTAGTACCCTGACCCTCAGTTAGTTTAAATTAAGAAAAGTTAACCAGCTATAATACAATGCATTAGCAGTTTGTTCACGCCAATGGATATTATCCTGGACTACTTCAAACTCAGAAATTGGTAGACTAGGGATGACAGAGACCTTTAAACGCAGGGATTCTACAGATGAATTGATAAATGCTAAGGTCCTTTTCTGCTTTGCAGTTAGATGTTGAGAGTAGTTCAGTTTAGTGAAATACACCTTTGCATCTGGAAATTTTGAACGAATGGTACTGAATAGGAGTTGAACTCGTTGGGCAGTTACAGACATAGGATCATCCGTATCATTTATGCCAATGTTTATGATGATTTTCTCTGGCTGATAGGAGTCCATGTATTTTTTGACAATAGTCCTAGCATGGCACAATTTTGCCCCTGGATAGCAAGCTATCTGGGTGTCTGAATGGGGTTTCACATTTATACGGCTTAGATTGGAGGAGCCAAGGATCAAGATTTTTTTCGTCAAGACAGGGAGTCGCCATTCATTTTTGTGGTCTACCTCATACCGAAATTTCCAGAAAGAATTAGCTTCTAAGCGTGTAGTTTTCTTGGGTTTATTTTGATGATTGGTGCTGTTTCTACACGGTGTAGGGGTGCAATTTGGTTGAGGTAGTTTGGCCACTGGCACTGGGGTACTGAGACCCTTTTGAGTCAAAGGTGTTGATCTGGTCCTTAGACCAGATTTTCTGTCATCCTTTGCTCTCTGTGGAAGGGGAGGTAATTCATCTGAAGACAGTGGAGGTGGGGTATCTGGTAGAGGTATCTTACTAGGGTCCACAGGAGTTGATTTGGTCCTTGGACCAGATTTATGATTAGCATCGACTCTCCGTGGAAGGGGAGGGAACTCCTCTGGAGACAAGGGTGGTGGGGAGTCAGGTAGAGGAATCTGAAGAGGGTCCACAGGAGAGTCTAATAGGAATATCGGTGATGACCGAGTATCCGTTCTCTTCACTGGTGGGGGGCTATCGGTCGGTGACCTGAGTCGTTTCCTGAGTTCTGAAGGTGGTGGAATGACTGGTACGGTCTCGGATGACCTTGCAGTAGGGGTGGTAACTTGGCAATTTTGCGCTTTCTGTTGAAAGTGTGGGTCAAAAGGCCTAATGAATTGATAGAATGCTTCGATTGATTTGACGTGAAGTTTTTTGCCATAGTTGGCTTTTGCCCATCTAATGGCAGTTCATGTTGCCTTACCTAAATTAAGGTTTGGGGCGGTCTGAGCTATGATAATTTCGGACATGATGGTGCGTAAACTGAAATTGTAATGGTCTATCATAGCTCGAATGATGGAATTTGCCCAAAC
This sequence comes from Chaetoderma sp. LZ-2023a, assembly GCA_034401795.1. Lineage (NCBI taxonomy): Eukaryota > Metazoa > Mollusca > Caudofoveata > Chaetodermatida > Chaetodermatidae > Chaetoderma > Chaetoderma sp. LZ-2023a. Next base: position 27,732,750 of record CM067361.1, on the reverse strand, counting down.
AAAGTTAGCTTTCTTGATGTCACTTACTACCTCTATATTTGGTATAGCTGGCTTAATGAAACGGCAGAGTTCGCTCACCTTCCTGCTCAGACCGGTTGGCAGGGTGTTGGAGCCCAAATTGCTGGATAGGACACCTATGTGGTGAAAACATTGTATTATAATATAATAGCACTTGACTTGTCGAGCCTGGGGAGGAGACGGACTGCTGTCCTCATGGTTGACATTCCGTCTCTTGCCCTTGCTCGTTCTAGCCATGGTGATATTATGCTCTAATAAATGATCAAAAACCAACAAATTTAGCAACAACTGGGCCAGTCAACACATCTAAGCAAGGGAGATAATCAAGCTCTAACCAACAATTGTCTAGTTTAAATTAAAGGGCTGATCTAAAAATTAAAACCTGAAACTTGAGTGATGAATAATTAAATCTACAAGCCTACATAGAACCACAGCCTACTAAGTTTACAAGCCTACACAATTTAACTATAGCTGAAATGGAAGATGAAGGATTAGTAGCATTTTAATATTTAAACATACAATCAATACAATAATAGCAATTAATATAAAACTCACAATTTTATGATACCGTCGTACTTGGCTGACCGGTTTCGGTTAAGAATAACCTTCTTCAGAGCCTTGAGAACAAATCTGTCCTTCCATCATAATTCCTGTCTATTTATTAGGGTGGCTGGCTTTAGGGGATTGTCTTCGAAAATTACTCAATTGCTTTGAAGTTAGCTAACTTATTTTCAATAAAGATTCAGGCCACCATAGGTGCTAGATTCAATTGTGTTATGCCCTTTGCTATTGATTGAGCTCTAGGGTTTCCGAGTGAGGTGTGGGTGTCACTCGCTTGATTGAGGAGTCATTGATCAAAGGATCAAACCTAGGCCATTAATTCAGTGAATTGTTTTCTATTCTTCAAAGGCGCCAGATTGGTATTGTTTTCAATGTTTGATTTATTCAGCTAGAACTAAGCTTTAAACTGGGAATGATTTTGTCAATTTTATTAAGAATTTCTTTTTTAATTTTAATACTGAAAATTCTAATTTTGAGTATTGTGCTGCTGAATGTATTTTGTTGTTTCTCACAGCAATACAACTTTCAGAAAACCTAATTTCAAAATCTTTCTCCAAACTGGGGAAAATTGGAGGGAAGGACGGGAAAGAGGAGAGGGAATGAAGGGCTGAAAGAAGGAGGGGTGGAGTGAAGAAAGGAGGAGTCTGATCCATCAATCCACTCACCCATCCATCCAGAACCATCCATCCATCCATCAGTCAGACATTCCATTCATCCAGACCCTCCATCCATCCATCCCTCCATCCCTCCATCCCTCTATCCATCCATCACGACCATCTGTCCTTCCATCCATCCATTCATCCATCCATACCACCCATTCACCTACCCATACCACCCACCCATCCATCCAGAACCATCCATACATGCAGATCCTAAATCCATCCCTCCATCCAGACAACCTGCCCTTCCATCCTTCCTTCCTTCCATCCATCCATTCATCCATCCATCCATCTTTCCATCCCTAACCATCCATCCATCCATCCATCCATCAGTCAGGCCATCCATCCATCCAGATCCTCCATTCCCTCATCCATCCATCCAGACCACCTGTCCTTCCATCCATCACTCCATCCATTCATCCATCCACCCACCCACCCAGCCAGCCACCCATCCATCCAGAACCATCCATCCAGCAGTCAGACCATCCATCCAGATCCTCCATCCATCTCTCCATCCATCCATTCAGACCTCCTGTCCTTCCATCCATCCATCCATCCATACCACCCATCTACCCACCCACCCAGAACCATCCATCCATCCAGACCATCCATCCGTCAGACCAGATACAGACAGACAGATAGACATATGGTTGGGTCGGTTGACAATCTACTAATCAATAGAATGCAGTAGTAAAATTAAAAATGCGTTAAGGTCAATTTGCATTTCGAATATGTTCGAATTATTCCTTTTAAACATATGGAAACTATGTTGTAACACTATTCACCCTGTATGTAAATTTAACTAGATATACTCGTGTGTGCCATTACCATGGGGAGCTATGTCGCTTGTTCCGGATGTATTGATTCCTGGTATATTCACACGAAGTGAGGCTGTCAGCGTTTGGTCATTAGTGTAGGCACCATATTCGTAGTTTGCTCTACGACGACGCCGCTTATTACGACTGCTCTCCTCGCATCTGCTGTTATCCTAGAGCGATAAAGCAAAAATCTCAGATCAGTGTAATATAATATATAGAGGATCTGAAACGAGGTCCTGTTTCACATCAATAGTATCAATGGAGTCTAATATCCCCACATTGCACGACCTATATTATCATATTGTTATACGCCTGGGTGTGTTTATCCAATGAAACACTTCCAATTGTACCACGTGACCATCCATTATTTTTTTCTATATTGGACGATGCAAAACCCGTATTGGACGGTAAAATCCGTATTGGACGCCACTTAAAACACGTATTGGACGCTGAAGAACGGTAACTCTTTCTGCACTGATTTCTCATATGGCATTGCCACGGTTTAACGAATAACCGATTCTTTCCATTTTACAAACATACCGACAGATCAATTTATACAGAATGAAATCATCATATGTTAAGATTCACTTCGGTCATTACCTTGAGGTAGACAATTTACGTCTTTAAAATTATACAATTTTTAACAATTTTATTTTCATTGGGCCTTTCCAGTTTTTGCTATGCCCCGCCCATCTCTGTCTAGGCTCCTCCTGCACTTCGCGCTATGTTTGGATTTATCGATCCCCGAAAGCCCAAACTATTAATTTCCTGAAAACTATACATGTAAGTTGTTGAATATTTTGTAACTAATTTGATTTGGTGCTGTTGCTGCATATGGCAGCAATAACGCCCAGTCAAATTAGTTTCAAAATATTCAACAGAATATTTATTAAATAGTAAAGACATACAATTCATACACGAACGCATAGTCCGTCTTCAAACATGCGTTCGTGGTGTACTTATCGACGTCATTCACGACGTCATTCATTATGATGTCATCCTACACGTCGCGTAGTTGATTATGACGTTATAGGATAGGTTGATAAAGTGGAAAGGTCTACTGTTCTGGTATGAGTATGCGTAATTATTATTTTAAACATACCTGCTGAACACATGATGATGATAATAAAGTTGAACACCATTTTAATTGGCATTTGAATGTCAGACTGCGCGCCCTCCCTTGACCTACTAAACGGAATGCTTTGACTGTCGATGTTGCTATTTTGCCAGCGTTGTCCAGTCGGAAGTTAGACAATAATTCCTTATCCGTAGAACACCTAGCCGCAACGACAATAATAGGAAATATAGATATTAATAGTTGTTTAACCTCTAGGCCAATTGCAACAACATTTTACCACACTGCATAATATTAACTAAGCATTACATATCATTTCATGACCTGCAAGTGTAATACGGTCACGTGCGACCGGCATAAGTCGAGAAATGTATTGCAACGCGCGAACAATTACATCATTTCCTGGTTGACCGACTTCTTGTTATTGAGAAAATATTGTGAAATATACAAGTAGTCAATCACATATGATGGATGATAAATGCCAATGAAACATTCGGAGAATTCAAACGATCAATCAACAATTTGTAGTCTTAAATCATATGATGTTGCGATTGAAACTATATTCTGGTGCGCATTGGTCAGAATTCACAGTAGTGAAGCGTTACAGGGAAAAGCACCCGGGCCAATTTAACTCCTTAGTAGAGTGGCTACTCCAGCGTTTAGAGTAGCGCCTAAACTGCCTAAAATGCTAAAATACGTACTTGTGTACTTACTTGAGTTACTCCAACTGTGAGACAGGGTTAACTCGAGTAAGACACGTGAAAAACTGGCAGGCCGCATGACAGCTCTCGTAAAAGAATCGTTAACCGGCAGAATACGCCCGAGTTTTAAATTTTTCTGAAATAAGTCACGCTCGAGTCCATACTGCTTCCTATCACGCTCGAATGAGCTGCACAAAAGCATAATCACATGCTCTGTGTCAGCCATTGCTATTTACTGCCGAATTTTCTCCTCAGAACAGTTCATGGCTTTCGGCGAAGATGCGTGCGCGTCATATCATTTACCCGAGAGAGCTAGGCGATACATAGAATACCACGGGAATTGCCATTTTGCATCACAGTTATCATACTCGCTTAGTAAGATTCCATTTGCAAATCGCTAAAGCTCGTTCCAATTCACCTTTCCAGAGTATCCATCCATCATCTGACCTCGTGTGGCGTCATAATCGGCGCAGCGCGTCGGTGATGACGTCACAATCATTACGTCACAAAGTGATCCATTTAGACCGTCATTAAATCTCAAATAGTCCGACACGTTATATGAATTGTATGTCTTTGTAATTCTTTGCTATTTAATAAACATGATGCTGAATATGTTGAAACTAATTTGACTGGGCGCAATTGATGCCTTAGACAGCAAAAGCACCCAATTAAATTAGATTCAAGATATTCAACAGCTTACCTGTGTAGGTTTTTGTAGGTGCGGGTGGGGCTTAGCTAGAGATGTGCGAGGCATAGCTGAAAACGGAAGGTTCATTGACATATTAATAAACTCGTGTGGTCAATCGGATACGAAATGTCAACTCGTGTAAGATCCCCGAAGTATTAGAGGCAACAACATAATGAAGGAATGCAGTTTTAGCTATGCCCCGCCCATCTCCCGCTAAGCTCCACCCACCTTTCTCCCGCTTTGGGATCGACTGATCCCTAAACTCCCTGACTATAAATTTCCAGAGAATTATACAGGTAAGATGTTGAATATTTTGAAACTAATTTGACTGGGTGCTGTTGCTTCCTGTGACAAATTGGTTTCAACATTTGTTAAATAGACATACAATTCGTACAGCAACGCTTAGTCCGTCATCAATTAAGTGCTCGTCACGAACTTAGCTACGTCATAAATAACGCAATTGATTAGGCCGTCATCCTATATGTCACGCAGTTGATTATGACGCCATGTGAT
>CM067361.1:27712717-27722717 GCA_034401795.1 Chaetoderma sp. LZ-2023a | reverse complement strand
TAATCACCATAGTTCACAGCAAAAGGAAAATGCTGTTTGATCGATTGTAGATGTGTGGGTGGGTAGATGGTGGTGTGGTGGGTGGGGTCAAGGTGGGCTATTGTAGCCCATACACTAGCGCACAAAGCGTAAGAAAAAGGGTATTTTAGTAAGTTGAAATAACGTGTAGGTTGACCCAATCCCTTTGTACAAATATATGTAAATAAAGTAGCGACACAGTGGGTGGAGCTTAGCTAGAAATAGGAGTGGCATAGCTAGAAATGGGCCCCTCGATATAAAGTGATTATGCAATATATATATATATATATATATATATATATATATATATATATATATATATATATATATATATATTCATCACCTATCCTATGCACATAGTTATACAAGTATATATAATGATGATGACGGGGCTGGATGGGGGTGTTCAAATTACTAGCGTTGCGTAACTAATTTCACATCTGTATTTTGTAGTTTGCTGGGGGATTACAACATAATGTATTATAGAGTGTAGCATAGACATACCTGGAGAGGTGAGCTTTAGTGTGATCATAGTACCAATCTCAACAGTATCGCGATGGGCACCACTGCTTTCAAATGCCATCGTGAATTTGGATGGTTCTGCTGTAGCTTGGTTCTCACCAGAATGAGAACCGCCAAATGGCTTGCTGACAAAAATATTAATGGTTTAAAAAAAATTTGATTTACTATTAGAGAATGTTTAAATTATATATGCAAAATACAAATGTAAGGGTAAAAACCTCACCAGGAAGCATACTTTGAAGGCGCCATTCCAATAATTGGGAGCTTTTTTCAGAACACATATTAATTCAATCTTCCTTAACATATATAGACGGAGGTGGGTGGTGGGTGGGAGGGTGCATTGTTGCAGTCTTTACGGCGAGAGAGAGAGAGAGAGAGAGAGAGAGGGAGGGATGGGGGAGAGAAAGAAATAATTTGATATTTACGACGCCCAACAACAACAACAACAATCATCATTATCAGCATCCACAACAACAACAACAACAACAACAACAATTACACAAACAAAAACAACAACACCAACAACAACAACCTATCACTTCAATACATAGCGCAGTAGACCAGCAATATCCGACCACATCAACAATGAAGCGATAATATATGGATGGAAACTAATAAACAGGAGATTTCTTATGTCTCTGGCCTGTAAGGGGTAAGCAGAAATATGTTTCATACGAGCAGTATGGCCTAATTTATCTCGAAGTGCTATTGTTGCAATGAAAGATGTAATAATAAACGAATGCAATGTCTAGCTATGCCCCTTTCTATCTAAGCCCGTCCAAATTTGTGCACGTGATGGAATGGATTTGAAACTTTGAAACCTGAATCTAAATATCTAGGTGACTATACAGGCACGGTGTTGATATTTTGAAACTAACTTTGCTGTGACAATGTTAGGTCTGGAGTAGGGATAATGTAGGTATACGATACGCAAACGTAGGTATGTAAATGTCTAACTTGTTATTTATTACTTCGCCATTCCGTGAATCCTTTCATGCTCTCCACTAATGAAGAGCTCCATATTAAGGGAGACAACTATTGACGCAACAGGCAACATGACCTATAACAATACCTATACCTATCACTCAGTCAGATTGTTTAAAAAACACTTTAGCAGAATGTGTATTAAATTGTACTGTCTGGTGACAGTACAATTTAATACATATTCTGTTAAAGTTTAGAGCTACACCCCGTACACTTTAGTGACGGACCTTTCGATTTGTATGCCGGACCTACGTCATTATGAGCTAGATGTGACCTATTTGATTATGATATCCGATGCGTGAGTGACACATCAGAGCACTACATTCTGATGTAACCTATCTGGAATCTAAATCCAAATAATAAATAATGTGTTAACACATTTATGCATATTCAGACTAATATAGTATTACACTTACTTGACGCTAGCAGTTTGTTCCACCATTCCTATTTTGACATCCGTACATGTAATCCGTACAACAGTATCATTTTCTGAAAGATACTTGGGCTGTTGGACAATATACAATTCGAAGGTTTTGTTCTGAAAATGATACAATTGTAAACAGATATGTTAACCAATCCTTTCATGAACTGTATTAATAGGCTATTTCCCTTGTGCCCTGAATAAATGTTGTTAGCGGCGAGACGAATCCGCTCAGAGATGCTTAGGTATGGATGGGTTCTTTCGTAATCATTATTGCAACAATAGTCCATCAAAGCGCTCAAGTTGCTACTTATGTCAAGATGTTTGAAAACATTACACATGTTTCTCATGGAATGTCCATTTGCTGGCCAAAAGAAAACTGTTTTGACAATTTACCACTGCAATGACTCGCTCGGTTACCGAAACGGTTATTTCATTGGTAAAATTTCAAAAAATAAATCTTCTTTTTTCATGCAAACGGGCATTTACCAGATCCCCTCCTGGTGTCCCATTACCCTGTTTAACCAAATAAATTAATGATATACCAATGGCGGTATCCGATCTGTCAGTCAAGTATCTGACGTCAGAAGTAAATATGAGACTTGTTAGCAGAGGTCAAAATGGTGCAGGCACATCACGAAAGTGTTAGGCCTAATAGTTCATCACGAATGTGCCTGGATTGTCTGTCTGCAATGGTTTTATGATTTAATACATATTAATCGAATGTTATTAAACTAATTTGATTAGGAGCCATAATCAGTAACTGCTGGCCTTTCCAGTTTATTCATCCCTCATATGACGGCATAATTAACTGCGTGACATGTAGTATGATATCAGAATGAATTGTAGCATGATTAACTTGATTTATTCCGTCTTAACCACTTAATAGTCCGACACGTTATACGAATTGTATGTCTTTGCTATTTAATAAACATGCTGCTGAATATTTAGAAACTAATTTGACTTGGCGTTGTTGGTGCAGCAAATTAGTTTCAAAATTTTCAAGAGCTAACCAGTGTAGTTTTCTGGAAATTGTAATTCGGAGAGTGCAGCGACCGAATGATCCCAACACGAGTGAGGTGTGGGTGGAGCTCAACTAGATATGGGGGTTGAGGGACACAGCCAAAAGTGGAAAGGTCCATTGAGTTTGGCACTCTGATTTTAACAATTTACATATGTATTTAGGTTGAATTTTTCTTGAAAGTGCGGGTTCATCGTGTTAAAATAAATCCAAATATGTATAGAATGTGGGCAGAACTTATCTAGAATTAGCTGAGGTCAAGATGAGAAATAGATTCTTGTCTTTATATGATCTACTTACCTATGCTTTTATATGCGCATAGACGCGGTTACATCATATACATTTGCCTATCACAAATTTAGCTGTGCCACACCCATCACTAGCTAGGCTCCACCCAGACGCCGCTCATGTTGGGTTCGATCGATTCCTGAACTCACTGACTATCAATTTCCAGAAACTATACAGGTAAGTAGTTACATATTTTGAAACTAATGTGACTGGGTGCTGTTGCTGCCTATTAGTTTCGAAATTCATACAACCTGATGGACTATTAAGCATTTAAGATGGACTAAATCGAGTCATTCATGCCGTAATTGGTTATGACGTCACCATATACGTCACAAACTTGATTATGACATTATATGATGGATGGATAAACTGGAATGGTCGATTAACGATAGCAGTGTCCAGTGATTGTGTTTCCACGAGGCCTCCAATCAATATGTCTGATTCATAAGCTGCATTAGAAAATTGTAACCATAGTCTTCTTGCTTGACCAGGTTGATATCAATGGACCTTTCCTATGGGACGTGTATGATGGCTTCCTAATCAATGGCGTCATGAATTACTTAGATAGGTACGACATGAATGCGTAATTGGTGACGGGCTAAGTGTTGTTAAACGAATTGTATGTTTTTACTATTTAATAAAGATGTTGTTGAATATTTTGAAACTAATTTGATCGGGCACTGTTGCTGCACACCGAGAACTTATGGGCTGGCATAGCCGCTACATAGATGCTACATATATGCTGTTCGCTATTTATTACTGCTTTGTGCTTTGTTTCCAAACGTGATGAACTCAGAACCCTGATGGAATCTTATATCATCTATACTATCCAAGAGGTAAAGGTAAACGAGCTGATAGAATAGTTAGCCAAATAGTAGTATCCAACATTCTACATGATGATATTGTCAAGTCATAGCATGTGTCACTGCAAAGCTGCCACCAAGGGATGCAACGAGTACTTGAACCTAATAGGCAGACACGTATAATGATAGAGAATACTATATGTAATCATGCATATCATGCCAACAAGCTAAACACAACTATCATTGTGTATGCTCCTTTAGTATCCTTCTAATAGATGGACTATGAGGCCTCACATTGATATCTTGCGTCCACTACCAATAGCAAAAGATGGCGTCAAACATATATTATTGATAGTGGACACTGTCATAAAATGGTGTAAGACCTTTCCATTAAGGACACAAGCGGAAACTGAAATTGTTATGATTCTATGCAATAAAATAACTGTCAACATGTTAATGTATGAACACAGTGATAGTGGAAAGCCACACAGGCATTATTGTAATGAAGAATAACCAAATTGGCCAGCGTTAGTACCAAGCATCATGTCGACATACCGATCATCACCAGCAAACAAATCAACTAGGAGCACACCATTCCACCTACTATATGGGCGTGAATCATGGCTGCTCATAGATGTAGCCTTCATACCAGAAGACAACACATACACATCTAACAACTTCGCAGAATATATGAGAGACCTAACCCATAAATTGAAAATCGCCAAAAAATGGCAACAGAAAAAATCAAAGAGACTCAATCCAGATACAAAAAAACCCCACGTAATCAAGTGCTGCGTATGTGCGTAGCAATACACCAATACGCCGCCACCGTACATGAAATGAAATCATTAGAAAATACGTATGATTAAGATGATGCTACAGTGTGTTGTTCGAATTTTACAGAGGGCACCTACAAGAACAACAGAAAAATGCCTATATCGTCGATTGTATGTGTAATTTATAACAATTCGTGATGGAATGCGAGTCAATGAGGGTAGTTCGTGCTGAAATTAAGAAGGTGCATTTTAACATCATCCCTCATAGCCGGGTCACCATTCATAGTCTGAATCTGCAAGTCTATGGCTACGAATCAGTTTTGGCTAATAGACACCGAATACACACCCGATCACACTGACCACCAAATAATAGTGGCCATGCACACTGTTGCCATAGGCATATGACGTCGCTGCCTTGTGACACAACTCTACCCATGCAGGAGTACTACGGCACACACCGATGATTCAGTATATAGCAATATACTATTTACAGTACGATTACATTAAGCATAGTAGTTTATGATGTGCTGTGTATGTTCGTAAAATTGTACGTTTATAACCTGTGTATGCCCATGTTGTTCCACTATGTACCTTTCCAGTGTTTTATATACTACGCCCATCCCTAGTTAACCTCCACCCATACCTCGCTCGTGTTGGGATCGATCGATTCTCGAACGCCCTGACTATCAATTTTCAGAAAACTATATAGATAAGCAGCCTGTTGAATATTTTGAAATGCCTATGGCAGCAACAGCGCCAGGATCAATTAGTCTCAAAATATTCAACAGTATGTTTATTAAATAGTAAAGACATGCACTTCGTACAACAACACTTATCCCGTCACGACCTATGCTATTGTGACTTTCTTATCTTCGTCATTTATGACGCCATTATTTATGACATCATCATACACGTCAAGTAGTTGATCATCGCTTCATGTGCTGGATAGATAAACTGGAAAGGTCCATTGTATATATGTGTATGTGCGTGTCCCTTATGTATGCGTATCTTCAATTTCATGCTCACCCGGTGCTGTTGTACCGTATGTGTCTATATGAACGTGTCCATGGGCGTTGATGCGTTGATCTACTGCCATTTCGCAGTACCATTGGAATGGCTAGGACGGTTAACGAGGGCACCATAATAGCGAAAAATTCTCAAAAAATCTTTTCTCTTAGCCAGCAAATGGACATTCCTAAATCCCACTGCAGATGCAACATTTGACCGGCTTGACCATTAAATTAAACGGATAAACCTTTCATGCACAAGCTGTGTAACCTTGAGAAATGTACACTTGCAGAACAATATAAGAATTTTTTGTGAAAATGTAACTTTGAGAAAGCTGAACTTGTAACCGAGCCGATCCTGTTGTAAATTTGTCAAAAATTAGTACGCTCTTGGTCTACAAAGGTACATCTTTAATGAGAGAATTATAATTTTTCTGACAAAATTTGGCCGTTAAAGGATTACGATGCCAGGGGATAATCGCGGCTAGTCAGGTTTCAACCATGGTTGTTGTGGCAACTTTCCGTTGTCCTTGCTTCTAACGAAATGAGACTAGCAGTGCCAGGCTCATACCACTCAGTAAATTATGGATTAACAGCAGATTTTATTTACCTATATATTGCTAATATGTATGATATTTTATTTTCAGAACCAACGTACTTTGGCTCTACAATATAAAAGCTACAGATGGCGCATGATAATGTTACCCGGTCACGTCTTAGAAAGTGGAGAGGGTAGAGTAATGAACTGATATCAGTACACAGAGAAGAACACATGGGGATCGTCTAGAGACATTACACCTGCCAGTGTTTCTTTACCTGGGTATTGCTTTCGTGTCTATGACTACACTTTCATAATGTGTTTCGTCGAACCCTGGGGCCTAGTGCACTATATAGGCATTTATTGGGCAGTCGTAAGTAAATCACTTATATTAACCATAGGAATCCCCGAAGTCCCATGCTCTAAATATTAGCGCAAACATACACATTAGATGTATACTATTTGAATTTTCCACAGGGTCTGTTGCTACCATAGGCAGCAACACCTCTCAATCAAATACGTTTCAAAATAGTATTTGAAATTGACATGGGTCCTCAGTTGTCAGAGGCAGCAGCAGCAGTAGCCTATAGATAAATTACTTTCAAAATATTCAATAGCATGATTTCTTATATTAAGAATTATTTTTCGTATTTGGTATTTCAGATTCTAAATATATGGTTAAGATAGAATGTGTCTATTAGATGGCCGTAGATGACAGGTTTTACGACCGATCAACTAAGCTTTTTAATGGCGCACCAGGCCCCAAGAACGGCCTTTGCTTGTGCTGATCTGGTACTGGCTGTTATACATGGCCAGCGGAATATGTTTCAGCTATGTGAATCTTATATTATACCCTGCAAATATAGACTAGAGTTCAACCTATTACACGCGCAAATATCTATTAACCATTTAAGCGTCAGAACGATCAAGAACCAGCCTTTGTGGTCTTGTGAAGCGTCCATTTGCAAAATCAAAAGAAGACTATCTTTGAAAATGTACCACTGGAATGACTGGCTCGATGACCGAGCTAGTCATTCCAGTGATACACTTTCAAAAATAGTCTTCTTTTGGTCTGGAAATGGGGGAGAAAGATGATACCCCCACGAAGGTCTCCTCCGTAAGTACCAACTTTGTTGGGAAACTAAGTCATCAAGGATTGCAGGCTGACATCCGCATATAGAAGCACCTCTGACTATGTCTAACATTCTAACAAGAAACTGTGCTCGACATCCTCGGACAACGCAATCTTCCCAGGAGTTGTTCATAGCTACGTGGAATGTACGTGGTCTGACAGCAACATCAAAGGAGGAAGACCTTAAGTGCAGACCGTGCCCACTATAAAATCGATATCGGATGCATTCAAGAGACCTAAGTAGCTAAACACTCAGAGCAGCAACTTCAGAAAGGCCATAAGCGAGTACTTACGGGCAAAAACAGGCCACTTACCGTGGATTATGGTTCGTAATCAGATCAATGGTATAGGACGATGTCATTAGTTTTGGATACGTCAGTGATCGCGTTGCATTTACCCGACCTGGCTATACCAACGCGAAAGCGCACCACCACTAAGTGTCGCACAGTCAATACATATGGGCCAACTACCGAAGGGCCAAAGCGAATCCAGCTATATTAGATTCCTTCTATGCAGAACTGAGCTCCGCCATTACTATCCCAGCTAGATGGCAACTGTTCATGTGAGGCGATTTCAACTCCAAGCGGGGTAAACTCAGCATTGCGGACAAAAGTTCAGGACTTGGCTCATGCATGGGATCGTATGGCGAGGGCACCCGCAACGGCAATGAAGATGCACTGGTGGCATTCCTTAGTTCCAATGGCCTATTTGCCACAACTACGGCTTTCAAACACCACCGGACAACATGCACTGGACACATTGCTGATCGCAAGCCCCAAAAGGTTCTAAGGCTAACAAAAGCTGTCTTCCACCAAATCGATTTCATACTATGCAAGACAGCAGCAAAAACCCCTACTTCGGGATGCTCGTTCTCTATGGAGGCACAGACCTCAATTCTGACCATACGCCGAAATGAAGCCCTAACCAAAATACTGATACCTATGGAGTCATCAGCCAGTAGCCCCATAGGTGTTCTAAAAACAACATAACTAGATATACTGACGACCCTCTCGTAGTAAAACTGTCAGCAGAACAGAAAGCGTTACGTCTGCGCATCTATCAAAGTGGCCAACGTGAAGATCGCCCCAAACTACGCCAGGAACGCAATAACATTCTGCAACCACATTAGCGAACGCTTAACAGATCTTGCTACTCCAACACGCAGACGCCCTAGCAGATGAAATCACTGCCACGGATGACTGCCACAAAGTGTTTCGGGCAGCCCGAGCCCTGAGAGTTGCTGACTACACACCACCACTAACTGACACAACTCTGAAGGACAATTTATCGGGACTGACCAGGACAAAGCCGAGGCAATTCGCGAATAGTTCAAGGAACAGTTCACTAACCACGACGATGAGCCCTTGCACCCATTCTCAGGAGACCCCATGCCATTACTAACACCAATTAATACAGCAGGGGTTGAGAAGGCACTTAAAGCCCTGAAAATGGGCGTGCATCTGGACCTGATGGCATGAGCAATGCACTATTCAAATATGCAAGTGACATTATTCTCAAAACCGATCACGCACATAACCAATTCAGCTTTTATGCACCACCTTCCCATCGACGCTGTAGGCCAAGGCATCCTTACCGCGCTACCCAAGTCCAAGAAGCCACCTGCCCCCCCCCCCCCCCCCCCCCCCCACCTCGGCCAATCTGCGGCTCATTGTGCTCCTTAACAGCATATGGAAAATCCTATCCAATGTTACTCTATGCTGCATCCGAGATAAGATCGACGACTTCACCGGATCATGGCAAAGTGGCTTCAAACATGGACGCAGATGCGCAGACATTGTATAGGCTCAACGCATGCTTGTGTCGGTAGTCATGTCCACACACTGGGATTTTCACAAAATTGGCATTGACATGTCACGAGCCTTCGGCTACAATTAAACGCTCAAAGATCCTAGATGTACTATGCCAGGCCAGTTGCAATTAAGATGAGCTACGACTAGTAAGACTACTGCTTGCAGACACCAAGCTGAGAGTACGAGTCAAGTCAGTGAAGTCTGTAGAGTTTGAGGACATCAATCGGTTCCCCACAGGGAGATGGTCTATCCCCTGTGCTCTTCACATGTTACCTGGCTACTGCATTGAAATCCGTGCGGGAAAACTCCACAAGACCAACCCGCCCCCACCCCCGCCCCCGGTGTCAATACTGGGTATGCCGCTAGAGATGGAATATGCTGACGATGTGGACTTTATAGATGATGAAAAGAAACCCATTGACCAACTTCTCCCAATAGCTGCAAGCAAATTAAAAATTGAGAATCTCTTTATGAATGAATCCAAAACAGAGTTCACCCACATATACATATGCACAAAGCGTGAAACTAAAGAAAATAACGATCCACTCTGTGGCGGCGAACCATGGAGCAAAAGTAAAATCCTGGGCTCACTGCTTTGCAGTGCTGCTGACATTACTGTACGCTGCCTCATGGGGGAACATAGCTTTCCAGTCCATCTCTGGAAGCTATGGATTCGTAG
>CM067361.1:27633331-27712217 GCA_034401795.1 Chaetoderma sp. LZ-2023a | reverse complement strand
ACCAGTACCTAGTGGTAGATCCAGCAGCCCAGGCCTGATATAAGAGGCATTGTCAATTATATCCTGAGGACAATCCCGATAGTTCACTAACTATCTAGCATTGACCATTCTCGCGAATCCATGCACCTACACCAAGTGCCTATCTACATCATATACCCATTTTCACAAGGAACACTTTCTTCCACCGATGGCACAGCTAAAATACACACATTTCTTGTTGTGAATTTCCTTGCAGTGGCGCAGTAATGTCTGCCACAGACCGAATTCGCGAGAATTATATTCCGGAACCAAATATTTCACTCCATCCCTGACCTGGCTCCACGAGGCACCATGCACTGGTTTGGTCTTTGGAGCCACCACGACACTTCAAACAATTTTCCGAACTGACTCCTCCGCAACCATTGGAGTTGACTCCTCGACCGAATCCTCATCTGCAAACAGACTCAGCAATTCCTCGTTCATCCAACCGTATCCAGCAAACCGAAGTCCAGTTGAGACTTTAAAATCTCTGCAGCCTCTCTAGCTACAGCGTGAGACATCTGTGAATGGAGAAAAGTACACATTTTGAGTAATTTGATGGGTTTCACAGTTTTGTATATATACAGATTCATGTAAACACATATATACAAATACATATGTATCCAAAATCCATGTAAATGTTCCTAATCCCAGCCATAATGTTGAGGAGATTGTCTATTATGAAAACCCTTCCCCACTAGCTTGTTATCAGTCCTCTCTATAACCATTTCTGAAGAGGATTCCGATGATGAGTTTGACTCCACCCAGCCGACACGGATGTCCTAACACAGGTAAAGATTTAAATGGTCCACTTGTACTATTTTGGGCTTCGCAGAAACAGACGCTTGGATTTTGAAGTTTGCTTCACTAAGCTGTTCGAGTACTAAATATGGTCCCATCCATCAATGGCCTAATTTACTCCCGTCACCGGGATACTCCCACAACCATACCCAAACTCCCTTCCTAATATTGGATTGATTGGAAGTCATGTCATACAGTCGCTTTTGTCTTTTCGCAGCCTTCTTCAAGTTCTCTCGGGCCACTTGATGACTCTCCACCAACCCATCGCACAAACATTCTACATACTCAATCGGACAGGATTGTAGAGAATAATGCCCAGGAGTGTATCCCATCATTACATCCATTGGACGAGCCATTTCATGACCGTAGAGCATCAGGTGTGGGGAACATCCAGTGCTTTTCTGTACAGTAGCACAATAAGAAGTCATTACATATTGTAGATGGTCATCCCAGTCATCTTGCGAGTCTGCAACAAATTTCCGTAGCATGTATTTTAAGGTTCTATTCAATCACTCAACCAATCCATCTGAGTGTGGTCGGTGTGGTGTTGTACGAGTTTTGTGTATCCCCAGCAGTTTGCATACTCCCTTGAACAAGTGTGATTCAAAATCTCGACCGTGATCTGTGGGATTTTGAAGTGGAGTGCCATATTGGCATATCCATTCGGTCACAAGTTTATCAGCAATCGTCTGTGTGGTATGAGCGGGTAATGCATATGCCTCTGTATACTTGGTAATGTCGTCACAGACGATATATTGGTTTCCCACTTCAGATTTCAGAAGAGGTCCGACAACATCACATGCTACATGCTCCATTGGTGCTCCTACCACTCTCTGCTGAAGATAAGCTCTCTTAGCCTTCACTCTTGGTATATCCATTCCACATATGCAACATCTGGAACACCATCGTACTACATCATGTTTGTATCCTGGGCTGATAAAGCGTAGTTTAATTCCATTCCAAGGTCTTTTTCACACCTAAATGTCCCGAAGTGCTCTGGTTATGTAATTGATACATAAACTGCCTGCACATTTGCCGTGGCACGACTAACTGTTTGTTCTGGTGCGGTTGTTTATTTACATTCGATTTGTCGATACAGTAGTCTCTCCTCCACTACCAAGTGATGCCATTGTGCACATAAAACTTTCAACTCTGGATTTTTATGGCTAAGAAAGACGCGATCAGGTGGTCCTGTATTAGACTGCTTAAGTTCCCGACAACTCCGAATAACATCATCATTAGCTTGTAATGTCTTTAATTCTTGGAGATCCAATTTTCCACTAATCCAACAATCATCAGACATAGCTCTGTCATTCGAGAACAAAATGGTTCGACTGGTGACACAGCCTTCTGAATCACTAGGTGAGTTTGTTCATAGTTCTGTCTTCCTCAGTTGTCAGCAAGAGGGGTTTATGGGCAGCACACCCTCCCTGTTCTGGGTGATCAACTCCGGCAACACACGTGGTAATCATAGCCTTCCGATATTGGAAGCTTGCAGCATGGCAATCTTGCATGCCAACAATTGTTCTGAAGCACCAACTCCAGACACATATGGATCAACCACCATGGTGACACCTTCCTCAACAGTATGTGATAGGGGCAAATTTGCAAGACAAATCTGCTCTGAAGCACCATCCTCAGATGCATGTGACACCCCTACTATCAACTTTGCTGGCAGACAGCTGTGGGATCGACCCGCCCCCCAGACTTGGTTACTATCAGCGAATCACAACGCATATGGATTATTATCCTTCAAAGTGGTTACACTAATCTCTGGTTAAAAGACTTCACAACATAGTTCTTCATCTGTAGGAATTTCCTCCCCGGATCCATTTGATCCCTCACTGCACTCCGGGCAGTCATTCTTTTTGCATCTCCGAGGCTTCCTTGATAAGCCATCAGCGTTCCCATGAGCAGTTCCTTTCCTGTGCTGCACCTCAAAATCCTAAAACGTAAAAGTACCTAAGATAGATAGCCACCGTGCCAGCATTCCTTCTGGTTCCTTGAAGTTTGTTAACCACACTAATGATGCATGATCAGTCCCTACGAGAAAATAATGGCAAACTTGTTTCCCAAAAACAACTACCGCTAACAACTCTCGCATTGTAGTACAGTAATTTCTTTGAGTCTTAGACAACGATTTACTGGCATGAGCTATGCCCCTTTCCTCTCCATTTATATATTCAGACAGCACAGCTCCAATTCCCGTCCCACTGGCATCAGTATCAAGAATAAATTGTTCAGTATTCTTTGGATAAACAAGTATAGGGGCTGTGACAAGCATTCGTTTTCAGCAGCTGAAACGTTTCTTCACACTTCTCAGTCCATATGAATCTGACTACTTTCTTAGTAAGTGCATACAGTGGAGCAGATATTGACGAAATTTTTTTAATGAACCTCCTGTAGTAAGACGAAAATCCAAGCCAACATCTGATTTCCTTTACATTCTGAGGGGTTGGCTAATCCTGGACTGCAGATACTTTGTCCGGATCACATTGAAATCCTTCACGAGAAACAATATGTCCTAGAAACTTGACAGAATCACATGATAGTTTGCATTTTGAAGGTGTTAATCTTAGGTTAGCTCCTAGAAATCTTTCTAAGACCAATTCCAAGTTTTCTTTAGTCTCCTCGAAAGTCTGACCAACTACATTGCCATCATCGATATACACTAAGCAATGCTCCAATTGAAGTTCTTATAGAACCAGCCCCATGACAATATCGGGAAGCAAGATCCAGGGTACAGAACCACTGAGCTCCACTCAAAGCTTCAACACATTCGCCGATATGTGGAAGCGGATAGGCATATTTTAGGGTAAAAAAATTAATTTTTCGATTATCAATACAAAATCTTATCAATCCATCACTCTTCTTCACCAAAACAATCGGAAATGGCCATGCACTAAAACATGGTCCTATTAATCCTCTCTGTGCCATAGACTCAATCTCTTGGTGGGCAATGTCTTGATGCACAGCAGCCATTCTCTGAGGAGGTTGCTTCACTTGTCGAGCTGTTCCAGTATCAATATGGTGCTCTGTAAGATGAGTACATCCTAGATCATCTGGATTACTTTGAAATACATCCCATATGATGGGAATGGCAGAAGCAGGAATAGGAAGATGTGTAATGTGTGTAAGGGATACCACTTCCGATTTCATGCCTCATACATCAGCATCCGTTTGCCCAGACGGTTTCCACAGTGTATCCCAAGTTCCAATAGGATTGAGCAGCAAAAGGGTTACTCTGATACGCTAATACAGCAAAGTAATAATTTGACAAAATCGGGTTATAAAAATTCAAATTTTATTAGTTGATGATAAAGACGAATCAATATTAGTCAATTAAATTATGTTCTCGATCTTTGAATGACTCAAATAGTAGGAACATGACTATACACTAATATTCAGATAGATACGGTAGAATAATGTGTCAATAACTTCCACTGATTTAGGCCGATACTGCCGTCAGGTCTACGAGCTATAAAATCTAATGAGATTCTGTTAAAATATGCGTATCCAGAAAATATATCAGCCCAGTTGGTCTACATAAGATAGGCAATATTGATTGCGTTATCGTTTTCCTCAAATAATGTCAAAGTTTCAACATAATAAAGCAAGAAGCGCTAACGGGAATTTCCAGCTGTCAAAAACATTGTTCGAATTCCGCGCATATGTTACCAAAACAAAGATAACGTATGACAGCTCTCCTGATCCTGGGTAAATTCTGATAGTCAAGATTATTTATCCAAAATCCGCAGCACTTACTATTATTGAAGGGATCTAGAAAGCAATCAATAATAGATGCGGAGATGTAAACTTGTCTGAATTAGACTTAAGATGTTAGATGGCGTGAACGTCAGAGTTGACCCGGATCGAACCCCTAAATATCCGAACGCGGAGCCTATTTAAGCTAACGCGCACGAGACACCATGGATACCTAGGACTTGACTGAATCAAATTGCTATATTACGCATCAAAATTTAGTACGACCTACGCCCAATTTCCTCATTCCAAAAAGCTACAAGTTTACAATACGAACATATTTAAAAAAAATTCATTTGACATAAAATTCTCGGGAAAATATGACTCCCGAAAGGTACTATGCAGTAGGCGAACGTTACATGTCCAAAATAGAAGTCCCGCTCTACCGAGGCTATACCGAAGCTATACTGAAGCTCTACCGCTTGGAGTTATAGGTTATAAACACCCTAAATACAGTGTTATTCAAATAAATGTCGGCATAACCAAGGTACTATAGCTTTGAAATTACATTTACAATATGTCATCATATTACTTACATGAAAATCTCACGACACCAGTTTTCGAATATATAGACATAATCATATTCCCAATATGAAATCATTAAGATACCACTACCACTACTACTACTACTACTACTACTACTACTACTACTACTACTACTACTACTACTACTACTACTACTACTACTACTACTACTACTACTACTACTACTACTACTACTACTCATGAATCCATTTCCTCACTTAATCTTATGATGTCATAGTCAACTACGCGTCGTGTATGCTGACTTCATAATCATGGCATCAAGAATGATTCGATTAAGCCCGTCTTTAAAGCTTAATAGTCCGACACGTTGTACGAATTGTATGTTTTTGCTATTTAAGAAACACGCTGTTGAATATTTTGAAACTAATTTGCCTGGGCGCTGTTGCTGCCATAGGCAGAAACAGCACCCCATCAGATCGGTTTCAAAATAGACAACGGGCTACCTATATAGTTTTCTGGAAACTGATAGTCAGAGAACTCAGAGATCGATCGAGCCCAACACGAGCGTGGTGTGGGTGGAGCTTAGATATAGAGAGGCGGGGCATAGCTTACACTGGAAAGGTACATTACGATCATATTCCCCATACAACCTCTATTTAACTGTCATCTGCATTAAGGGCCACACTATGGTGGTTCTTTAAGACGGATGGTCAGAAATTCACATTCATATGACCATCCATCTTAAAGAACTGCCATTATGCAGCCCCACAATCCATATGCCATATTATACACGTGCACTATAATGCGTAATCAAATAATGAACTCGTGACCTTCAAATATATGTCACGGTCACTGGTTATGCGAACCAGATGTGATGTGAGAATGATGTCACACACAACATTGACCTTGAAAATATACTTTCATTTCTATGGACCCATATTTACGTATACAAATATCTATAACAAGATACACGTTACAAGTGCAAATTCACGCCAAAACGCTTGAAAATAAAATTGTTTAAATTGTATACTTTTAGAAGCTTGAACCATGTGCCTAGATGCAATAAAACGAAATAAATCTCAACATATGATGATTTAATTCCATATAAATTACTATAATTTTTTACTTTGTGAAATTGAAAGAGAGGCACGAGTCGCTAATTCAAATTCACAATTTTTTTCATTAATTTATAAATATTGAAATCATCATATGTTAAGATTTATTTCGTTTCCCTGAATTTAGGCCAACAGTTTAATCCTCTAAAAGTGGGCAATTAAACAATGTTATTGTCAGTCATTTTGCTGTGAATATACACCTTTAATTGTCACCTTTTTGAAACATTGAATTAACATCCTAAAAGTTCATAGAAATTGTTTTTCCTTATTGGTTGTGTTGTTATACAATCCACCTTTCCAGAGTAGCCATCCATCATCTGACCTCGTATGACGTCATAATCAGCTCAGCGCCTGTATGATGACGTCATAATCATTACGTCACAAAGGTTCCATATAGACCGCCACCAAATCTCAAATGGTCCGACACGTTCTATGAATTGCATGTCTTTGTAATTCTTTGCTATTTAATAAACATGCTGTTGAATATTTTGTAACTAATTTGACTTGGCGCTGTTGATTTTGAAACTAATTTGACTGGGCGCAGTTGCTGCGGTGAACTATTAGATCAAGAACGCATCTACAGCGCTGACATTTGTGTGTGTTTGTTGTTGTTGTTGTTATTGTTGTTGTTGTTGTTGTTGTTGTCGTCGTCGTCGTCGTCCTCGTCTTCGTCGTCATCATGGTTTGGTGGTTGCGGCAGCGGCAGCGGTATCCAATATCACGGAGACATGCATATTCTACCAACATATTAACCCAGCCTGATTTTCAACTTACTGACATGCTGCATTCTGGAACTGCGCCACATCCTTATTGATTCAATTTTGATGAATTGACTTAGGTAAAACTTGAGGGGAATATTCGAGGAATACTTTTTGACATCACCACATATTACGTTTTTTTCGTTTAATTGCAGTTTTCTCAGTTGTCTTTATTCTTTCAAGCCGTCTATTATTATTTTTATTATTATTATTATTATTATTATTTATGATTTATATATTATTATTACCATTATCACTACAATCATTATTACATCTGTACATCTAGGCATGGATCTTCTTTGATTGCACTAGCAATTTTGACAGCCTGGACAGGAGTGGCTTATTGCATATTGCACTCAATCCTCTGGTTTTCTCCATATTGTTATTATGTATACAATATGCAGGTATGTAATTCTGTCTTAGATTATTATATTTTGGGCAGGTAAAAAGAAAATGCATCTCATCATCTAGACTGTTACAGAGGGTGCATAGTCGTTCAGAGCGGTCAATGCGAGCATCTCATTGATTCTATGTACATTGTGTGGCTTCATGTCGTAAGGTGGCATATACTCAGTACTTCGTGATATGGTAAGATTTTTAGATATTTTTCGAATGTTAGGGTTTCTTTGAGTAGATTGTAAAATGGTAATCGTGTTGATTCAGTTAAAATGCGATTCCACTCATCCATGTAGTGTTCGTTTAAAATATTTCTTGTTTTATTAACTACCTGCCAGATGTTGATACTTTCTTTAGTAAATAGATCTGCTTGGCCGGTTGCTTCTAGAAGTGGTTTAATTGTTTCAATCAACTTGATTTTTATATTCTGGTCTCTGGAGAGCTCTACACTTTAGTAACATAATATTGAAGACAGTTTTCCGTATCCTGCATTTACTAGCCGGGCCCAGAATCTTATCATATTGCATTTTATGATTATCTTAAGTGGATATTTGCCCAATTCTCCGTTTATCATTATATTTGGTGTACTTCTCTTTAAGTGTAAAGAGTTCTTAAAGAACCATACAGCAAAATTGGAGTAATCAGTGTATCAAACAGATAGTTTTGTAGATCAATAGGGGTGTCGTGTTCCTTTAACTTTATTAATAAAGAGAACATGGCTTTGGTTGCTTAGGTAATGTTCCGTATTTTGTAAATAGAAACACTTCCATTGTGTTTAAGACATACACCTAAATAGACGAATTCGTCTACGATATCTATAGTATTCTGTCCAATATTGAATGTTAATTCTGTTCAATTCTTTACGAGTTTTATGTTTAGCAAACACAATTACTTTAGTTTTTGTAGTATTTGTGTGCAGTTTCCATTCACTACAGTAGTTGTTGAATACATTTAGAGTGTTTTGAAGTGTATCTGGAGAATGGGCTATGATGATAGTGTCATCTGCGTATAGAAGGATACTAAGATACAGGTAAGGATTTACTTTTTCATCCGCTTGTTCTGTTACGGATTTAAGGCCAGATATTCTATGCTCAATTAGATATTCCTCTATGTCATTCAAAAAGATTGAAAAAAAGGAATGGTGATAGGTTTTCACCTTGCTGTACGTCGATATTGCACATGAAATAATCTGCCCTATTATGGGCGACAAAAGACTTTATGGATTTGTAGATATTATGTATAATTTTAAGACATTTACCTATTAAATTAACATTAATTAGCTTGTTCCAACGGCCATTCCTCCAGACGGTGTCAAACGCTTGTTGGAAATCACTAAAACAGCAGTACATCGTCTTCCTTTGGACAAATAATAGTTCTTTTATTATATGTAGAGAAAATTTGTTATCTAATGTCGACCTCCCTATTCTGAAACCTGTTTGTGATTCTGAAATAATTTCATGCATTTCTGCATATTTGCTTAGTCGTTTGTTTAAAATTGAAGTGAATAACTTTCCCATACAGCTCAGTAGTGTGATTGGGCGATAATTTCTGGGGTCTGATTGGTCTCCCTTACATTTATATATAGAGATTATCTATTAACCAAGACTCGGGCATATAACCACCGCCAAATACTAAATTAAACAGTTTCTCGTAGATTGGGACCATTATGTCTACCGTAGCCTTGATATTCTCATTACTGATTTCGTGAACGCCCACAGCTTTACCGGTTTTCAAGAGTTTTATTAATTCAATGATTTCATTCTGTGTAATCAGTAGGTCTAGTTCTTCACAGTCTGTGATATCTAAGTATGTGCTTTTATCGATATCATATGGCACTGTACATTTATTGGTTGTCTTATAGTTTTGAAAGAGTTCTTCAAGTTCATTTTTTTATTTTCTTCGTTTTCTTTTGGCTTACTGTTAATCAACTTCCGAAATGTTTTAGTGTCTGTTCTATGTAGGTTTCGAAGTTGTGTATGTATGTGCTGTCGCCTGTCTTGCGAGAACTGCTTAACGGCACGATTATATTGTTTGCTAGCTAATTTCAATCTTAGATGGATGTTTTCTGTATTATTGATACTATAACCGTTCCGTGCCTTGTGGTTTATTTGTCGTTTCTGATCACATTCTTCGATGACGGCTGATTATTTTCCTGTACTTCCTATTGTTGTTGTTGTTGTTGTTGTTGTTG
This sequence comes from Chaetoderma sp. LZ-2023a, assembly GCA_034401795.1. Lineage (NCBI taxonomy): Eukaryota > Metazoa > Mollusca > Caudofoveata > Chaetodermatida > Chaetodermatidae > Chaetoderma > Chaetoderma sp. LZ-2023a. Next base: position 27,702,690 of record CM067361.1, on the reverse strand, counting down.
TTGTTGTTGTTGTTGTTGTTGTTGTTGTTGTTCTTGTTGTTTCGCATTATTCCGATATGAAGTCCACAGTGTATATCTGCGATTAAACGGTCATATTCAGATACCTCAAACTCTTTGATTAATTCAATACTGTTAATATGTCCAAGTGTATAATCAAGCATGCTTCCATGGCTACAAGTCGCTTTGCCCAATTGTTTGTCTTTGCCTAGCCTACCGTTTATAATAAATATGTTAAGATGTTTACACAATTGCAATAATTTCCTTACCGCTATTATTTATTGGCGCTAGGCATTGACTTTTTCTGTCTGCGAGGGCTCCGATATTTGCTCATTGTTTTAGGCCATTCTTCGACTCCAAAATGAGAAAGTGTAAAGTTGTCGAATACTTCATAATCACGTTTTGATTCTGTTTTTGCGTTGAGGTCACCAACACCGCAGATAATTTCGTATTTTCCAGTAAAGGCAACAATGTCTTGCTCAATCTTATCAAAGGCATTATTAGAGTAATACTTCTAGGTTTCAGGTGGGATATAAACAACTCCCAATATCATGGATTTACCGCTACTAATAATATATTTAAAAGTTGCCTTGAGGTGCATAATTTAATTAATCCTAAAAATGTATACAATTTGAACCCCTAAAAGCGCTCAAAATACAACTTGCATTAATTAACCCTTTCATTTGTCAAGATGTTTAAAGAAAATTCAAATATTTGCTCAGTGAATGACAATTTGCTGGCCAAGAGAACTGTCTTTTTTGTAAATTTTCCACTGGAATTTAGGGAAATATTTAATAAAGAGTTGTTTTTTTGATCGGCTTGGTGATTATAGGGTTAATTGTCTAGGAAATCTAAATTTTTACTTAGTTGGTGTCTACCTGCAGGCCAAGAGAAGAGTATTTTTGAAAATTTACCACCGGAATGACTGGATCGGTAACCGCGCCTGCAGTTGTCTTTAGGTATGTCTATTTGCAGGTCAAAAGAAGACTACTTATTTAAAATTTACCACTGGAATGACTGGCTCGGTTACCGAATCAATTCTAACACACGTACGTAGTTGACGAAGTCTAGCTAGTAATCAGCGGAGCATAGATAGAAATGGGCGGAACATAACTAGAAATGGGCGCAGCATAGCTAGCAGTGGACGACGTCAAGCTAGAAATGGGTGGAACATAGTTAGAAATGGGCGGATCAATGCTATAAATGGACGGACTCTAGCTAGACAGAGGTGAAACATTGTTAGAAATGGATGTCGTCTAGCTAGAAATGGGTGGAACATAGATAGAAATGGGTGGAGCATAGCTAGAAATGGGCCGGCCGTAGATAGAAATGTATCCTTCAATTCATTGGAGCTTCTAAACATATTCCAATAGTTTATCCTCTGAATATCTTTTCTTTGACACGATAGCCGTAGCCTTTTCTAAATGGGCAGTGCAGCTCAGAATAACTTTCCGACTTAGCAGCCATGGCTTCCAATTCACCTTTCCAGAGTACCCACCCATCATATGACGTCATAATGAACTGCGTGATGTGTAGAATGACATCATAATGAATGACGTCATGAATGACGTCGATAAGTACGTCACGAACGCATATTTGAAGACAGTTTATGCTTTGTTGAACAAATTCTTTGCTTTTACTATTTAATACATATTTTGTTGAATATTTTGAAACTAATTTGACTGGGCGTTGTTGCTGCCATAGGCAGCAACAGCACCCAGTCAAATTAGTTACAAAATATTCAACAGCTTCCCTGTATAGTTTTCAGGAAATTGATAGCTAGGCCATTCAGGAATCGATCAATCCTAACATGGCGAGGTGTGAGTGGAGCTTAGTTAGTGTTGGGCTGCGCAACGAAAGGTCCATTACATTAAGTCTGAAATATTCAACATAACATTTCTTACATCGTGTTCAAAATTGTATAGAGAAACATGTTTCCGTATTTGTTTTGGAAATGCGTGAACTTATCTATGAGCTGTACTGTAGTCCCTGTTTGGCGGGTGTGACTTTTAGATATGGCCCGTCCATCTCTAGCTAAGCTTAACACACACCTCGCTCGTGTTGGAATCGATCGATCTCTGAACTCCCTGACTATCAATTTAAAGAAAATTATCCAGATAAGTTGGTGAATATTTTGAAACTAATTTGACGGGGAGCTATTGCTGCCAATGGCCCAGTCAAATCAGTTTCAAAATATTCATCAGCATGTTTCTTAAATAGCAAAGATTTACAATTCGTACAACTTGTCCGACTATTAAGCGTTAAAGACGGGCTTAATCGGCGCATTCAGGACGTCATGATTATGACGTCAGCATAAAAGTCGCGTAGTTGATATATGATTGAGTGAGGAAATGGATTCATGAATTACAACGAATTCACAGCATTGATCAATCCACTGCCTTGGTAGTTATGTCCAGTTGTCTCTGATTCAGACGACTCGTCTATCATGGTAGCAACATGCCCATCTCACACATCTCGGGTATATGTTGTGATGATTGCTCGAAAATAGGAACAAGGAGATTTACATCTATAATTTATCTTACAGCAATAGCAAACACGTTGGTACATTAAAGGCTTAAGGTGATGCGAGGCCCTATGCTTGAGCCCCTATGATGGACGAGCCCGAGAGGGTGACGTATCCCCTCTCACCAGGGGGGCTACGGGGCTCCTCCCATTGTTTGAGAGAGAGAGAGAGAGAGAGAGAGAGAGAGAGAGAGAGAGAGAGAGAGAGTGACGATCAAATCTACCGATTCCATATACTACCATTGTAAATATCTTAATAACATAATAGCATTCATCGATACACACAGTAAATAGGGCATATATATATATATATATATATATATATATATATATATATATATATATATATATATATATATATATATATATATATATATATATATATATATATATATATATATATAAATATATATATATATATATTTGCTTGACTAAATATTACAGTATTATCACAATACAAGTGATGCTGCAATGTTAGTCTTAGTTATTGAAGTCGTATATGGTACAACTGTTGCTATTCCATCTGATGACGTTAATCATTCCACATAATAGCCAATGATTGCCACTCGAGGCAGGGAGCGCGTGTGGGCCATCTCCCGAACACCTGGCGCCTCCGTAGCTACTGATAGTGTTCTCCCATCGGGTATTAAGTAAGCCTTTCACTTCAAACCATCCTCCCATGAATGTTTCACTACAATTCATAGTTATATCCAAGTACCAGTAATCGCTTCCATACCTGAAATTAAGAAATTTCGGAGGACTGAACCTTTCCAGTTTTAGCTTTGCCTCGTCCGTCTCTAGCTAAGCTCCACCGACACCTCGCTCATGTTGTGATCAATCGATCCCTGTGCTCCGTGATTATCAATTTCCAGAACTCTATACAGGTAAGCGGTTACATATTTTGGAACTAATTTGACTAAGTGCTGTTGCTGCCTATGGCAGCAACAGCGCCCCGTCAAATTAGTTTCAAAATATTAATTAAAAGAAACATCTAGATATTGTACTGCTATACCGTTGTAGAAAGCAGGGTACTGATCAAAGCAATATACGTGTCCATTTCTATCTATGCCCTGCCGAATTCAAGCTAATCCCCGCCCACTCCTTGTGCGCATCGTGATCGATTTATATAATTTGAATCCTAAATTCCCAGAATCACAATTTCAAGTTAACTATACGGGTTACCTGTTGAATATTTCGAAAGTAATTTGACACGCCCAGAGTAGTTATAAAATGCGGGTGTGACATAGAGGGGCTCCCCCCCCCCACACACCCTGTGGTGGCCCAGGAGTCACCAAGAATCATAAATAACCTGGCTCCCTGGAGCCAGCACAAGGCTGGCGGGCTCACAGGAGTGGCTGGGAGAGCCTGTCAATTTCACACTCTCACAGTATAGGTACTACTCGTGGGGTTGTAAAATAAACTCGATCTCCCATCTGCCCCATTACCGGGGGCGCCCGCCTCATTCCACCCAGCATCCTACTAAGCATATATATATATATATACACCTGTGCAAAAGTTAAGCACCAGCAAAAACAATAGAACGTAGAAACATGATGGGACAACTAGGCTGCCATACTTTTTGTCCCCACGTTAGCTGACATAATTCCAAGTACGAAATGCACATGCATGCATGACTTCACGCCGCTTGATGTCCGTGCGTGGCGGGAAACAGCACACGTGTTCAGTTATGTAAAAGTCCAGTTTGAGGTGTAGAACATTACATACAGATTTAGGCGACAAGATTAGGAATTCTGTGTTCATGACCGTGGTTTATTTGTACAGAGAGAATTAGCTCTTGATTGTGAACCGCTATGGCAAGACGAAGGTTAAGTGATCGTGTGAAATGGCAAATCATAGGCATGCATACCACTGGTATGTCATGCAGAGAGATTGGCAGACAGCTGAACATTAACCATACTGTAATCAGTCGTTTGATTGCAAAACATGGGCAAACTAACGAGGTGAAGGACAGGCCTAGATCTGGAAGACCGAAGAAGACTACTGCCCGTGATGATCGAGCCCTAGTACGCCTTGTTAGGAGATCTCCATTCACCAACAGCAGAGTGCTCAGCCAGCAATGGGAAACGCGCAATAGAGTGTCAATGTCTACCGTCAAAAGGCGACTGTATGCTGCTGGCATGACAGCTAGGAGACCTGTCAGACGTCCTCTCCTCACTGCACACCACAAAGAGGAGCGTCTGAGGTGGTGCAACGAAAGAAGACACTGGAACATGAGATCCTGGAGACGGGTACACTGGTCCGATGAAAGTCGGTTCCTGCTTCATGCCACAGATGGTCGAACTCGTGTATGGAGGTCCAGACGCACGGCGTACGACCAACGTAACATCATGGAAGAAGTTCCATTTGGCGGAGGTTCCGTTATGATTTGGTGGTGCATCTCATTTGATTGTAAGCTGGATCTGTTGACTGTACCTGGAACACTAAATGGACAAAGATATCAAGATTCCATACTGGATAGAGTTGTGGTCCCTCATTTTGTAAATCATGCACCTGGAACCCACCCTATATTCATGGATGACAACGCCCGACCACATCGTGCTAGAGCTGTGCATGAATACCTCCGCCAGAATGCCATCGAAACCCTACCATGGCCAGCAAGGAGCCCTGACATGAACCCTATTGAGCATATCTGGGACATTCTGGGAAACATGGTGAGAAGGAGGGATCCTCCTGTGCAGAACCTACAGGAATTAACAGACGCGCTCCATCTTGAATGGCAACGAATACCACAATGGCGTATCAGTCGGTTGGTGACCAGCATGAGACGTCGTGTCCAGGCCGTCATCCAGGCACAAGGTGGATATACCCGGTATTAATAATGACAGTCTCAAACTCGTGCACAGATGTTAAACTTCGTTTTCAGACACCATTAATGACAATCTAGCCACGTGTCTCAACTGTAGGGCAATAGTTGTCAGTTGTGTCAACGTAACCATATTCAGGCCTCGTTTTCAAGTTCAAAGAAAATCATACAGTGTTTCCCCACCATCATAATCAGCATTCCTCTAGTTGCATTATTACCTCTTGCACTAAGATGGATGGGTACAAAAATGTTTATGCTATTGCTTTCTTCATAGCACATGAATATACCCTCGCATGTGCGTAAAAATAGGGTGGTGCTTAACTTTTGCACAGGTGTATATATATAAATATAAATAACCTCACCACCGTCTCGCCGACTACCCGTGCCGTAGCTAATGGTTTTGATATCACAATAATACATCATGCCGCGTGAGACCACTCCCCACTAACGGTCGCATTCTTTCCAAGGCATCGATAACCTCCGCCATCGTTTCGACCGCTCCTTTGGGTCTAGTGACTCTTGCATCTCCTTTTCTTATAGAAAGGGTTCGCCGCCTAAATTCTGCACCACTCACTAGATGGCACTAGGCGTATTCCCTAGAAAAGAGCTAACACCGTGGCTTAATTTTATTATTTTGATTAGCGAACCTTCTTTTTATATCTTGGCCGGCTAAGACGTAGCGAATAATTAAGCGATACTGCGGTTAACATTAGTTCCAAGTGGCAGAACCAGATAACTGCATCGCCTGGACTCTTTTTGTTTTTGACGTCACTCAAGGTGGTCTTGTCTCTGAGCCAATGGTTCTGTAGCCTCTGTGCGTGTGCGCTGGTCCGCCAGATGCTCCTGTTCCGCGGTACCGCCAGTGCATGCCACGTCGGGACAGCGCTGCTGGTTAGCCGTAGATCTCGGGGTTGCGGATCCAGTATTGCGCGTTGCCGGATTGTACATAAAACGACTTCTAGAGCCGGTGGAAGGTCACGTTCCAGTGGGGACGTGCCACCATCGCCGCAAAAGTTGAACCTCACGGTCTCTTCCTCGCTGTTGGTGTCACTGGTGTTATGGTCCCACAACTTCATTTTAGGGCTGGGACGTAATTAAATATATACAATAACTAATATATGTAACAGTCAAACAATCGTACCCGTTTGCTGCTACCTGGGAGAAGTCTAGTACATGGGACCGGGTTGACGACTCATCATCGTGGCCCTCGCCAGAGGTACCTCACAGAATAAGATCGGTGAGGCATCCCCGCAAAGGAGGGTCCTAGCGCGGATACTTAGCAAGTTTATTATAAACCAAATTAAGCCCTACAAACACTATTTTGTTGCGAGAGGAAAGTGCCTCGCGCGGGCCTCCATCACAGGAAAATGCCTACAGCACCGAAGCGGAGGAAGAGAGATGCCAAAAAGGGCCACTCTCTTGTTAAAACCATATTATGAAAAAGAGTCAACCTAGGGAAATTATATGCTTGTTGTGATGCACGATGTTTTACGTGAAGATGAGTTGGATGATTTCCGTGGAATTCAACACCATCATCTTTTGTAAGTTCCAAGATTCTGTATTAGGAGTTGTCGCTTTTATTTATGCGACCCTTCTGCTAATTTCTACCCTATCATTTAGGTTTTGGGGCCAGATCTAGATTTAGCCGCACATGGAAATGTATACGCAACTGTTTTGAACATATATGGCTGAAGGGCGAGAATGTTCGGTGAACGTGAGGCCACCCTACGGAACATCTCCCTCAGTAGATCGTATGCGCAAATATCATGAGGTGAAAGCTCCAGAATCATATAATGATCCTGTCACCGCCACGTCACGACCACATATAACAGCACAAGGAAATGTCACAATACATAGGCGTTGAAGTTTAGGATGGGGACAAAGATGCAGCTATCCAACTATGGCGACCTTCCCGTGAGGGCGTGTTGGGTTCTAAGACCGCACCCAGTCACTTGTAGAGTTAGATGGAGAGCTGAATCATTTCCGTCACCAGTGTGTCGGGTACAGATTATTTGAGATCCGCATCCGGTGAGCTAACATTTACCTGACGTTAGGGTTATGTGAAATCGCCCATAGATGCACTGCAGGCCAGTAACTATATATATTTCTGCAGGTCTTCCAATTTTGGCGGGGTTTTCTGACTAACTAGTATCCGAAGATACAAGGGAATGTACGCGGTGATCGTCACATTATTTCTAGCCGCACGGGCACCCCAGTAGTTCCAGAGTCAACTCCAAATAACGTAACTGAGGGAGGTCGAGCCAATTAATATGCCCGAAGGCTGGTGGAGCGTAGATAGAGACAATAACTCATAGTCCGGAGGCCTTGAGGTACATGGCCAATTTATGCAATCTAGCCGGTGTGCGGTGTTACATATCCGCTACTCTCGGAAAAGAGACTAACATGAAATGTCTCATATCAAGTAACCATCCCTACTACTATAAACCTATCCTATTGTGCTAGAACAAGCGTTAGGCTGCTGTCTGTGCGGTGCAGTGCTGCTGGATGGTGGTGGTCTGCGGCTCTGTTGTGTAGCTACTGCGGTGGTTAAATTGGACAATAGATTAGTGAGGGTGGAAATTTGTTTTGTGATTTCTTCCAGCCTCTCATTATTATACTGTCTATTTCCCTGATTGTGCTGGTTCTCATATCCTGGGGCGTTATTGTGGTCTCCGTGATGGGATTTACCACGGCCCATTCCTCTACGCGCGTTGTTGTGAATGGGGGGGGGGGTGCTTCCTGTTATGGGGCTGGGGGCTGGCGTAGGCTCAGCTGCTACAGCAGAGCCTGGAGCGGTGTCTGTAGCGATCAAGATGGTGGTGACATTTAGATCATTGATGGGATGATTTTGTCGCTTGTTGTTTTCTCTCTTTCCAGAAAGTTCTTGGTCCGCACAACAGTAGCAGTCAGGGTTTGAATACTGCCATGCTCCAGCAGGAAGAGTTTTTCTTTCAGAGCGGGTTCGTCACTAAGTGCATCAATGAAAGTGTCTAAGTGAAGGTGCGGGGAAGATGGGTGTGAATGCTGATGAAGGGCATGCGTGCTGTCAATAATGTGTATACGGTTCGATCTGTAATTCTAGTACGGGCAACGGAGATTTCCCGACGTATGTATGGAAGAATGTGGTGCGTTGGCACTGTCCACTCCGCAGGTTTCGTTATGGGAGCAGGACGCTGCATTGGAGGAGGTGTGTCGTGCATCCGCGGATCTATATATATATATATATATATATATATATATATATATATATATATATATATATATATATATATATATATATATATATATATATATATATATATATATATATATATATATATATATATATATATAAAGACCTAGTCAACGACCTGTAGATCCGCGGATGCACGACACACCTCCTCCATACGATGCTATGTACAGCGTTTCATTTGACTGTATATATCGTTGACTGATAGCTGCTGAATACCACACATCTACGTTTTAGAGGATCTCAAACTCGGTCCCATCTAATATCACTATTATCATATAAGCTGAAATCTTGACATATTCTCCAATGCCGTTAATCCGAGAAACCCATTTCAGAATCCTCCATTATCGTACGATTGTCCAGGGCGGCTAGTCGCACCCTGGCGCCTAGCGCATTGGACGTCATATGGCGAAAAATACAGTTGTAAATTGAACTATAAGAAAAGCGTTCACTATTTGACCCTTCGTGTGTATACAGCGCATCAAATCACTCAAAAGAAAGCGTAATCAATTAAGAGTTTTAATGTTCAAGAGTTGTCAGGAAAATTAAAATGTGTACAGGCTAAGGAGAATATTTCTTTGTAAATTTACAAAAGCGCAAATGGGCATTTACACCACTGCACAGCCCGTCCATCACATCGGTAATGGTTAAGAAAACTCCAGTTTTCTCGTAGCCAGTGCCCATTTGCATGGCAAGAGAAGAGTACTTTTGAAAATGTATCACTGTAATGACTGGCTCGGTAACCGAGCCAGTCATTCGAGAGTTGAATTGCCAAAAATACTCTTCTCTCGACATGCAAATGGACAAGCAATGTCTCGTGATCACTGCACATATAATAATGTGTAACGTCAAAAGGCGCTAAGGTTACGTCATGCATGGATTGCGTCACCAGGCCTCGATGTCGGTATTTCCAATGCCGCTAAAACGACCGTAATCTGATTGGTCAATATAAAATAATTTTCCACGCTAACAAGCAATGAAAATACGTATTAACCGGTTTAACAGGGTGTATTATTACATGGGCTGAAAGAATATGTATATATCATACATGTATGTCACTTACATATTCAACTGAGACAGGCCCTCGTGCATTGACTGATTGGTTCTCCAAATGGTTGGTGTACCATATGCTCGATTTCCATTGTATTCCCCTTGCCCACGTTGGCCACCATACCAGTCCAGTTTGTCATCACCCACCTTCCATGCATTGTAGCTGTCATAACACGTCCCTGCTTGGTTGGTTATGTGGGTAATTGAAATTGCGCATGGACTTCTCGAAGCTGTGAAACTGCAACCTAGGTAATAGACATAAGAATGCGATCACAGTGGCACCGAGAAAAGAAACCGTCTCGATGTCATCGACCACTTATTTTCATCAGCAATAACACGTGGACAAAGACACTACGAGCTCTATCTTCTCAGCAATGGAGAACATATATAAACGCATTTCCTATTCCTACGATGTCATGAACACGTGGTGTCCAAATGGATAATAAATCCCGCCGACACAACTCGGCAAAGATGCGATAGAAACAGATGATTTATCGTGACAGGTCGCTTACCGGTTTAATCATATCGGAGTCGTATCACAATTTCAAGCACACTGAATCGACTATGGCCAAGTTCGACTCGCTAACTAGAGTCAGTTGGTTACTGAACATGCGCAGGTGCTATGCTCAGCCGAACGCTGGATAGTTAACTATAGTTCGCTGGTTCCCGATTTCCCCATTGAATTACTTTGAAAATTTGGAGCCCGGTATCAGTCTCCATCAATCCTTTCTGTCGTCTGTTTTGATGGCTTACGAAAATGGGTTACTTTTGTCTTCTACGATGTCAAAAAGCATCCATATTCTATAAAGCGGGAAGGAAATTGGCCTTGGGAACATTGATTTACTATAGGGCATCATAATTGCATAAAACTTACATAGGTTAAAGAAATACTAACATGTTTATGTGCATTTCATCGGTACAAGCGAACCCTATACGCCATTTTGGATTTTAGGTCAATTTCGCACTAACCATCTGAACCGATCTCGGGTGCTCGCTTGACTATAGTTGACTAGCTAGTTAATTATTTGAAGTTCAACTGGGAATCTAGTTAGCTATAGCTAACTATGGTTAGGAGTCGAACTTGACCTAGATAATACACCATGGTTTAATCCATGAATCAATTTCCTCACTCGATCAACCTATGTGACGTGTTGGCTGACGTCATAAGCATGACGTCATGATGACACAATATAATCCGACTTTAACGCTTAATAGTCCGACAGGTTGTACGAATTGTACGAGTTGTTTGTCCATTTAATACACATTCTGTTGAATATTTTGAAACTAATTTAACTTGACGCTGTTGCATAGGCAGCAACAGCGTCCAGTAAAATTAGCTTCAAAATATGTAGCAGCTTACCTGCATAGAGATCGATCGATCACAGCAGGGACGAGGCGTGGGTGGAGCTTAGATATAGATGGGTGGGTCATAGTTAAAACTGGAAAGGTCCATTGTTAAAGTGATTGATCAGTAGACTGCTCGTCAATGGCAATCCGTCATTGGCAATCCGTTAATGACATGGCATTTTTGTAAAAACAGGCGACGAACACAAATTAGCCAAATCTATCGTTTTTGCATCGCATCGCCGTCGGTTTCGAAGCACACGGTAACAGATTGTTGTGATATGACATAATCGCGTGAAGAATATTTTCTCGTTGACGATCTATACGCTCACAGCAGCTTGCTTGTTCAGACAGCGCCATATTAATGGGATACAAGAAGAAAACGAGTCTATACCTATGATCGGAGCTGATGTTCCGCTTGGTAACTGAATTAGACGTCAGTTCCTTCTAATCTGAAAACACGTGTGCCGAAATTTGAATCCACGTTGTTGACAATTCACGCGATGACGTCATACTGTAAATGGTATGGTGTGTCAAATCGTATGACTTTAAAGCTCTCGTGTCTCATTAAATATAAACAGTTTTGCACGAGATGTGAGATACCTGTTCAATTCACCCAGCATGCAATGCTGCCTGGTGCGCAATGCTACCCAGCACGCAATGTCATGGCTCCATAATCTTGTAAGCTTTGGACGCCATATTCGCTTAGTCTATTGTCTGCACAAGCCAGGATTACTCAAACAAAATCAACCTGTTGCACGTGCAAATAGTCATTTGTCCTCCAGCTCTGGAAACGTAAGCACGCACGTAGGGCGTATTCACGACTGTACATTCGACAGTATGTGTTTCAAGACCGTACAGAGAACGTGTGCCAATGTCCGGGAGAAAATAAGAGAAAGCTTTTATGTATATTGACGGTAATTTGCGTGAGAGTTGTTGCTACCAATGACAGCACCAATATTTAGTCAAATTGTTGTCAAAATAATTACTATGTAGTGCAATTAATACCTGCTATATATTTGATAGCAATTTTATTGAGAAGTGTTGCTGCAACAGCTTTCAATCTATGTATTCTAAAATAGCCATCATGCATTTCAGTCAACACTTTCTACAGATTTGAAGAGCAATTTGACTGTAAGTTGTTGCTGACCAAGCCACCAACAAAGTTATCAAATTGACGTCCATAGAATCACACGGCGCTCAGTATTACTATCTAAGTAGAGTGAGTATGTGGCCAAAATACGCATTGCCTGCATGAAGGAAATATTTCGCCTGGCTACCGCGCGTACGTTTCTGTGTGACTAGTGTATTTCAAACAAATGCACACATCTGTCAACGAAGCATTCATTCTCGGCGAGAAAACGTATATAGGCCTACGTTCGCTTTGCCTAAATATTGATTGCACATGTGTGGATAATAATTCAACAATGTTGTTGGTGCATTAGAAACCAACAACATACAGTCAAATTACTATTCAAATCCGTAGCGGGAGTCGACTAAAAATTATGATAGATTATTTTAGAATATAGACTGAAATCTGTTATGGCAACAATTTTCATTCAAATCAGTATTAAATCTGTACCAGGTACAAATCGTATTACCTAATAATTATTTTGACAATAATTTTACTGAATGGTGTTGCTGTCATTGATAGCAATAACTTTCACGCAAATTATTGTCAAAATATATGTAAAAGCTTTCTCTACTTTTCTTCTGGAAATTGACACAGTTGCGGTGAACATTATTAAAATGCAGGCTGTCGAATGTACTGCCGTGAATTGTACACACTACGTGTACGCTTGTCCTTCCAGAGCTGGAGGACAAATGACTATTTGCACGCGCAGGCGGGTTGATTTTGTTTGAGAATCCCTGGCCTATACAGAAAATAGACTAAACGAATATGGCGCCAAATGGTTACAATGATTATGGAGTCAGGAAATTACATGCTGGGTAGTGTTGCATGCTGGGTAGCATAGCATGCTGGGTAAATTGAACAGAAATCAGCAGGCATCTCATATCTCGTGCAAAAGGGTATATATTTAATGGGGCACGAGAACTTTAACCACAATATTAACAGTGATAGAGTTTGTAAACATCAGTCAACTTCTTTTTAATTTATAAAATATAATAACAACTTTTATTTTTGGAGGTTGTAACCAAATCTAATTCTCGGATGTGATCGCCTTTAAGCTAGACTATTCACCTAACATGCGTCCTATTATTATTATTATTATTATTATTATTATTATTATTATTATTCACACTGCCGGAGGCCCGTGTGAGTAATACTCACACTGCCGGAGGCCCGTATGAGTATTGCAGGCTGTCCATCCGTCTGCCCGTCTGTTATTATTAGCATTATTAATCTGCGATTACAATGTAATCGCATATTATTATAATTACTCAGCATCTTTCTTCTTATTCTTCCTATTTTTGTGAAACTTTGAAATGTGCCTACATCCTGAGTTTTGATCGGATCACTACCATATCAAGTCACTCTATAGAACACCTCAATCAGACGATGCCTACCATCATCTCTCGAGGCCAGAGCAAGTGATAATTTTTCGTCTCAGAACTGGACATAACAGACTAAACCAACACATGTACAGGCGGTTCCACCTTACGACATCGCCCGCTTGTCCTTGTGGAGAAGCAGAACAGACCACAGAGCACATACTTCAATGTTGCAGTACGTATCAGCTACTGAGAGAAAAGATCTGGCCTTTGTCAACCTCTTTTCTTGAAAAGCTGTATGGGCCTGTGGAAGAACTGAAGAAAACCACAGATTTCATCTTGAGAACGGCTCTCCAAGTGTGATACCAGCGATCGAAAAGAAGAAGAAGAAGACTACCATACTTGGTTATGATGTTACCATTGGGGATGGCTGGGGTTCTTTAATGGCCGCCACGTGGTATATTTAGGCCACAAATACCGGTTTTCGATTTTTGCAGCAATGAACTTAGGATGACAAATGGAGAAAAACATATTTCAATTTTTTTGAAAGTGGCTGCCAAGTTTACAGTTTGGTCCAAAAATACCAGTTTTCGTTTTTTTGCAAAAATTATCTCAGGATGGATGCCAAATGGTAAAAAAACCCGCCAAAATTTATTTGTTCATGATCGACTTGAAACTTGGTGATCTTATAGGTCCTATATAGACTTGATTTTATATCAGTTTTGAAGAGGCTCAATGCAATAGCCTTTGAGAATTAAGCGTTTCCATGTCATGCATCCCTATAGCAAACCTATTGGAGAAATATTTGAACTGCGTTTTCTTCTAGAATTTTATTCCGATTCGCTTCAAACCTGGTCAGATTCTAGAAAACTGAGAGAGCTAAATAATTTCTAATGAAAATTTTAATATCTCTCTTGTGGTCAATGTCATCTGCGGGTTAAAATTCCCAATTTTCATGCTTGGCATAAGGGACCGCCCTTTCATCATATAGCTTCAGGAAATGTTAGAAGACATCTTATTTTATCTTTTAGGGTCAAGGTGACCATTTACTAGTCAACGTTAGCAGTTATTTTAGAAATCAGCTTTTCCATGCATTATAAGAGTAGTGATGCGGGAATATGGCATCTATTGTTCTCCTGTCAACAATGATTGATTGCTCTGATGCCATGATTGATATGACGTCACTCAACTAATGTGTCCTGTACGCTATTGTTCTGATGTAAAAAATGATTGATGATTGCTATGATGTCAATCAATTAATGTGTGCATCGCTATTGTTCTCCTGTATGCCACTGTACGCTATTGTCATCACGTGTGCCGTTGGCAGCCATTGTTCTCATGTGCGCTGCTGGCTGGTATTGTTCTCTGGTTAAGTCTATTGTTGTCAAAATCATTAATTGTTTGCGAACAATCACCTTGTGTTAACTGGCATAACCCCACGGGTGGGGCCCTGCCTTAAATCCCTGCCTGAGATGGGGGGGGGGGGCGTCTACCATGCATTTAACCCGTTGCCAGAGCGAAGTACAGCGTTACATGGGCAATATATAGGTATATTTAGCGATATTGTATGTATAATATTATATAGACAATTTAATCTATCGTATTTAAAGAGTGGTCTTTAAAGATAGGTGGTTTTCAAAAAATGTTTCAAAAATTGTGGAGGTTAATGGTATAGGAATAGCGACGTGTTGTAGTTCCTGTCTATATACGTACTCAATGGCATGCCCTTTTTGGAAACAACGCTACTGATCGCTGTTGAATGTTGAATAAACAAATAAATAAATAAATAAATAAATAAATAAATAAATAAATAAATAAATAAATAAATAAATAAATATAAATAAATAAATAAATAAATAAATAAATAAATAAATAAATAAATAAATAAATACATAAATTAGTTAGGTGTAGATTATCTCGAGTAAGTAGGCCTATGAGAATACCGCAATACGTTCAATAGGAGAGGCTATATCAACCAGTCTCTGGTTGGCTGAACACGAGGAACAGCCTCGCCCAGTATAATGAAGTCAATTTGGAATCCGGTGTTCACTCGTTCTCATTGGATAATGGTTTTAAGAAAACTGAGCGTATGCCCAGATTTCTATGCCAGTAAAAAGGCGCAAATTTAATTTTAACATTACAGAGATTAACTTTCAATTATACAGAGCTCGCCCGTAGCGCCTATCTACGATATTTCCCTATTTTCCAGCATTGGAAAAGCTGAATATTTTGAAAATCATTGCATTGTGGGTGGAGCAACAGCTTTAAGTCAAATTATTTACAAAACAATCGGCAGAATTTAGAAAAAATAAGGATCAAGTAAATTTACTACGAAGTCAATTTTGTGCATTTTCTCGCAAAATGGCCATATTTAATTTGTATTATGATATAGATTTCACCCGTAGAGCCTATCTACGTTTCCCTATTTCGCAGCATTAGATAAGTCGAATATATTGAAAATCACTTGACTGCAAGTTGTTGCTGCTTTAGGCAACAACAGTCTTAAGTTAAATTAGTTCCGAAACAATTGTCAAAATTTGTGAAAAACGCATCGAAACTGTGTGAATTTACTATGCAAAACAGTAATTAATTTTTTTTATAATTTTCCGCAAAATGGCCACCAACACTTCAGCCTATAGCCTTCGGATGGTGATACTAAATTGTAGCAAATAAATGTTTCCCACCATTGGCGTATCAAGCAATTACTTATATAAACATTTGCGTTCATGGACTATGACTCGGGAGGTGCGGGCTTGAACGTCAGGAATAGATGTATATAGAGCTACTTTGCTAGAGCAATCTAACCACCGATGTATTACATTAGCTGTATTACAAGACTAAAGACTAAATTATGCTTCATTAAAATTAATAATGGATTTTTGCTCAATTTAATCGATTATTTCGATTTTTCGATTATTTTATTTTACACTCGATTATATAATCACCAGGAAAAATAATCGACTATCGATAAAATATCGATTAACCGAACAGGCCTAGTCGAGTGTTAGTACATGATTATATTATTTGACTACACGTGCACACATTCCATAATGTTCCGGTGAACAAATGACATGGGATTGATATTTGACAATAATCTTATTACAATGTCCTTGCTTTGAGTAAAGTTAAAAAACATCGATAATAACGCTCACTGGCTATTGTTGATTACAGATGCGTACAGATTAATGCGTTTTAAAGCAAAATCTATATGCGTTCATACGTTAACAGTAGTAAGTGCAATGAATTGTGGGAAGTTAGTTGGAGACCGAATGCCTATCATTCATGACATTACATTTCAACAATTAAGAGCCGCATTACGTGCATAGTAGCATAATCATAGATGCCCGTTTACTACAAGTTAAATATCCATATAAATATATCCCTTTGGGCTACAGAGTGGTGACACGTTATAACCATGTTCTTACTATATGATTCAGTCAAACCTGCCCTAAGAGACCACCTCATGTTACACCATTACCCTGCCACTATAGACTTGCTTAACCCTTTAACCCTTTAATTTCTTAATATTCATATTTGCAAACCGAGAGAAGACTATTTTTGAAAATTTACAATTGGAATGACTGGCTCTGCTGACTATCCATTTGTCTAGACATTGCGCCAGCAAACACCCACCACCAACCACCTACACTAGCCGCCACCACCACTACGATCATCATCACCACCAACAACCACAACCAGCACCACCACCAGCACCACGACCATCAACACCACCATCCACCACCTTCACCACCACCGCCACTAGCACCACCACCAGCACCACTACCAACATCCACCACCAACCACTAATCACCACGACCACCACCATCAGCACCACCTACACCCACCACCAAGCATTAATCTCACCTCACCACCAACACAACCCACCACCAACACCCACCCACCCACAAACAACCCCTATCCAATTTCTTCATATTCATATTTGCAGAACTGGAGAAGACTATTTTCGAAAATTTATCATTGCAATGACTGGCTCTGATGGCTATCCATTTGTCTGGACATTATGGTCGGAATTTGTGAGAGCATGGTGTGTGAAAAAATATCATATGGGTTAGAGGGGTATGTCAACTGGGACTTAATAAAGGTTTCGCTCATATGCACACATGCACGTGTATTGCGCACGTGGCTAAGACAGTATGAATGATATACACTATGAGTGCCTAGTCAATGAGGCCCAGCCTACACAAATAATATGGTCAACTATCCATTGTTGCACCACCACCAACAGCCACCGCCAACCACTAAGCACCACCACCACCACCATTACCAACATCCACCACCGCATATCCACCACCACCACCCCCTACTTCTACTAACCACCAATAGCCAATCCCTCCGTCACTACCAACATCAACACCACCAACTCCGATTTGTATACCAAGGGATGTGGGGGACCCGGCTGGATATCTAGTTACAATCATCAAACCAACATGCACATAAAGAACCAATGGTTTATTTGTATCCATATTTTTGACATTGAAGAATATATTACATATGATAAAGCAGATAGTTTCTGTAGCATAAACAAATAGTCAATGATCTGGAGATCCGTGTATCGATGGGTAGACTGATTCCTTATGCATCAGATCCATCAGCACCATCATCATCACCACCACCGGAATCATCATCATCATTGTCAGCATCTAGAATGTTCCTTAAGTACGCCTTGATCAGAAACTCTCTTTTGTGAAAAGCTGAGAAGACTGCTTCATCGTATGCATACCCCTCCATGAAAAAATCTTTAGTTTCCCGACGAATTAGTTTAATGAGCTAAGAGTTCTGTACTCTTCTCCTCTGGAACATTATGTCTACACACTTAGCAACTAAAGCATCGGCACATCCGGAAATAGACACATTGCCTACACCAGGTGGGTCTGTGTTCACTCCACCACCCCCATGTTCCAAACCTGATTGTTCAGCGTCTAAGACCTGCTTAAAATTTTGGAATATATCAAATGGTTTCTGATTGCCTATTACTTCTTTTTCATCTTCACTTTCTTCTTCACTCTCAGACTCCGCTGAGTCATCATTGGCTTCACTCTCTGACTCAATTGGCTCATCATCTTTAGTCTTCATCTCTATCATTTCTTCATCTTTACAGTCTGGATTTTCGTTATCTTCATTTTTATAGAACAGATCTTATGTCACTTCAGGTCATTTGACCTATCAAAAGTTTGATAACATTCATAACATTTACGTCTTGGCATATTAATTGTAGGATAAAGCTAGCAAGTGTTCAAGTTACAAGTCAAGGCTCTTCAAAGAAATCTTCTGACTGTCTAAGGCTGCCTAACTAATCTGTGGTTAAAATATACGGTCAACCATTTTGGGATGTTTAAACTGGAGTGAGAAAAGGGATTAAATTTGAACCGCTTTATAGGATTATATGTACTGTGGCTGCAAATCCGCAGCATGTGCTGCAAATCCACAACATGCAGCTGTAAATCTGTAACATGCGGCCGCAAATCCGCAACATGCGCCGCACATATACGCATGCATTTTGGCATGCATGTGTGTCCAAGCATGTACATACACATGTTGCCACTTGTATAAATGTGTGGCCGCCTGTATACAATTGCAGCCATATGTTTCAACCTTTAACCACTACTATCTTTAGAGACCACTCCTTAAGTATGATAGATAAAATTATCTATATAGGATTATACATACAGCATCATTAAGTAAGTTTATATATCGCCCAAGTAACTCTAAACTTCACCTGGACATTAGCGGCTGCAACTCCACACATGCGGCCGCAAATCCACATATGCTGCCGCAAATCCGCTACATGCGCCCGCAAATCTGCAAGATGTGGCCACAAATCCACATGTACGTCATGCGGCCACAAATCCGCACATGTACACATGCATTTTGGCGCGCATGTGTGTCTGCCACGTCACCAAACGTAATTGTCAAGTTGGCTATTCAGTTTTAAGCCTATTTAAATTCCATGTTCAGCTTTAATTCAATTTTAAATAATTGACAGGCGATCTGTTTCTTGGCTATTTAACCAGTAGTATTATTATAACTGTTCTTCTTTGTTATGTTAATCTCGTTTGTTATGTTAATTCATCTGTGTAGCCCTGTCCTGTTAATTGTGTTTGTTATGCTAATTCATCTGTGGAGCGCTGTCTGGTTAATCTTATTTGTTATGCAAATTCATCTGAGGAGCGCTGTCTTCTAAATTTATTTTGTTATTCAAATTCATTTTCCTGGATTGCTAGGTTTTATTATGACAGCTGGTGAGTAACCCTTTTACTAGTACTTAAGGTGTTGATCTAAGTCAATCTGGAATCTATGTTGATTGTTTATTGTATTGTTGCTGAAAGTTGTTGCTGTTGCTATTTACAACAGCTTGCTGCAACGCTTCTTTTATATTGATTGACAGTTACCAAATTAGTGAGTTGTTATAGTACACTGTGTTGAAGTATTTCAGATCTGGGATATGCTTCATTGATATGCAAATTCCTTTTGTA
Source organism: Chaetoderma sp. LZ-2023a (assembly GCA_034401795.1). Lineage (NCBI taxonomy): Eukaryota > Metazoa > Mollusca > Caudofoveata > Chaetodermatida > Chaetodermatidae > Chaetoderma > Chaetoderma sp. LZ-2023a. The sequence continues at coordinate 27,682,775 of CM067361.1, read as the reverse complement.
TGCTAATTTTGCTTTGCTATAGTTCCTTCATGAATAGTTGTTTTTATATTCCTATTTTGTCAAGGTTTATGTAAATGTACTGCATCGAGTTGTATATAAGGGCCTTGTAATTTGTACTTTTTACCACAATCACCACGTGCTGGTCATGAGGCTGTTAATTCGGAGTCTCTTGCTCTCTTGCTGAGCGGTTTAGTTAATGGCAAGGTTCTGTGCCATTTTGTCCAAATTGTACATCCTGTAACTGACCATGCCAGGTAAGCATATCTATAGTTAGTTATTATAGCTCAAAAACAGTTTTCGTGGTAAGCTGCTGTTACTAATAGGAAATAGGTACAATGTTATTACTGTTTTATTATTACTGTCCTTGTATAAAGCCACTACTGATTCATATGTACACATATGATTTATATTTGTCTGATTGTTTTCTTGTGACCTTCTACCTGTTTCTCAGTACTCTATTATTTTATGAAGGTCTATGTTTTCTGTTTGAACTTAGGAAACCATAGCACATTGTTCCGGCCATGTCTGGGTATTATTGCTTTATAATAAACACTGATAATATGCTTTATTCATCAGTGTAGTCACGGTGTTTAACACCTGTATCTTGTCATCGATGAAGTAGCTACTGTCGCCGCAGTCAGCCATTTTGGTGAATGGTTATTGCTGGTCTTCTTAGACCAGATCACATCCAGCTGGATCAGAACTGCCATGCTTGTCATCACTGAACCATAACTTCAAGCCGGATTCGAATGACCACGTGCACGCCTTTATCAGCAGACGAGAAAAGACTATTAGCTAAGTTCCATTTCACGCACGCACGCACGCACGCACGCACGCACGCACGCACGCACGCACGCACGCACGCACGCACGCACGCACGCACGCACGCACGCACGCACGCACGCACGCACGCACGCACGCACGCACGCACGCACGCACGCACGCACGCACGCACGCACGCACGCACGCACGCACGCACGCACGCACGCACGCACGCACGCACGCACGCACGCACGCACGCACGCACGCACGCACGCACGCACGCACGCACGCACGCACGCACGCACGCACGCACGCACGCACGCACGCACGCACGCACGCACGCACGCACGCACGCACGCACGCACGCACGCACGCACGCACGCACGCACGCACGCACGCACGCACGCACGCACGCACGCACGCACGCACGCACGCACGCACGCACGCACGCACGCACGCACGCACGCACGCACGCACGCACGCACGCACGCACGCACGCACAATTATTTATTTAATTACTTATTTATTGATTGCTTTATTTATTTAAAATACATTTCTTATTTACTCTTTAGTCCCATGTTTTTGGTGTTTCATGATTCACATGACCATTCAATCTTATTAACACTGAGCACGTTTTCCATTCTTGTTATATCATCCCACTTTCAATTTCCAAGCTGTTAAGAATGGGCATGCTCATTGTTATCACATACACAGCCAATCAACGAGTTGACTTTGAGATGTGATTTACCCCCACAATTTTTTAACCATTTTTTGAAAACTACCTATATTTAAAGACCACTCCTTAAATACGATAAATAAAAGTATCTATATAATATTTTAATACAATATCGATAAGTGTACCTATATATTGCCCATGTAACGCTGCCTTCGCTCTGACAATGGCTAAATGACTGGGAGACGGCGCCCACCCACCCATCTCAGGCGGGGATTTAAGGTGGGCCACCCACACCTGAAATTATGCCAATTAAGACCAGATCATTTTGCCAACAATAGCAGACAGATGATAGAACAATAGCCGCCAGCGCCGTACGTGATAATAATAGCAGCCAATGGCACACGTGAGAACAATAGTAGCTATAATTACACACCAGAACAATAGCGATGCACGCATTAATCGAGTGATGTCATAGCAATCATGACGTCATAGCAATCAACTATTTTTGACAGGAGACCAATAGATGCCATATTCCCACATCACTACTTATGTAACCTATGGGAATTTGAACTATGTATCTTTGAACTGCGACTATATCTAGACTGTTTATGTAGTTAAACAAAGCGTCGCGTTGCCCCCACAGTTCCTCCTCGGAATCTAACAAGTAGTCGCCAGCCCGACGACCCTGGTTAGCTAGCCTCGGGGATTGAGAGAGGGGCGTGCATGTTACTGGTTACAACAAAGACTGACCTCCAGGGTCGATGGAACGTTCACGTAATGCCGGGCGACCATTGCCACCTGTGGTGAACGCCACCATATCATCACGATTATTGGTGTAGCCTTTGCATGATTAGTTACTTAAATTTAGATGTATTCAGCATGGCGAGTCATACACCGGCCTCTAGCTGAAAGGATGCTGAATTAACAATAAGAAATCGTTAACTGAAATATAATATAGTGATGTATTGGCCATCTGTGTTTATGTCTCGCCAAGGCTACCTACCCTATCCATATATATCAGAAAGGTACCCCTGTAATGGAGCCCCTAGCATGGCTAATTAATTTAATATAAACTAATGCCTCACGAGGCCAATAAATTAGTTTTGCGAAAGGAAAATGCCTCACCTGGGCCTCCTTCACAGGAAAATGCCTACAATGCTAAAGCGGAGGAGGAGTTACAGCCGAAGCCGCACTTCCATTCAGATTAATGCCAAATTGTGCTAAGAGATATATGTATATAATTATTTCGGTGAGGGTTACAAGCTCCATTACGTGGAGGCAGGGCACTAGTTTCAACAAAATCCGACACCGTCGTCTCTTAAGCTATTTGCTGGTTTAATCGATGCCGCATTATTTTAGCGGTCCTTCCTGGGGAGCCTAGGTCAACCTTTAGCTGTTAAGTCCAAACATATACGAGTTTAGGCCTAAAATGGCTTATGCCTGCTTAACTTTAGGGGAGGTTGCCCTCCTGGTGGGTTAGCCCGTGTAGCCATCTCGGCACGTACCCATTGGACTAACTCCCTCAGGCTGATGACACGTATATATTGCCAGGCAACAAGTCCAGAGCCGATGAGCGACTCCTAACCATGTGTCAGCGCAACCACGAGTAACAAGACATGGACAGACAACACACAAAAGGATTGAGCGAGCAACGTATCCAGTTACGGCGCAGGCTGAAGAAGCAGGTAGCAACCTTCCTAGAGGGCGTGGAGAGCTGATTGGCTTCTCCCAGTCACCATATAATTCGTCCACGACCACGTTGTCAGCCCATGCCAAGCGTGGCTTGAGTGAACCGTATGAGATTCGCTCCCTGGAGCTAACATTTAGCTGCATTTAAGGTTATGTAACTGCCCTGAGGTCCACTACTAGAACGTACCTACTATAATTAACATTAGCGCAGTGAATCCTACTTTGGCTTAATGACTAGCTAAGGTACCTGTGAAGGTACAAGGGAAGTGTGTGTGAAGCATCACCATTTTGATTCTCACCATGGAAACACTTCTGTGATTTCCTGGGTCGGTACTAACCAAACCAGCGGAGGGGGCTACCAGACAATTAGTTGGTCAGAGGCCGGAGAGTCAAAGAAAGAGACAGCTGCTCTAGGAATTTAGAAGGCCGTAAAGTTGGTAGCTAATTATGGAAATGCCAGTCTGCTTATGTAACGGAGCAGCGGTACTGGAACAGAGGATTTACAATAAACCACACTCCATTATTAGAGCAGCTGTCTACTCTATCCTAACACAATATCTGAGCTTACTACTAATTAGGTTTAGTTGCCGTATCTCGAGCCGTATTGGCGTATTGGCGTGGCATGAGAGACGACTCATTGCCATATTTTAAGAGAATAGGTGGTGCAATTAGTAAAGCTGTTTAATATACGGTTTACCATCTGCGGATTTAAAGAATATACCAATAACTATTTAACCTAACGAAAAAGTAATCATGAAGAAGAAGTAATATAAAAAAACAGCGGTCACCATATCACAATGATATACAATACAATAAGGTCAGACTGACATACGGCGCTTACTTGTAATAAGCACTACAGAGAATAAGGTAACTATATTACACTAAAAATGAGCACCTATTAGCCATTAGCGCAATGCTCGTTCTTACAGTATACATGGTCTAGTTGGCGCCTGGTAGTCATCAGCACATCTTGGCGAAGTTGGCGTCTTTTTGTCATCATCGCATGTTGGCATCTGTTGGCGAGGTTCTTTGGAATCGATGCGGCATTCGAAATTATTGTTGCTTCATAGTCACTGGTACTAAATTAATAATACACGTAATAGCTGTTTCAATTTATGGCTAGGTAGTAGCACACACAACTTGGTGCTTGATGAAGATGCCTCCAGTTGCTGAAGAGGCTTGGTGATACATTTATGGCACACGACGATCCGCGTCACCTAGCTCATGGGCGATGCTGAAGGTAATGTTTGCAGACAGAAACGACAGTTCACAACATAATGATGCACTAGATACATGCTTTTTCTAGTCTTCACTCATTGACATGGTATGCCAGGTTCGGCGAGACATCAGTACAGGCCAATCTTTTCACATACTAGATTCGGATATTACAGGCCGAAACGGTGACTCAGCTCACAGAAGATCCCCGAGGTTGGTAGATAGGAAACCTTTTAATTTAGTTTATTAGTCCCGATTGGCACAGGGATGCAAAAATTGAACCAGAGTTTGTAGTGTGTGCTGTGTCTCTGAAACAAGAACAGTAAGTCAAATAAGCTGCGATGGTGTAGATTGCTAGAACCGCGAGCTCTACACAGTACGCACGGATAATGTTCCTTGCTCCAGATGACCCATGGTCCGACTGAGGAATATCATCAGAGCAAGTACTTTTATAATGTATGGTGACCAATCAGCGTCACCACAGCAGAGCTCAGTCAATCATCGCGCACTTCAAAGCGAGATACCATATGACGACCACGTGTCTATGACGTCACCCTTCCAACACATGCGCGATGACGATCCAAACCACGTTTATATAATTATTCAGACCAATTTCCTCTCAGCCAGTACTGAACCGATTACAAATCTTCAAAGAGATTCGTGTTTCCCTAGGAATCCCCGTGTCGATTGATACCATACTGGATGGAAAGGGCCCCATATTAAGGATTCCCTACATTATTGATAGTTATATCATAGGAATGCCATTCCCCATACGCTCAGCACATCGTGGCTCAGCTATCTCCTACTGGCATGCAGGTACACGAGGCGTTCCTATGGACTCTGTTATGTTGAGCTCTCAATACAGTGGCTACATGCACTGAACTATAGAACGAACGGGGGCTAAGAGCAACACAGACCCGGCCATTTCAAACCCAGCTGAGAAATCCATGCTACACATATCAGATCAGTACCAGACCTGTCCACTGGTTATATTGTAGCTCGCGGGGGTACATGCTGGTCTGCCTTGACGTACCTATCCATCACGCCGCAAATGCACGACATATGGGAGGGCTGGTTAGCTGCGGATCTCGGAGCTGCGGATCCCGCATCGTGTTTCTCCGGACGGTACAAAAAACGGCCTCTAGAGCTGGTGGAACACTGATGTTCCAGTGGGGCCGCACGACCATTAACGCCAAGATTGAACCACACGGTGTCGTCCCAGCTATTTGTGTCACTGGTATGCCAATCCATACTAATTTAGAGCAATGGAATAAAGAATAATTAAACAATGAGGAATTTAATATACTATACAAACATGTTTATGCGTTTGAAAGTAAATGAGCACAGTAATACACAACATAGAGCCATCCGGTGTTCTTTCCATGTGGTGTCGCCAGAGGTACCGCACAGATCCTTGAATCCGCAGAGGTATCCCCGCAAGTGAGAGTTCCACAACGAAGCCACTAGATAGCTTAATATAAACGAGTATATCCCCAACACACACACACACACACACACACACACACACACACACACACACACACACACACACACACACACACACACACACACACACACACACACACACACACACACACACACACACACACACACACACACACACACACACACACACACACACACACACACACACACACACACACACACACACACACACACACACACACACACACACACACACACAGAAAATAGTGTTGTTGTGAGACGAAAGTGCCTCACACGGGCCTCCGTCACAGGAAAATGCCTTCAACACCGAAGCGGAGGAAAAGAGCTGGCAAAAAGGGCCACTCTTACGGTTAAGGTGTTGCAGGCTGGTTTACGTGAAGACAGGACGAATGATTTCGGCAGAATTCCCAGGTCACCATCTTATGTAGTTCCAAAATGAGTGCATTGGTAGTTGCCACATTATTTAAGTGGGCCTTCTGCTACATCCTAACATACAACTTGTTAGTAATGGAAACAAGCTGTGGCCGCAAGTGGCATGGTTTACTAAATAACCTTTAGATACATTTATTCGTTGGGTGCAGATGCCATATGGCATCTACCTCCAAAGATAGCGTGCGTACATGTCAGAGAATAAAGCTCTGAATCAAATAACGATCCAGTTACACGACTCCGCAACCACATATAACATCACTAGAGGAGTTTCACAGTTTACACAAGCAACTTTAAATACGGACATGTCTTTATGGTGGGGATGGAGAGACGGATATCCATCACGAGCGTCCTTCCCGTGAGGGCGTGATGGGCTCTCAGGCCTCTCCCAGACACTACAACGAGTTGGATGGAGATCCGCATCTCGTCCGTCACCGAGTCCTACGGGGCCAACATTTGACCTGCCATTAGGGTTATTTTCCATGATGCCCAGAGATGCACTTCAGGCCGGTATCACAACATACAAATTAATATTATTATCCTTTCGCAGTGCTTCCTACTTTGGCGGGGGAATCTACCTAATAAGCATCCGAAGACACGAGGGGGCGTGTGTGTAAATCGGCACTTTATCTATCACTGCTCGGAAACCTCTGATAGTTTCCCGGGGTCGGATCCAGTCAATGTGTCGATTGGGAATCTAGACAATTAATAAGCCATACAGCTGGTGGATTCTGGAAAGAGACAATCACTCAATAAATATACGAGGCCCTATATGTAACTGGCTACATTACTAGAACAACCGGAAAAGAGGCGTACACTATGCGTCTCTTATGGAGAAATTGTCCCTAACCACTTTAAACCTATCCTATCGAGCTGAATAACCTGGTTTAGTCGGTAACATGTCAGGCTCAAACATTTAGAGCATGATCAGCGACCTCAGTGTGAAATTGATGCTGGCGGGAATCGTGAATCAGATATAATGTTGCTGTATAGTATTTCCATGCGTACTGCGGTCTAGAGTTTTTATAACAAGAAACACATATTAACTAGATGGCGACTTACCATATGAACAACTAACCAATACACAATTTAACGAATAAAAACATTATAGTATCACAGGTGATTGGACACTTCGGTGTGGCTAGTTGAAAGCACCCGCAGTAAACAAGGATAATATTCACAATAACAGAAATTATAAAGATGCAGTCCTAGGACTAGTAAGGTACCTATTAGTCATCAGTACCATTATGCAGAAATAATAAGTAAATGTTCAATAGTATAGCTACTTGAGTACTACTAGTCATCGGTACGGAACAAGTCCACAAGTTACTGAAATTGAGGTGTTAACATATGAGTAGGGCGAGATGGCATGATCTCTGAAGCTGGAAAGATTTCTGCAGGAAGACATCCGCAGGCAGGTATCCGCAGGCAGGTGTCCGCAAGCAGATCTCCGGAAGCTGACTTCTCCTGCCATGATGGATGCGGCACATTCTCTGGACAGATAACGGAATGGTTCAAGCGATGTCCATTAGATGGTCATTTCACTCATACAGGATAGAAATGGTTTGTTGCAAAGTTTCCATCCGGCGACGGTAATATGAAAGTTGAAAGCAACCCATTAACAGGGAGGGCTACTTAAAGAATGTATGCATGTACAATAACTGGCATACAGTGCGGGGGTACGTCGCATAGCTCTTGCAGCACACCAGGCAAAGTTCACCCAGAATGGTCGAAAAGTTAATTATTACACACACGACATGCAGTGCAGATTGTTGGTTGGCAGATCTGGCGACTCATCCACCAAGAATCACCATCAGGTCTATATTCTGTAGAATTATATCTGGGCCCGCACGGCCCTTCGATGGAAAGACTCCCTTATAATGGTCTGGATGTGGTAGTTATTACTTTAAGTTAGTTTATTAACCCCGGATGCCACCCTTGGGTGTACAAAAACTGGGGAAGCCGAGGACTCATTGCCACCGCAGATGAGCAGAATCCGATTGGCACTGGATGATGTAGGTATCACTGTAGGTACGCGGTTACACACGTCTATCCCAATAGTTCAGACGTCCTGTGCGGGCCGGCTTCCACGCCGGTGATGCTCCTGATTCTCGATTTTCCACCCCTTTTATACTACTCGTGATATCAGAGCCAGGCGCCTCAGCCAATCAGCGTCCAAGAAGTAGCCAATCAGCGTGCAGACAGAAGTGGTGACGTGGCTATTACGTCCACAGCACATTCCTTATTTATTTATACATACACTCGATTAAGACGTCAAGAGAAATATTTTGAAGATAATTTAAGGGGATTTCCGATGATAACTCAATAATTTCAATAATTTAAACGGTTCTGAAATCCTCGTTTTATTCTGGTCTTGGTCAATACCAAGAACAGCGAGGATGATACAATTGCAGTTATTCACGGGTACCTACTCATTAATTATGAGACGTGTTGTCAGGGAAGCTCTGATGCATGCGCATGCGCACCATGTGGTCTAACGGACTTAGCCATTTTTAACGAACACCTCTCTCATAGGGCGTATATGCGCATACCATCCTACCCAGGGGGGGGGGCGTGTTTTGAGCGAATCTGGAACAGCCGGTCCGTACCCAGCTTAGCTGGGATGGCCAGTACCTGTCCAGTCGATACGTGCTACAATATAAGAAGAAGGCCTATACTATTCCTTAATTCACAGTCATCGCAGACTTACAGTTACTTCAGTAAATGTGATCTCGTTATTATTTGTATTATTATTATTATTATTATTATTATTATTATTATTACCAGTGCGTCTGCTATGCTCTACGCCGCCACGGATAAAGAGATTTCCTCCACTGTTTGTTGATCTGTAGAAGAATATGACAGTTCGCTGGATGGGGCTAGATGTGGTTGTTTGGGGAATCGAACTTGTTGTAACGAGTGTCGAAGATGCAAAATCTGTGGTAACTTCAATAGCAGTTGTAGATGATGTAGACGCTGACACCTGTACTTTGCTTGTTGTTGTTGCTGTTGCTGTTGTTGTTGTTGTTGTTGTAGATGCATCAAGTATGTTAGATGCAATAACAGATGCAAATTCGGTAGATAACAAGAGAGGCACAGTTGATATTGTTGTAGATGTATCAATTAAACTAGCTACAACGCCATCTATAGATTCTGTAGATACCAACTGAGGTACATCTGATGCAGTTGTAGATGTATCAATTGCACTAGCTTCAAGATCATCTGTAGATTCTGTAGATACCAACTGAGGTACATTCAATGCCGTTGGAGATGTATCGATTGTACTAGATTCAAAATAATCTGTAGATTCTGTAGATCCAAACTGAGGTGCATTTGCTGCAGTTATAGATGTTTCAGTTGTACTCGCTTCGAGATCATGTGTCGATTCTGTAGATGCAAACTGAGGTACATCTGATGCAGTTGTAGATGTATCAATTGCACTAGCTTCAAGATCATCTGTAGATTCTGTAGATGCTGTAGATGCAAACTGAGGTACATCTGATGCAATTGTAGATGTCTCAATTGTACTTGCTTCAAAATAATCTGTAGATTCTGTAGATGCAAACTGGGGTACATTTGATACAGTTGTAGAGGTATCAATTGTACTAGCTTCAAAATCATCTGTAGATGCTCTAGATGCAAACTGAGGTACATCTGATGCAGTTGTAGATGTATCAATTGTACTAGCTTCAAGATCATCTGTAGATTCTGTAGATACCACCAGAGGTACATTCAATGCCGTTGGAGATGTCTCAATTGTAATAGTTTCAACATCATGTGTCGATTCTCTAGATACAAAATGAGGTACATCTGATGCAATTGTAGATGTCTCAATTGTACTTGCTTCAAAATAATCTGTAGATTCTGTAGATGAAAACTGAGGTACATTTGATACAGTTGTAGATGTATCAATTGTACTAGCCTCAAAATCATCTGTAGATGCTGTAGATGCTGTAGATGCAAACTGAGGTACATCTGATGCAGTTGTGGATGTATCAATTGTACTAGCTTCAAGATCATCTGTAGATTCTCTAGATACCACCAGAGGTACATTCAATGCCGTTGAAGATGTCTCAATTGTAATAGTTTCAACATCATGTGTCGATTCTGTAGATACAAAATGAGGTGCATCTGATGCAATTGTAGATGTATCAATTGTACTAGCTTCAAAATAATCTGTAGATTCTGTAGATACCAACTGAGGCACATTCAATGCCGTTGGAGATGTATCAACTGCACTAGCTTCACGATTATCTGTAGATTCTGTATATACCAACTGAGGAACATTCAATGCAGCTGTAGATGTATCGATTGTACCATATTCAAAATAATCTGTAGATTCTGTAGATCCCAACTGAGGTGCATTTGCTGCAGATATAGATGTCTCAGTTGTACTCGCTTCGAGATCATGTGTAGGTTCTGTAAATGCAAACTGAGGTACATCTGATCTAGTTGTAGATGTATCAATTGTACTAGCTTCAAGATCATCTGTAGATTCTGTAGATACCAACTGAGGCACATTCAGTGCCGTTGGAGATGTCTCAATTGTAATACCTTCAACATCATGTGTCGATTCTGTAGATACAAAATGAGGTATATCTGATGCAATTGTAGATGTCTCAATTGTACTAGCGTCAAAATGATGTGTAGATTCTGTATACCCCAACTGAGGTGTATTTGATGCAGTTGTATATGTATCAATTGTACTAGCTTCAAGATCATCTGTAGATTCTGTATATACCAACTGAGGAACATTCAATGCAGTTGTAGATGTATCGATTGTTCTAGATTCAAAATAATCTGTAGATTCTGTAGATACCAACTGAGGTGCATTTGCTGCAGTTATAGATGTCTCAGTTGTACTCGTTTCGAGATCATGTGTAGAGTCTGTAGATGCAAACTGAGGTACATCTGATGCAGTTGTAGATGTATCAATTGCACTAGCTTCAAGATCATCTGTAGATTCTGTAGATAGCAACTGAGACACATTCAATGCCGTTGGAGATGTCTCAATTGTAATAGCTTCACCATCATGTGTTGATTCTGTAGATACAAAATGAGGTACATTTGATGCAGTTGTCGATGTATCAATTGTACTGGCTTCTACATCATGTGTAGATTCTGCTAATATTAAAATACGTAGATTTGATGTTGTTGGAGAAAACCCTGCTGTATATTCTGTAAAGACCGAAGGAAGTATATGTGATCCAGTTGTAGATGTATCACTTGTGGTGGCTTCAACATCAGCTGTGGGTTCTGTAGGTAATGACATAGCTACTATAGCATGTGTAGATTCGGCAGATTCTAACAGACGTATACTTGATGTTGCTGTAGATATATCGATTGAGCTAGCTTCAACATCAGCTGCAGATGATGTAGATACTAACACTGGTACAGTTATAGATCTTTCACACGTGCTAGATTCAACAGCAGGCCTATCAAGGTTTGATCCCATTGTTTCTGATTCGCGTGCCGCCTGGAAATCTAATAATGAAAAATAATATTCTGTTATAAGAATACCAAAATTATTACAGTCATGTTCATTTTATTTCATACGTGTCTTCCGAACAATCGCTCTCACAGAATCTTATCAGATGAGGATTACCACTACTACTACTACTACTACTACTACTACTACTACTACTACTACTACTACTACTACTACTACTACTACTACTACTACTGCTACTACTACTACTACTACTACTACTACTACTACTACTACTACTACTACACAAACATTGATATTGAAAAAGGCAAGAACTCGGTCCGATGGGCCTTTAAGAATTAGCCAGTTATAAAGCGGCTTGACACAGACATATTGGCCATAATAGAACTTGGTCTAAAAGGCAATGATTTTCACTTTTATGGAGATATCTACCAAATGATTAGTGATTGCGCCCTGGGCAGACGTTTTAGTCCTAGTTTCAAAAATATCTGCACGCCCGAATGGGAAGACGCCACCCTTAAACAGCGCAATAAAAAAGCCCTCTTAACTTTAACAGGTACCTGGATGACATCTTTTTTGTAGTATGGTTACAGTCTAGAGATGATTTCACAGGATCCCTATACACACTGTAAATAGTCATGACCCCAATAATAAACTTAAGGCAGATATCAGTGATAGCTCAGTTGACTTCTTACACCCAACTGTGTACAAAGGCACTCAATGCATCCAGTTATTTAGATCATAAGGTTTATTTCAAGCCCACAGATTCACATCAGTTACTCCACAAAACATATTTTCACCCTCCACGCACTTACGAAGGACGAGTAAGATCACACATTATTCAATTTCGTAGAATCTCTAGCAATAAAGGAAGTCAGAATTCAGCCTGCTCATCCTTATTTCATGCACCGAAAACAAGTGTCTACTCCCCTGCCAACTTCGGAAAATCAAGTTGAATACAGAAGATAACATATACACAATATAACCACCACTAAGAAATAGCCACAATCACCCAATCCCTATGTGGGGACACTCTAGAAAATGTGGGAAAACTGGATGTAAATTAGACACATTTCTTCAAAAACCAAGACAGTTTCACTAGATTTAAAACAAAAGACAAGTTCCAAATTCAATTATGCCTGGATTACGACATAGAAAATGTAATAACCTTACTATCATGCAGGCTATGTCAAAAGCAGTATATAGGACAAACAGATAGTTTACTCAGAGAGCATACCACTAGGCATATATACGATATAAACATGAATGAGGCCACTAGCGTAGCTACACATTTCAATCTGGAAGACCATTTTATCCACCGTGATTTGAAAATCTTACCAAGTGAACAAACGCCAATTTTAGATACAAAAGAAGAAACAGATAGGGACAGACTTCTCAGAGTACCATTCTGGATTAAATGCCTGCAGACAAAATGGCATAGTGGCCTAAATGTATACATTGACATATCAAATATAAGGGGGTAATCCCTTTTGTCCTAATAGACAATAGGAAATATGTTGAAGTTGCAAATATGTTCAAAGAAGAATACAACACAGTACAAGCTAAATTATGTGAACTCTTTGTGTTCAGACAATTATTGCCTTTAAGAAGAACCTAGTCTCAGCAGGCTACTAGTGAAAGCAAAACTATGTAAAGATCAATAAGTAAAATATAGCGGAACCTGTCTATAGTGACCACGTTAGGCACAGGCAAAGAGAAGTCGCTACACAAATTTGTTCAATTAATATTGTCAATTAATACAGCTGCAGGCTTATGAGACTGCAGTATGGCGACTCTTCAATGCGCGTGACTGTACAACCAGCGATCTTCGAGATCCACCACCCTCTAGTCCCACAGACAGGCTATAGGCTGATGGCTATAGGTAGGTCGGGCTGCATGCAGGGGAAAACTATTGTGCCACGCTATATGTAAACTATATAACATACAATATATTAGAACAAATCCAATATCACGAACAAGGTACTCATCTTTGGAGCTTCGAACCTGAGTCTCAGTAGTGTTGAGCTGCACCCTGAAACACAAGTTGCCTGCTACCCAGGAGCTAAATTGTGTCCACAGCTCACCAGAGGTTGGCAATTCAGTCCCTCAAGTCGACGGCTGAATCATCAAGGTCTGTGACTCATTCCTGCACTTACACTCTCAGAATGTAATGTTGTTAGGGATACCATACATTGGACTGAAAAGGCAGCTAACTCTATGTATTATGCCTGGCTTAAATTCCTGAATTCAAAATAAACAGGGGACACGGTAACATCTGCCCGCAACCAGGACTGAGCAGTAATCTTGTCAATGTAACTGGCTCCGCATTAGGTGAAGCATTGCACTCACTGCTTAATTTCGGTCTTACGTTTGTCAAAACTCCAAAACCTAAAAGAGGTTTGGATGCTCTTTTCGATAATGGGTGAATGGAAACATCTGAAATTAGTCACTGTATTAAGTTAGCAGACTTCTAACGTAACTATAATAGTAACATTCCACCAGTTATTGAAAAAAATGGCTGGACACCAAACTTGAAGAGATCGGTGAAAGCATAGAACTCTTTTCAGAACGTGATACAAATTCAACATTTCCTAATGATCAACCATATTTGCCCTATGGGGAACGGCAGGCCCTAATTGAATGGTCTAAAACAGCGAAATTGTCATCAAACCTGCATATAACGGATCGGCGACTGTCCTGATACTTAAAGATAACTATACACGTGAAGCTCAACGCCAACTTAGTAACCCAAATCATTACTAGAAACTAAGGGAGCCGCTTTGGCAAAATAATTGCAGTAAATTTAATGGGGCTCTACAAAAATTGCTTGATAGCAAGAAGATCACACAAAAGCAACATAAGTGTCTCTTTGTTAAGCTTCAGTCAAAACCACGGACTTTCTATCTTTTGGCAAAAAATCATAAACACATAGATTCGTGGTTGGACCCAATGCCACAACCCGAGCGACCTATAATCTCGGATTGTGGTTCAGAATCCTACAGAATCAGTGAATACATCGATTGCCATCTACCGCCACTAGAACATATATACCCCCAGCTTCTTGAAAAACACAGAAGATTTCGTATCCAAGGTCTCTAAAACCTGGATGCCGCCAATTGCATTCCTGGTCAAGCTTGACATTGATGCATACACACATTGACATCTAGTTGTGGATGTATCAATTGTACTAGCTTCAAAATCATCTGTAGATGCTGTAGAAGCAAACTGAGGTACATCTGATGCGGCTGTAGATGTATCAATTGTACTAGCTTCAAGATCATATGTAGATTCTGTAGATACCACCAGAGGTACATTCAATGCCGTTGGAGATGTCTCAATTGTAATAGTTTCAGCATCATGTGTCGATTCTGTAGATACAAAATGAGGTACATCTGATGCAATTGTAGATGTCTCAATTGTACTAGCTTCAAAATGATGTGTAGATTCTGTAGATCCCAACTGAGGTGCATTTGCTGCAGTTATAATCGTAAAGCATCCATGACCTACCCAGATACCAACAGGCCAGACAGTGGTGTAATAGCTCTATTAGAGCTGAGTCTGAAAGGCAATGGTTTTGAATTCGATGGCAAACTTTACCAACAAATTTGCGGCTGTGCAATGGGCAAGCACGTTAGCCCATGTTTGCCAATGTTTATGTAGCCGAGTGGGAGGAGGAAGCGTTAGAAAAGTGTCCAAAACATCCCCTCATTTATCGCAGGTACCTTGATGAAATTTTCATGATTTGGCAACACAGAAATAGAGCTTGACGAATTTTTCGAAATTCTGAACAATCACGATCCGAATATAAAATTAAAAGCAACCATTGACAAGATGTTTGTAGATTTCCTGAATGTAACTGTGTATAAAGGTCTAAAGTATGAAACAGCTGGCTACTTAGACTACAAAGTGTATTTCAAACCAACCGATTCACATCAGCTACTATGCAATAAATCTTTGCATCTGCCGCATACTTTTAAAGGAACAGTAAAATCGCAATAATCCGTTTTCACAGGAATTCGAGTGATAGGAACAACTTTGAAGAAGAGGTCTCTACACTATTCAAAGCCCTCAAACCACAAGGTTACTCCTCACGATTCTTGTGCAAAATCAAATCTGAAACATTAGATGGCGTGGAAACCATTCCAGATAATGCCTCAAATCATTGGCCTACCAAAATTTCTCACAATCGTCCAATTATACGTGTAGGTGAATCTCCCAAATGCAGAAAGAAAAGGAGTAAGTTAGATCACTTTCTCCAGAACCAGAATACTTTCACGAGCTTTCAGAACAAAAGCAAATTCCAAATTCAGTCTAATCTAGATTGCATAAAATTGCATTGCAAAAATCCGGAAATCTTCGAAACCTCTCACATCCAATTTTTAAAGTATGGTTTGAGAGCAAAGAAAAGAACACCACATTCTGTGATATAGAGGACAGGGCGATAACCATTAAGCAGTGCTGTATTTAGCCAGTATTCTCATTCTCTTGTAAGAGAAAAGAGAAAGCTAAGTCCCCGGGAAGTTCATCTGATGTGATGGTTGCTCCTGACAGAACCATTGATCCTAACCTACTGTTCCAATGATTCCTGTTGGTTTCCAGGGCAAGAGATCTGGCTCTCGAGGTGATGAGATACGAGACGACGTCATATCCACCATCGCTTTTCGAGGGCAATACCATCTTGAAAAAGGCGGACAAACCTCAACTTGTCCAAGCCATCACTGAATGCTGAATGCTGAAGTGCATTCTACTGATACATCTGCAATACTGTGCCCATGGTCTACGTCAATAATAAATTTATTATTAGTATTGCCATTTCACAATTTATTTCTGGCCACCATCTTGGAGTTGTGGTTTTTGGTTTGATCAGGTTGGAATTCTATTCAGTGAAGTGTTTACCCCTGAAAACCAAAGGGGGGGGGGAAAGAATTAGAGATCTATCACAAAAATTAAGGAAGATAAGGAAGTATTTTAGTGATTTTAAGAGCCGGCTACGGACATCTTGGAACTGACCTAGTTTGACTGTTAGTCTGACGTTATGACAGATGGCTCAATGCCGGAACTAATGACCGTAAACGGGGCATGGTTTAAGGCGTGGGTGCGCCATTTATCGCAATGGTGAGGCGAGCTGTGCACTGGCTATTCTACAAAAGGCTATACCACAATTCAATCATTCAATCAAAACGTTTTCAAAATACACATTAAAGACCTATATAAATAGTAACACCATTCAAGTCACATGCACATCTAATCTATAGCCTATAGTTCAAGCGCTCCCAAGCATGTTACACTATCACCAACCCGGTTCTAAAAACCAGTAACACAATGTGAGCAGGTCTGAGACAAAACTTCCAGGTGAGATTTTTTCCGCCAAAAATCATATATATATATATATATATATATATATATATATATATATATATATATATATATATATATATATATATATATATATATATCCGCTTAATGACAAACTACATCTACAGCCTTGGTGAATATCTACATACCGACTGCAAGTAATTCTCCGACTCACCATCAGCAACAGCATATGTAGGAATTATATTCTGAGACATTTTTGTATGTTTGATGCCTTAACCATTTAATTGCAAAATTTCTTTGAAAAATTTAAATATTTACTTATCGAATGTCCATTTGCAGGCCAAGAGAAGACTATTCTTGAACAATTACCACTGTAATGACTGGCTCCCTTACCGAGCCAGTCATTTCAGTGGTACAATTTAAAAAATAGTCTTCTCTTGCCCTGTAAATGGGCATTACCCAAAACCACTACAGATGCCCGTTTGGGCCGGTTTCGTCACGAAAGGGTTAACTCATCATTGTTTTATACACTAACGCTTATGCTGGATCTTTACATGTTTATTTTTTTAATTCAATCCTTCAAACGGATCATTTTTTCAATCGAAAATGTGCAGTGTTTTAAATCTAGAACTCTGTACTACCCCCATAGTAATGATGCGGCTATTTTCACCGGGTATAAATTATTCTTTACCGAATACTTCGCCTAACAAACATTGAACTCGGCATAGTCGAAATAGAGCCTGCTAACGATACGAGTCTAATCGATATCCTCGCCCTTAAAAGGATTATTAATTATTTCTGCGCTCAATATAGAAATATAGTGGTTGAACTCCCTTGATAATCGAATCTTCATTTGGCTTTTTTCGTATAGCCATATGGCCACAGCAACCACGCCGTAACATCACATCTATGGGTCCGTTATGGTGGCTAGCACCCCACTCACATTGTATTCAAAATACGTCAAAATATTCAACTACTTACCTGTAGGGTTGTGTCTGCCTTGAAACGCGGATTTCATAAGCTATACATTGGATTAGTTGAAAAGAGTGCAGAAAAAGTAAATCTTGGAATGTTGCTTATTTATGCACTGCATCACGTTTAGCAGAAGCTAGGCATTGGCTGAGAAGCCACCCGGTGGAAGCGTAAATCCTGGATAATAATTTTTTTCTTTGATGTGTAGCCTCTTTTATATAACCTAGGCATTGACTGAGAAGCCACCACAGGAGAAGTGTAAATACTGGATCATTAATCTTTCCTTGTTGTCTATCCTCTTTAGCCGTACTGTGTGTTTGATATTACCATGGTGCCATGCATGCCAGTCAGATCACACGACCATTCAAAATTGAAGACTACGCATAGAAAGCAGCTTGGGTGCTATAAAATTGGGAAATTTTATTATAACAGTGCTGGGTGTCGTAGTTTTATTATGGCAATGGGCATCTTCCCCTTCCCTCTGTAAGCCTGGGCATGCCTGCGCATTGCTCCAGGCGACTTGCTGCGGGAATTTCAAGCTGTAATTTGGGGTATGGTATGTATTGTATTTTCTGGGGTGGGTTTAGCAAATTAGTTTCATAATTAACCATTTGCATTGTCCTATGGCAGCCACCCTCCCAGTTATTCGCTGGTTGTGCTCCCTAGCTCCACAGATTACACATAGGTACATATTACAAGGAGGAATACCCTCCTTTTTCAAGCACCAACATCATGTCATTAATAATATCATATTTAGTGACACCAAATTAGGTCATTGGGAAATCCCCACCTTAGCCGAGGTGGGGCTGCAGCAGCAGCATTAATTATATAAATAGAAAAATAAAAAGAATAGACATGCCCTCCTTTTTCTCCGTATGTCATATATTGGGGGCACCCAAAACATTTTGGAAAACCCCTCCTGATGTCATATATAGATATATGTTTATATACCGAAAATAGGGCATTGGTGAACCCCAAAATAGGTCATGCTTCTCATTTGATCCTAATCTTGATCCGCAAATATCAGCTACTCCGGAGACAGGTTCACCCATTAAGGGAGATAGAAAGGTGTGCGTGCGTGCGTGCGTGCGTGCGTGCCAGAGAGAGAGAGAGAGAGAGAGAGAGAGAGAGAGAGAGAGAGGGCGAGCGAGAGAGCTAGAGAGAGAGAAAGAGAGAGAGAGAGAGAGAGAGAGAGAGAGAGAGAGAGAGCTGCACCGTGATATGCTGATAAATGGAACCATGTTGACTGGAGCATGCAAATATTGTTACGTTTTTGGTGAGTACAGTTTCGAGCAAATATATCTTATAGATATCAACTTAGAATATATCTACCTCCAGGAATGATGATAGTGATGTCAAGCACGAATCTGGTAATCTATTTTGGGGTGGGTTGAATCTTGGGGAGGGTGTGTGGGAGTGTACCCCACCCCCGTATCATTGGGGTGTGTGGGTGAGTGGGTGGGTGGGTGGGTGGGTGGGTGGGTGGGTGGCTGGGTGAGTGGGTGGGTTGGTGAATGGATGGATGGATGGGTGAATGGATGGATAAATGGATGGGTGAATGACTTAGAACATGAAGAAAACGGTGACCTAATTATTGATTGACTGAACAACAACTGGAATAAGGAAGTGCTGACTAATACATAAATTACGAATAGCATGAATGGCCAAGGATTGAGAATAAATAATGACTAAATACCAAAACATGCAAAGATGGATTTACCATGTAAAATCGTGCATGCATGCATGCGGACACACGCACACACATACGCGCACGCGCACGTAGTTCATGGCCTTAAGAGATGAAATGGATTACTTTACCTTTGAACGAATATGAAAGAATACAATAGTTTTTTGGTGAAATTTGCCTTTTTCGTCTTTATCAACTAACTGCCAAATGACGTCATCAAACAGCTCCTTAAGCATGTAGTTAATACCGTGTCGTCACCACCCCCCCCCCCCACCCCCACCACCCCCCCCCACCCCACACACCCCACCCCCACCCCCCACACACACACACACGCACTCAACATCAACTCTGCGTTTGAACAACAGCACCCTAAATATGCTGGGGGGGGGGGGGGGGGCATTGCGCTGCGTAGACCCAAGACATCAACCAGATATCTCTGAAACCTGAGGTCAAGCCTCCTCTTGAGCAAAACTAAATAAAAATGTGTGCCAAATGTGACCTTATTTCGTTTCATGGAAACTGGTAGAGCGTTTTAAACGATGCCCATAGTCTGGACATAGCTATGCTAACATCGAGTGTTTTGTCAATGCATTGGGATTTCCACAAGATGGAAATCGATAGGTCACGCCCACTTGATATAATACAATATTATTCAATTCTTCCATCATTATGAATGCAAAGATGACGAAGTATGCCTAGTGAGGCTCATACTGGTGAACACAAATCTAACTGCTTGCATTAAATCCACAGTTTCTGCACGATTAGATGCATCTATAGGCTCACAAAGTAGATGGTTTATCACCAGTCATGTTACATTGCTGTATCTCCAACATCTATTTGAGAACATTGATTAAGAGCAACCCATCCGATCTCAAAGCTAGACATGCCGCTTGCAATGGAGTATTCGGATTATATTTATTTCCTCGTTTAAAAAAAGAAAATGGTCCCATAAATTAATCGTTTCCATGCCTGCGAAACAGCTTAAAGTCGCACACCTCTTGATAAAGGGGGCCTGAAACGAGTCCACACATGTAAAGCTGTTAAACGTAAAGGAGCCGAAGGGTGAAGGTGTCTTACTTCTCGCCGAGAAGTTGAGAAAGATACGGGTCTTGAGGTCACTGTCTTTTCCGTACGTCGGCTGGCATTGCAAGTCGTTGTGCGATGTGACAGAGCAATGGCCAATATTTGAATATGTTCTTCGCCTACGAGAAACGAGTCTCCCTCAGAACGCATTAGGTTTGTCAGTACTGGCTTCCAACAGATACTAGGAACACACATGACCTTATAACATCAAACTCATTAAAATATATGTCGCATGAAACATATAATAAATACATATCTTTGTCAATATTTTAGGAAATGCACAACAATTCGCTTCGAAAATATGAAGACGATCGATTTTCAAGGGATCACCTGCATGGGACGTAATCACGCTAGTATATTTGCCCAAAGGATGTATTGGAGCAGACGCTGTATCTCTCTTCTATCATAGCGTCAATGAAATGACCCAAATCCGGCAGGATTGGACACCCACTCCTTCGATACATAATTTGCGGTGGACTTGCGTGCTAAAATATACATGTACGAGCGTATTCAGCAGGAAAACTACATGAAAACCAATTAGAAATAGTACAGCTAGGTGTAAGGCTAATATCGTCGATACAGATTCCTGGATATGTCGTGTTTACTATTGATTTGAACAGCGCAGACGAAGTAAGCTGAGCTAATCACTGTTCTTGCGACGTCGACACAAGAAGGGACGTGTTTGTCATAATTTGAAATAGGAGAAAAAAGAATTATACTTTTCCGAATTTTCTAATGTGTATTTCTTGCTTATTTCCTAGTGTGTGCAACCCCTATTTATTTGTATTTTACAGATATTGATAGTATTTCGGATAGACAAAATAAATCACTATCAAAACTGTATTAGACTATACAAGTCCTTAGCGATAATAACTTAAAAGTAATCTAAGACACCTCAACCCCTGAAGACGAAAAAGAAAGTAAAGGAGATTAGAATGCTTCGAGAAGACAACGCACAGTGGATACAGTTGAAGAAAACTGTTGGCAGGTGCTAGAAGTGTTAATTCCTGTCAGCCATAGAAAACAGCAACACCTCGACATCATCAACAAAGTGTCTGGGGAGTTAATTAACCCTGACAGAAAATGCTTAATTTAGTAGAATATAACATGGATATGGGTATGAGTCAGGCTGATCACCGGACTCATGTAGGCATCCATTGCTAATAAAGAAAGATATTCAGGTTTTGGTAGCTAAATGTTGGTAGATTGTTACAGCTTATGATGGGTGTCATGAGTTAGTTTTCAATCAATCGGAAAAAGCTTAACGCGTCTGCCTCGGTATATACTCTCAGTCATAGAGGTGCCAACTATAGCTTTACAATGTGGTATAAAAGCAACCCTACAGTTAAGCTGTTGTCTATTTAAAACTAATTTGACTGGAAGTTGTTGCTGCCTTAGGCAGCAGCAACTTCCAGTCAAATTATTTCCAAAATATTCAACAAGATGATTATTACATAATAAAGAAGGTAATACATTGGCACATACATGACATCACACACTATCGCTGGAGGAGACAAGGAGGGTCACTGTTCAACATTTATGCGATATTATAACGCAGATAAATGTGATACATTTAACGGAATGCGACAGGATATGAATGACATTGAATCTATACACCATAATCTATCGGTTCAATACAACACTTGAGAAGAGATTATACTCCCTTTAACGAACAGCATGCAATCAATTATTGTAACCTAATCAGTTCGTGTTCTATTTGTGAATGTTATATACCTCATGCAGTAGGTCAGACAGTAATGTTAGACCACCATATGTGTTCACTATAATGTTTATATAAGAGTAATTCGATTGATAGTGATGGCTATGAAGCAAGATATTGTATTGGATGGTTGTGGCCCTGTAAGCCACATGCCTTACGGAACTAGCTTGAAATTGGGCTACGTTAGTAGCTGACGTAAACACCTTTCCACTGATACCACATATGAAAAAGTAACTATGGTCGTTAAACCAACAAATCAGATCATTCAATTTGAAAATATGTTAAATTGGCAAAGCTGGTCATTTTTTTTACATGTGAGAATTCACCTGTGTCGTAGTTACACACCAACATGTACAGATGAGTCGCACACAGGTGTTCGTGAGCTCATTTAGTGAGGTCCAAATATTAGCTTGATAATAGGAATATTACATAATGAAATGGTTTGCATTCAAAATGACATGCGCCTTAAGGGTAACATTAGGAAAAGAAATATCTGTGGTAGTCTAGTTTGATGAGCCTGATCGTAACATATTTGTTTACAGGAAACCTTCAGGAGGCCAGCAAACAGCACCGGATAGAACTGGATTTATCGAGGAATGAGTATAGTACAATCTCATGGGATTTCCACAATGTTATGGAAACTCCCCATACGCCACATCATGAATATGCATAGCTTTTTTAAGCATATAGATATGACTGGTCCTGAGTGAAAAGGACATCAAAGTCACCTGCAGGTTTTGATTAGATACTTTTGCAGGAGGTGGAGAGAGATGTGGAATATTGTTTAGACGATTGTACGAGCTCTCTGAGCTCTCTTTGTATGTAATAATTGAGTCATATATAAGCTATTGTTTAGCTCTTGAGAGCATTGAAATAACATCTGCATTACTTGCAATACAGAGCTCAGCAATCAGATAAGTAATCTCTCTCGCTGTTGATTGTTGTGAGAAGTAGACATTTTCAATAAGGAACATAGAGTAATGTCGCTGTACAATGGGTATAAAGAATTATTTAATTTGCAATTCTGTTCGAAATTCATTTATCTTAATTATCTTAATAAAAATAACATAACTACATAAGTAGCCGCGGTTATTGCTGTTTGTAAGTATAGTCAAAGAGGAGCAACACTTCTGTTACCTGTACGTTAGTCATATGGGCCCGGTAGTCATATAGACATATTCGTCATCACAATCAGATGAAGAAGACAAGTCGACTACCACATCGCTCACCACTAGAGGCAAGCGTAGTCATGGCTACAATTCAACATTGTACATCCAGTTGCGACTGATAGAACACCTAGTTTAGGAAGTCTTATGGAATCGATCCTCCCGACCAATTGAAGACAAGACTCCAAATCTTCACTGACGTGTAACCTCGACTGAAGACTCAGGTTTCTTCAGTGTGTAAAAGAGAATAACTTCACATTCAACCGAAGGTCCATATTTATGTCAAGGAATACAGAGGATGACCTATCGCCCGATAACAAGACTACATCGACCCAACGTTGGCTTAATGTGCATTGTAATCTTGGCCCAATATTGTCTGTCTATGTTGGCCCAACATCATTCTGAGCATTTGTCTAACGTTGCTACAACATGTTGGGCCACACAATCCATACAAACAATGGGTCAATGCATCCACCCAACGGTGGGCCAACAGACTTCGCATAACATTAGCCCAAATTTGCCAGTTTTGTTTTTTTAAGAGATTGTCTTTATTTATAGGAGATTGCCAATTTCATAAGATGATTTTTCACAAGCAATATTGGAAATATATTACAGCATATAAGTATTTAGAAGAAGGATATATGTATACTACATAGTTGCTTTTAGATATAGAACTACTTAGGAAACAATACACACACTCATTTTATTCCCAAGACGGAGTTAATTTAAGTTATTACATAATGTGCTATCGAGTTAGCTCCCTTGAAAAGTGAATATGCATTTTGAATAAACTCATAAATGCCACATCCTTATCAAATACATTGGCTTACTTAGCTTAGATAACAAAAGTAGGCACACACATTGCGTCAACCCACGTATATATCATTTACAGTAGAGATTGTCTATGAGTTGTTGGGCCAACATTGGGCCAACAACTGTAACCGAATGGGATTTTGCCACTGCTAAGCCAACACATAATAACACTAACCATAACATTAACTTACCATTAAAGGTGTTATCAATTGGAAACGCCCGACTATCACAGCTCACCTGAAATGTAAATAACAGAAAGTGCACCAACTTCCCACATTAAGAAAGAATATTGTTATGAGCGAAATATTAGATATAGCTGAAGATTTCAAACGAGTTCGTATCACATTTATCACACTGGTTAAATTTAAATTCAAGTTCTATGTTATTACCTTCGCCTGAAGGGGAGGAGGTTATTGCAATATTCTGTCTGTCTGTCTGCCTGCCTGCCTGCCTGCCTGCCTGCCTGCCTGCCTGCCTGCCTGCCTGCCTGCCTGCCTGCCTGCCTGCCTGCCTGCCTGCCTGCCTGCCTGCCTGCCTGCCTGCCTGTCTGTCTGCCTGTCTGTCTGTCTGTCTGTCTGACCGTCCGTCCGTCCGTCCGTCCGTCCGCACTTATGAGAGTACACATGTGGCCTGATTTGTAAGTACAGGGGTAACTTGTGGCCTATTTGGCACTTGTGGCTTGCAAGCCACATGCATATGTGCTAAAACTGGTCAGTTTGGCATTTCTGGCTTACACACAAAATTTTGGTAAAGTAGGCCACAAATATTACGGACAAGATTTTATCGTCTGTTATGGCCATCACGGACAAAAAGACCCAGTGTTTGAGTTATATTATGTGGGTAATTAACATATATACCCGTTATTGGACTCGAACAGAAATTAAAACGACTCCCTTAATTCTTTCCGGAATCGAGGATTCGTATATCATGTCGTTAGTAACGTAAGTGATAAACGGGTACTACGAATCTCATACCCGGGTATAAGTGCGCGGAGTCGATGACGTTGAAGGTTGAAGTAGGGGTGCTTCGGTTTCATGAACTACATAGAAGACAAAATACGAGTCACCGAATATCGAAATAACCGTGATTTTTTCGCAACATCCGCCTTGCCCGTTTTGCGCGTATTTATACTTGGTAAGTTTAATAACGTGTAAATTAAATATCTAATGCCATCAGTCATTTACCGTTCAGATTATAACCCATTTCACCCAAAACAGTTGATTAGAATAATGGGATTATCAGATATCTCTACATACGGGAGAGAATGGTACTTTTCAGTTTTCACTCCTTGAAACACCCAGCTTGTAGGGAATGACACAGCTCCGCCACCTCACCTCACCCTACCAAACACCTTGCATAAAATTACATTGAACATGTTGAAATAGAAATCCGCATTTCCCGGAATTTGGTGTTTTTAGCGGAAAACATCACTTCATTAAAGCACGCGGTATGATTTCATCCTGAACAGTTATCCGCCAACCCGGCCAAAGAAATATAGTCAATATAAAGACTCGTATTTCAGTCACGCGACTACATTGGGTGAGGTCAAGTCTGGGTGTTAGTGTTAGTGTCAGTGCAACACTAACGCTGAGATAACACCGAGACTTTGCCTCGTGTTAGTGTTAACACCATATTTAGTGTTAACACCGTGTTAGCGCCTAGTGTTAACACCAAATATTGTGTTAGTGTTAGTGTTAATACCAACCCCTGCTTTTGCCTTCATTTTCACATAAGTCATTAGCGAATAAAATGGAAATAGATATTCAAATCAGTATAAAATGAGCCTAATTTACTTGGTGTGAATAAGTTATTAGCTTCCCTTTTCACGTGACTGGCAGATGGAAACTTAATCACTTATAGCTATATCTAGATTGGTGTTAACACTAACCTCTAGAGGTTAACACCGTGTTGAGGTCAAGTCTTGGTGTTAGTGCTTGCTGCTAATAAACGACAAGTCAAAGCATGATTACTTTTTCCGCCGGCATTATGTAATCTTGCAACAATAACTAGTGGGCAGTACATTATAAATAATAAGTTAACCAAGATTTACCTTATATGGCCATATGGCAACTCCGTACTTTATTGTGGGACACCAACTTATTTTTTTGTCTATATAGAAAATAGTTATTTACCTCAAATATGTAGAGAGAAGCTAGAGGTGCCATGTTTATCACGTAGAGGGGGGGTTCCGCTCATTTTAAACATGTGACGTGCCGGATATTAAATATTAGAACTATAAACAATTTAAGTTGAAAATAAAATGGCATGCGATTTTTAGTTGAATTACCTCCCTTGCAAAATAATCAGACATATGAGATGGTATAGTCTGATTCACATATCTGTGGTACATTTTTGTTTGCTGGTGACATTTAATTTCGGTTAATGACAAGTCTATGAAAACATAGTTATAATAAAAAATACAAATTCCTGAAGACTAGTTCACCTAGCACCGCATTCCAAGTCTTTGTCTTTTCAGGCATAGGGGAGACCGGGGCACTAGGCCTATATGTACGTGATACACAAATATATGTCTCAAATCAGTTTAACCTGAATACAGATTATAAGTTCATTAAAATGTGCCCCAAACGGCGTACATATAGGCTATGTACTTCATAAAATTACACAGAAAATAGTGTTTTTCCTTTACACTAAAATATCATATGCAACCTGTGGGGTTACTATCCTGAATATTACGGTGGCCTGGTATGGGATACTGTGGTCAGCTGCTTATTTCCAGCCCCGCACAACTAAAGTGGCCCATAAAGACAGGCAGTAAGTTGCTAACTCTCATCTGCTATAGGATGGTGGTTCTCTGAGATTGGCGGGCATAAGACCACTCCTGAGTCCTCTCATGCAACAATAGGTTTGAACACATAAATTGGGCAAAGCACAGCAAGCATGTACAATTGTGTCAAGTGTTGCCATTCCACTAGCATCTGCTTGTATTGGAAGTTATTGGAATTGTATCCCCAAGCATAGAATATGTGTGTCTCATCATCGCATTCACACATTACATAGATTTAGAAGCCTGTAAGCTGTTACTGTCATATAGGCAGCAATAGATTCCAGCCAAATTAGTTTCAAAATATTCAGCAGATTTACTAAATTATTTAATAAATTATTAAGTGAGTGAAAGCTTTCAACGCACCATATTACTGAAATTCCTTTGCAGAAATTAGATCCTATGCATTCTACCACCACACACAGACAGACATGGATATAAACATACCATAGACATGATTCGAAGTGTGTGGTGTGGGAATGTTAGACCAGGTTTGGGGTGTGTGTGTTGTGAAGCCTGTCAGACCGAGTATGCAAAGGAGGGTGGGGATGGAGAAAGAAGCGAGACATAGGTATCACTTTTCCGACGGCGACGGCGTCAACAATCTTAAGTTTTTGCGTTTAGCAAAACCTCTCGGCTTATATCTCAAGATTGGCTAATCCTATTCCAACCAAACTTGGGATACATGGTTGCCCATACAGTTAGGAAACAGCAGCAGTGTTATGAGGTCACAGAGTCAAAGGTCGAGGTCACTTTGACCTTGATACAAAAATCAGTTTTTTCAACTTTAAGTTTTTGCGTTTAGCATCCTATTGAAACTAAACTTGGATAGATGTTAAGGGATAACGTTAAGAAACAGAATGATTGTATTAAGGTCACAAGGGCAAAGGTGAAAAAGCGGCCATAGGCGAGACATTTAATTCCGCAGAATTCTTGTTTTTGTCAAAATTTTATCAGAAGTACAAGACTTATGACAAGGCCCTTTAAGTATTTAAACAGTGTTAGCTCACCTGGCCAGAATGGCTAAGTGAGAGCTTATGCTGTGGCAACCATCCGTCCATCTGTCTGTCCATCAACTTTTCCTTTAAACGACTTCTCAAAAACTACTGGGCCGATTTCAATTATATTGGAGAGGAAGCATCCACAGGACATAGGGATCTAAGTTTGTTCAAACAAAGCCGATCGGCCATATCCGAGATGGCCGTCAGCCAAATCGGCCGATTTTCAGAAATGTCTTTAAAAATCTCCGAAACCGCTTGGCAGATCGAAACTCAGGAAATATCCTCTAGGTCGAGGGCTGAACCAAGTTTGTTCAAGAGAAGTTGAAATCATGTTCCAGCCAAAAGCTCCCATACTAAAGCAATGTGAAATTTAAAATGTCGTCTACTGGAGAACCAGTAGGCCGATTTCAATTATATATGGCAGGAACAATCCTTAGGACATGGAGATTCAAGTTTGTACAAATGAACCCGATCTGCCAATTTGGCTGGTGGCCATCTTGGATTTTGGCTGACTTTTGGAAACGGCTTAAAAAATCTCTGAAATGTCTTTGGGGTGGGGCGAGGGTGATTGATGCACGCCTCTTGAAATATGATCTAGGCCAAGAACTGAATCAGGTTTGTTCGAGGGAACTTGATTTGCCAAATGGTTGCCAAGGTGTCAGTGGCCAATAATTGCAGGTGAGCGATACAGGCCCCTTAGTACATTTCATAATGGCTATGGTGTTTGTATTTAAATTTTCAGATTCCAAGATACATGTACATGTATGAACATCTGAAATATGAAACCTGTTGGTGCTGTATTATTTTCTAGTCGCTGTTCATTCACACTTTTTATCATTCGATTTCGAGTCGGTTTCATGACTCTTTTTATATTCATATTATTTCTCACAAATATTTCTTGCTTATTTTTACTTGTCCCTACCTTTTTTAGCTTTCTTGTGCACTTTTGCATAAATCATTCATTCTTACAATGTTTTCTGTTTGGCGGTATCCCTTGCCTGGTTTCATCCTTGATCGATTTGTAGGTACGTAATACAGCAAACTGTTTTATGTATGCTGTCTGCATAATCTAAGTAATATATCTCAACCTGTCCAATAGAACCATATTTATCTTAATTTTCCCTAATTTTAGTCATGGTAGCTGGTGTTGCTTTTGAGTCTGACGCAGTTGAATGGCCTTGCTGTCATAGCTCCACTGGTAATCACTATGCCCGCGGGCTGTAAAATTATGATAAATACGGTGAAAATATATTATATATATTGAAAACAATATTCTTACTATCAAATCTTCCAACATCTAAAACCAGTGAAGTGATTATATAAATCCAAAAGAACATAAATTTGTAGCAATTATTCCTTCATCTTGCACTACTTCAAACTTTAAAATCCACAATCGTATATGAATTTGAGTGAACGTGCATGTACTTGTACATGTAAACACAGATTTTGTACCAGCATCCTCGAAATTGAACTAAGAGATAGAAAATTCAACTTCCCGCACTGAGAATGGAATTTCAGATGTTCAGTAAAATCATTTAACCCTTAAATACCATCTAGATTTATTCAATAAAAGTTCAGTTTTCTCGTAGAAATTGTCCGCTTGTAGGCCAAGCCTCTATGAAGCTTGTTTTGGAACATGTGTTGACAATAGGCCGTTTTCTTGTTTATGCTTGGTGATGTCACACCAGCGCATGACCATTAGCTGGTTGGCAAATGATACACCATGCTCACATGTGTTGCGTTGATAAACAGTCGTAGCAGCTATGTCTAATTTTACGATTCACTGAGATATTGCGCAAAATAAAGATATGATGATAGGTTGCGAGTGGGTGCAGTATGTATAGATGATCCTTACATCATTCAGACCAGATGGGTTCTAAATATCTCACTGTTACCAATGATCAACTACAGATATATAGGCATATCTGAATGTATTTTCGCGGTGGGAAGTTGCCTATGTTGTGTGGTGTGACCTCTCTTTTGTTGCTTGCGAGCAGGTGGGGTCACCTATTTCCCCCACCCACCCCACCCAGGGATGGTGTGGTTGGTATGCAGAGTATTAAACAACATGTTTGTTTTGCATACATATAGCACACATATGTATATCTATAATGCTCCATCCCACTAAGCTCATACATAGATGTACAGCTAGGTAGCTTAAGATGTCGACTATTTTGGGAAAAAAATGCAAATATGTCAATTTTTCAGTTTCATTTCATACCCTTTGGTAATTTTCTCGTCCGGTAGGGGAGAACAGTACGCCAATTTACTCCGCAGGACAACTCAACTCATAGTTGATGGACAAACCACCTCACACAATGGCTAACATTTACCCATTTTATTTCAAGTGCAGTACATCATATGCACCCCAGACGTATGGACAACTCACCTCATAACTGATGGACAAATCACCCCACAAAATAGACATGATTAATTTATATATATCCCTTTTCGTTCAGGAACAGTAAACCCATTTGCTCCACCGACTTATGCACAACTCACCTCATAGTTGATGGACAAATCACCCCACAAAATGGCTAGCATTTACCGATTTCATTTCAAGTGCAGTACATCATATGCACCCCAGACTTATGGACAACTCACCTCATAACTGATGGACAAATCACCCCACACAATGGACATGATTAATGTATATATCCCTTTTCTTTCAGGAACAGCAAACTCCACTTTTGCTCCACATACTTATGCACAACTCACCTCATCGTTGATGGACAAATCACCCCACAAAATGGCTAACATTTACCGATTTCATTTCAAGTGCAGTATCTCATATGCACCCCATGCTTATGGACACCTCATCTCGTAGCTGATGGACAAATCACCCCACATAATTGACATGATTACTTTATATATCCCTTTTCTTTCAAGAACAACAAACCCATTTGCTCCACAGACTTATGCACAACTCACTTCATAGTTGATGGACAAACCACCCCACAAAATGGCTAACATTTACCGATTTCAGTATCTCATATGCACCCCAGACTGATGGACAACTCACCTCATAGTTGATGGACAAATCACCCCACATAATGGACAATTTGCACCTCAGTAATATGGACAATGCACCTCATAAGATGGACGCTTTTAAGGTGCTACTCAGATGAACCCACTGTACCACGATGCACCCCACAAGTACAAATTTGCACAAGTGTACTCTCATTGGTCCGTCCGTCCGTCCGTCCGTCCGTCCGTCCGTCCGTCCGTCTGTCTGTCTGTCTGTCTGTCTGTCTGTACACTGACAAACCCGCATTGGCACAGGAATTTAATTTAATGTTTCTTTACCTAAATTTGTCATATCGGGTCCAAGTTTAGATTTAATTAGAGTGGTATCCTCCTTGAGATTATTTCGGGTGAAGTGTATTAAACAGTAGGTCGCATCAACAGGTGAATGCTGGGATTGATCCTACATGATTGAGAAATTGCACGAATGCACACAAAAACACACGCACGCATGCCTGAATGGATCCAATAATACTTGCACGAATACATACAATAATGCATACATGAATACATACAATAATGCATTCATGAATGCATGCAATAATGCATGCAGTAACACATGCTTTACTGCACACAGTAATGCATGCACGAACACATGCACACAAGCATGCATGAACAGACGGACAAGAATGCATGCACGTACGCACGCAACCACGCACCAATGTACTCACGAATTAATGCACACACCCACCACCCACATACGCACACACGCGCACGCACACACACGCACGTACACACGCACTCACACACGTACGCTCTCACACACGCACACATGTACACACACACATCCACACACACGCACGTATGCACACACGCATGCCCGCGAGTATACGCTTACGCACGTATGCCGCACGCATGTATGCACACCCACGCAGGCATGCAAGCACGCACGCGCGCACGCATGCACGCACGCACACACTTTTGCAAAAAAAAATACAAAATTAAAAGATGCCCTACGGATACGAGTTCAAGTTGCCCCACCACTGATTTTGTTTGGGATTTAATTTATTTAAGAATAGGTAGGGAGAGATGAAACCTTGTCATTGTTATCAGGAACTGTGAATTCTAACTTTGATCTTACTAGCAACTCTCTCAGGTTTGGATCTTTATTGTAAGCTATTAGTGGTCGTGCTTTGATCGGTTCCTTTAATTTTGAAAGCAACTGTGAATATTTATCTTCTTAGTTTTCGCTAATTCAACATTACATCTATTGTATATGAGCTGACATGTGATAATTGTGTTCTTTTTATGATATTCCTGAATCCACATTTGTTCCAAATGGTGCTTATGTTTGGAGTTTTCTAATCCAATGGCATCCACGTATTTCTCGAAATGAACTCGTTTCTTCTTCACTATGGAAATCGAAATATGTTCTGTTGGCATGATTTAAAATGATGTTCAACTGGATGACCAGGTAGTTGGAAATGTTGAGCAATTGGTGTATCTGCCGAGATGTTAATAGTAGTCATGGTAACACTCAGCACGATTCACAAGAACTGCACGTGCATTGTAGGTACGTTCAATTGGCAAGCCAGTTAAGAGATAAAGGACATCGCCTATCTTTCAAACCCGGGAGAGTATTCACCTTTCCAGAGTACCCCCCCCCCCCATCATATATGACGTCATAATGAACTGCGTGATAAGTACAATGACATCATAATGAATGACGTCGATAAGTACGTCACGAACGCATATTTGAAGACGTTCTATGCGCTGTTGTACACATTGTTTGCTTTTACTATTTAATAAATATTATGTTGAATATTTTGAAACTAATTTGACTGGGCGCTGTTTCAACAGCACCCAGTCAAATTAGTTCCAAAATAGTCAACAGCTTCCCTGTATAGTTTTCAGGAAATTGATAGCTAGGGCATATGGGGATCAATCAATCCCAACACCGCGAGGTGTGGGTGGAGCTTAGCTAGTGATGGGCGGGGCATAGCTAAAATGGAAAGGTCCATTGTGTAGGGGCATTAAAAGATTCAAAAACATTAGACAAGAATTGCCACTAACCTCGGTCTCGCGGCAAACTAACACAGGAGTATATAAATGCCAAACAAAACAAGTTAATGAGTTATCCTTATCTTTCTTGAGTTACATACTATGAGCGTGTTCCTGTAAGCTACATGGCTGGATGAGGCTGCGGAATATAAGAATCATGCTGGAGAGATGGGTGGGTTTGCTAACAAAATGTAGGCCCTAAAGAATTGCTAAGAGTTCGGCAAATTAATGGGTCATGGGGTGAAGTGTTTGTGGGAGCGGGGGTGTCTATTGCACCATTACGATTTTCGACCTCACTCGGAGGCTTATTAAAAGAGGACATGCTTAGCAACAAATGGATTTGCTCTTTGCCGGTACTGTAGTTTTAGCCTATAGACTAATTATGCCGAAATGACAATTATTTGTAGATACAGAATAGCTCGGAAATATTTTAGAATTTATCCAGAAGAAGGACAGAAACATGTTAGTAAGAAATGTTAGGTTGAATATTTTGAACCTAATTGAGTTGGAAGACATTAGGCTGCAATGCCGTCCAATCCAATTGTGTTCCAAATATTTAACAGGACTTTTTATTTTGTTTGGGAAACATTAAGTTATTTATTAGCTGTATTAATATTATAATTACCACTAATGGTAGACTCTGCCCCAGCCCAGCCCGAATGCTGAGGAATAGCATACTGATAATTAATTATCTGAAAGTAGCCTTTGGACTCTTTAAATTTGTAATCTCTTAACTAAATCTGTTGGGAACTGTTGTTACAAAATTGGCTGCAATATATGAGGCAGACATTTCGACTCAAAAGTTCAGGGCTTGGCTTGTGCATGGGATCGTATGAAGAGGGGCCACGTAATAGCAATGGAGATGCACTGGCGGTATTTCTTAGTTCCAATGGGCTATTTGCCACAAACACGGCTTTAAAACGCCCATGCCGTCACCGGATAACATGGACCGGACACATGTTTCTAAGGCTACAACTGCTGTCTTCAATCATTTAGACTTCATACTATGCAAGCCAGAAACAAAACCCCTACTTTAGAATGCTCGTTCATATGGAGGCACAGACCTACATTCTGACCATAAGCCAGTAATTACACGCCGTCAGATGAACGTTCTCTACCTAATGTATAAACGCCATACCAGGCAAGAGGGTAGAGTCACCTACAAACTTACCAAGCTCATCAGCGCGACTCTGACATCATACAAAAAAGCACCTCAGGAAGCAGATAGCTAACATCGACGTTAGCTCCGATCCAAACGAAGGCCTAACCAACAACTGATATCTATGGAATCATCAGCTACCAGCACCATAGGTGTTCTTAAAAAACAACCGTACTAAGTATACTGACGACCCACTAGTAGTAAAACTGTCAGCAGAGCAGAAAGCGGTACGGCTGCGCATCTATCTAAGTGGTCAAAGTGAAGATTGCACCAAACTATGACGGGAGTGCAATAACATTCTGCGCCACATTAGCGAACACTTAACAGACCTTGCTATTCAACAAGTGGACTCCCTAGAAGATGAAATCACTCTCAGGGATGAGTGTCACAAAATGTTTCGGGCATCCCGGACCCTTAGAGTTATTGACTACACACCGCCACTCAATGAGCACAACTCTGAAGGACACTTTATCGGGACTGACCAGGGCAAAACCGATGCGATTCGAGAATGGTTCAAGCAACAGTTCACTGACCACGATGACGAGCGCTTGCACCCATTCTCAGGAGACACCAGGCCATTACTAACACCAATTAAAACAGCAGAGGGTGAGAAGGCACTTAAGGTCCTGAAAAATGGGCGTGCATCTGGACCGGATGGCATGAGTAAAGAACTATTCAAATATGCAAGTGACATTATCTCAAAACTGATCATGCGCCCAATTAATTAAGATTCTATGCACCACCTTCTCATCGACGCTGTAAGAAAGGTACCCTTATCGCACTACCCAAACCCAAGAAGCCACCGGGCCACCCACCAATCTGCGACCCATGATTGAGCTCCTCAACAGCATATGGCACATCCTATCCAATGTTACTCTATGGTGCATCCGAGAAACGTTAGATGACTTCACTGGATCATGTCAAAGTGAATTCAAACGTAGACGCAGCTGTGCAGACATTGTATAGGCTCACCGCATGTTTGTGTCGGTAGTCATGTCCAAACACTTGGGTTTCCACAAAAGGGGCATTGCCATGTCACGAGCCTTCGACACAACTAAGCGCTCAAAGATCCGATATGTACTACACCAGGCCAGTTGCAATGAAGATGAACTACGACTAATGAGACTACTGCTTACAGACACCAAGCTGAGAGTACGAGTCAAGTCAGTGAATTCTGTAGAGTTTGAGACATCAATCGGCTCCCAAGAGGGAGATAATCTATCGCCAGTGCTTTTCGCCTGTTACCTTGCTGCTGCATTGGAATCCATCCGGGAATGGTTCACAAGACCAAACCCACTCCCCACCGCCTCAGTGGCAATCCTTGATATGCTGCAAGAAATGGAAAATGCTGATGATGTGGACTTCATAAATAAGGAAAGGATCACCCTTGACGAACTTCTCCCAATAGCTGCAAGCAAACTATACATTGAGAATCTCTTTATGAATGGATCCAAAACAGAGTTCACTCACATATACCTATCTACATTGCATGAAACTAAAGAAAATGATGATCCGCTTTATGGCGGCGAACGATGGAGGAAAAGTAAAGTCATTGGTTCACTGCTTTGCAGTACTACTGACATTGCTGCATGCTGCGTCATGGGGAACATAACTTCCCAGTCCTTCTGGAAGCTATGGATTCGTAGATCAAAGATGCCCTTGACTAAAGGGCTACGTTTTTACAATGCAACCTGTGTATCCTTGATGCTGTATACCAGTAACAGCTGGACAGCTCCAAAGGCAGCTCTAGACAAACTCGATGCCTGCCACCGCAAACACATATGCACCATCACTGGCCACTGGTGGCCAGGCAGCATAATATCCAACGCTGTACAACGCAAGTTGTGTAATACGTCGCCACTGACAGTAAAATTCTCTCAGCAATGATGGTCCATGTTTGACCATGTGCTAAGGATGCCAGAAGAGACACCAGCACAGAGAGCCTTGGACATCGCCCTATTTGGAACCAGTAAATACAAAGGCTGTAGAGGACCACATTGCATAAATAAGTTAAGCGTACTACGAGGTGACCCCAAGAAAGCAGGACTCGGGACACTCAAGTCAATAATGGACCTAAAGATGCTAAGGATTACGGCTGAGGACGAGAAATAGTGTGCAAAAATGAAGAAGGACTGATTGCAGCTGTAGGATGCTATAGGATGGTGGTTCTCTGAGATTGGCGGGCATAAGACCACTCCTGAGTCCTCTCATGCAACAATAGGTTTGAACACATAAATTGGGCAAAGCACAGCAAGCATGTACAATTGTGTCAAGTGTTGCCATTCCACTAGCATCTGCTTGTATTGGAAGTTATTGGAATTGTATCCCCAAGCATAGAATATGTGTGTCTCATCATCGCATTCACACATTACATAGATTTAGAAGCCTGTAAGCTGTTACTGTCATATAGGCAGCAATAGATTCCAGCCAAATTAGTTTCAAAATATTCAGCAGATTTACTAAATTATTTAATAAATTATTAAGTGAGTGAAAGCTTTCAACGCACCATATTACTGAAATTCCTTTGCAGAAATTAGATCCTATGCATTCTACCACCACACACAGACAGACATGGATATAAACATACCATAGACATGATTCGAAGTGTGTGGTGTGGGAATGTTAGACCAGGTTTGGGGTGTGTGTGTTGTGAAGCCTGTCAGACCGAGTATGCAAAGGAGGGTGGGGATGGAGAAAGAAGCGAGACATAGGTATCACTTTTCCGACGGCGACGGCGTCAACAATCTTAAGTTTTTGTGTTTAGCAAAACCTCTCGGCTTATATCTCAAGATTGGCTAATCCTATTCCAACCAAACTTGGGATACATGGTTGCCCATACAGTTAGGAAACAGCAGCAGTGTTATGAGGTCACAGAGTCAAAGGTCGAGGTCACTTTGACCTTGATACAAAAATCAGTTTTTTCAACTTTAAGTTTTTGCGTTTAGCATCCTATTGAAACTAAACTTGGATAGATGTTAAGGGATAACGTTAAGAAACAGAATGATTGTATTAAGGTCACAAGGGCAAAGGTGAAAAAGCGGCCATAGGCGAGACATTTAATTCCGCAGAATTCTTGTTTTTGTCAAAATTTTATCAGAAGTACAAGACTTATGACAAGGCCCTTTAAGTATTTAAACAGTGTTAGCTCACCTGGCCAGAATGGCTAAGTGAGAGCTTATGCTGTGGCAACCATCCGTCCATCTGTCTGTCCATCAACTTTTCCTTTAAACGACTTCTCAAAAACTACTGGGCCGATTTCAATTATATTGGAGAGGAAGCATCCACAGGACATAGGGATCTAAGTTTGTTCAAACAAAGCCGATCGGCCATATCCGAGATGGCCGTCAGCCAAATCGGCCGATTTTCAGAAATGTCTTTAAAAATCTCCGAAACCGCTTGGCAGATCGAAACTCAGGAAATATCCTCTAGGTCGAGGGCTGAACCAAGTTTGTTCAAGAGAAGTTGAAATCATGTTCCAGCCAAAAGCTCCCATACTAAAGCAATGTGAAATTTAAAATGTCGTCTACTGGAGAACCAGTAGGCCGATTTCAATTATATATGGCAGGAACAATCCTTAGGACATGGAGATTCAAGTTTGTACAAATGAACCCGATCTGCCAATTTGGCTGGTGGCCATCTTGGATTTTGGCTGACTTTTGGAAACGGCTTAAAAAATCTCTGAAATGTCTTTGGGGTGGGGCGAGGGTGATTGATGCACGCCTCTTGAAATATGATCTAGGCCAAGAACTGAATCAGGTTTGTTCGAGGGAACTTGATTTGCCAAATGGTTGCCAAGGTGTCAGTGGCCAATAATTGCAGGTGAGCGATACAGGCCCCTTAGTACATTTCATAATGGCTATGGTGTTTGTATTTAAATTTTCAGATTCCAAGATACATGTACATGTATGAACATCTGAAATATGAAACCTGTTGGTGCTGTATTATTTTCTAGTCGCTGTTCATTCACACTTTTTATCATTCGATTTCGAGTCGGTTTCATGACTCTTTTTATATTCATATTATTTCTCACAAATATTTCTTGCTTATTTTTACTTGTCCCTACCTTTTTTAGCTTTCTTGTGCACTTTTGCATAAATCATTCATTCTTACAATGTTTTCTGTTTGGCGGTATCCCTTGCCTGGTTTCATCCTTGATCGATTTGTAGGTACGTAATACAGCAAACTGTTTTATGTATGCTGTCTGCATAATCTAAGTAATATATCTCAACCTGTCCAATAGAACCATATTTATCTTAATTTTCCCTAATTTTAGTCATGGTAGCTGGTGTTGCTTTTGAGTCTGACGCAGTTGAATGGCCTTGCTGTCATAGCTCCACTGGTAATCACTATGCCCGCGGGCTGTAAAATTATGATAAATACGGTGAAAATATATTATATATATTGAAAACAATATTCTTACTATCAAATCTTCCAACATCTAAAACCAATGAAGTGATTATATAAATCCAAAAGAACATAAATTTGTAGCAATTATTCCTTCATCTTGCACTACTTCAAACTTTAAAATCCACAATCGTATATGAATTTGAGTGAACGTGCATGTACTTGTACATGTAAACACAGATTTTGTACCAGCATCCTCGAAATTGAACTAAGAGATAGAAAATTCAACTTCCCGCACTGAGAATGGAATTTCAGATGTTCAGTAAAATCATTTAACCCTTAAATACCATCTAGATTTATTCAATAAAAGTTCAGTTTTCTCGTAGAAATTGTCCGCTTGTAGGCCAAGCCTCTATGAAGCTTGTTTTGGAACATGTGTTGACAATAGGCCGTTTTCTTGTTTATGCTTGGTGATGTCACACCAGCGCATGACCATTAGCTGGTTGGCAAATGATACACCATGCTCACATGTGTTGCGTTGATAAACAGTCGTAGCAGCTATGTCTAATTTTACGATTCACTGAGATATTGCGCAAAATAAAGATATGATGATAGGTTGCGAGTGGGTGCAGTATGTATAGATGATCCTTACATCATTCAGACCAGATGGGTTCTAAATATCTCACTGTTACCAATGATCAACTACAGATATATAGGCATATCTGAATGTATTTTCGCGGTGGGAAGTTGCCTATGTTGTGTGGTGTGACCTCTCTTTTGTTGCTTGCGAGCAGGTGGGGTCACCTATTTCCCCCACCCACCCCACCCAGGGATGGTGTGGTTGGTATGCAGAGTATTAAACAACATGTTTGTTTTGCATACATATAGCACACATATGTATATCTATAATGCTCCATCCCACTAAGCTCATACATAGATGTACAGCTAGGTAGCTTAAGATGTCGACTATTTTGGGAAAAAAATGCAAATATGTCAATTTTTCAGTTTCATTTCATACCCTTTGGTAATTTTCTCGTCCGGTAGGGGAGAACAGTACGCCAATTTACTCCGCAGGACAACTCAACTCATAGTTGATGGACAAACCACCTCACACAATGGCTAACATTTACCCATTTTATTTCAAGTGCAGTACATCATATGCACCCCAGACGTATGGACAACTCACCTCATAACTGATGGACAAATCACCCCACAAAATAGACATGATTAATTTATATATATCCCTTTTCGTTCAGGAACAGTAAACCCATTTGCTCCACCGACTTATGCACAACTCACCTCATAGTTGATGGACAAATCACCCCACAAAATGGCTAGCATTTACCGATTTCATTTCAAGTGCAGTACATCATATGCACCCCAGACTTATGGACAACTCACCTCATAACTGATGGACAAATCACCCCACACAATGGACATGATTAATGTATATATCCCTTTTCTTTCAGGAACAGCAAACTCCACTTTTGCTCCACATACTTATGCACAACTCACCTCATCGTTGATGGACAAATCACCCCACAAAATGGCTAACATTTACCGATTTCATTTCAAGTGCAGTATCTCATATGCACCCCATGCTTATGGACACCTCATCTCGTAGCTGATGGACAAATCACCCCACATAATTGACATGATTACTTTATATATCCCTTTTCTTTCAAGAACAACAAACCCATTTGCTCCACAGACTTATGCACAACTCACTTCATAGTTGATGGACAAACCACCCCACAAAATGGCTAACATTTACCGATTTCAGTATCTCATATGCACCCCAGACTGATGGACAACTCACCTCATAGTTGATGGACAAATCACCCCACATAATGGACAATTTGCACCTCAGTAATATGGACAATGCACCTCATAAGATGGACGCTTTTAAGGTGCTACTCAGATGAACCCACTGTACCACGATGCACCCCACAAGTACAAATGTGCACAAGTGTACTCTCATTGGTCCGTCCGTCCGTCCGTCCGTCCGTCCGTCCGTCTGTCTGTCTGTCTGTCTGTCTGTACACTGACAAACCCGCATTGGCACAGGAATTTAATTTAACGTTTCTTTACCTAAATTTGTCATATCGGGTCCAAGTTTAGATTTAATTAGAGTGGTATCCTCCTTGAGATTATTTCGGGTGAAGTGTATTAAACAGTAGGTCGCATCAACAGGTGAATGCTGGGATTGATCCTACATGATTGAGAAATTGCACGAATGCACACAAAAACACACGCACGCATGCCTGAATGGATCCAATAATACTTGCACGAATACATACAATAATGCATACATGAATACATACAATAATGCATTCATGAATGCATGCAATAATGCATGCAGTAACACATGCTTTACTGCACACAGTAATGCATGCACGAACACATGCACACAAGCATGCATGAACAGACGGACAAGAATGCATGCACGTACGCACGCAACCACGCACCAATGTACTCACGAATTAATGCACACACCCACCACCCACATACGCACACACGCGCACGCACACACACGCACGTACACACGCACTCACACACGTACGCTCTCACACACGCACACATGTACACACACACATCCACACACACGCACGTATGCACACACGCATGCCCGCGAGTATACGCTTACGCACGTATGCCGCACGCATGTATGCACACCCACGCAG
This sequence comes from Chaetoderma sp. LZ-2023a, assembly GCA_034401795.1. Lineage (NCBI taxonomy): Eukaryota > Metazoa > Mollusca > Caudofoveata > Chaetodermatida > Chaetodermatidae > Chaetoderma > Chaetoderma sp. LZ-2023a. The sequence continues at coordinate 27,641,336 of CM067361.1, read as the reverse complement.
GCATGCAAGCACGCACGCGCGCACGCATGCACGCACGCACACACTTTTGCAAAAAAAAATACAAAATTAAAAGATGCCCTACGGATACGAGTTCAAGTTGCCCCACCACTGATTTTGTTTGGGATTTAATTTATTTAAGAATAGGTAGGGAGAGATGAAACCTTGTCATTGTTATCAGGAACTGTGAATTCTAACTTTGATCTTACTAGCAACTCTCTCAGGTTTGGATCTTTATTGTAAGCTATTAGTGGTCGTGCTTTGATCGGTTCCTTTAATTTTGAAAGCAACTGTGAATATTTATCTTCTTAGTTTTCGCTAATTCAACATTACATCTATTGTATATGAGCTGACATGTGATAATTGTGTTCTTTTTATGATATTCCTGAATCCACATTTGTTCCAAATGGTGCTTATGTTTGGAGTTTTCTAATCCAATGGCATCCACGTATTTCTCGAAATGAACTCGTTTCTTCTTCACTATGGAAATCGAAATATGTTCTGTTGGCATGATTTAAAATGATGTTCAACTGGATGACCAGGTAGTTGGAAATGTTGAGCAATTGGTGTATCTGCCGAGATGTTAATAGTAGTCATGGTAACACTCAGCACGATTCACAAGAACTGCACGTGCATTGTAGGTACGTTCAATTGGCAAGCCAGTTAAGAGATAAAGGACATCGCCTATCTTTCAAACCCGGGAGAGTATTCACCTTTCCAGAGTACCCCCCCCCCCCCCCCATCATATATGACGTCATAATGAACTGCGTGATAAGTACAATGACATCATAATGAATGACGTCGATAAGTACGTCACGAACGCATATTTGAAGACGTTCTATGCGCTGTTGTACACATTGTTTGCTTTTACTATTTAATAAATATTATGTTGAATATTTTGAAACTAATTTGACTGGGCGCTGTTTCAACAGCACCCAGTCAAATTAGTTCCAAAATAGTCAACAGCTTCCCTGTATAGTTTTCAGGAAATTGATAGCTAGGGCATATGGGGATCAATCAATCCCAACACCGCGAGGTGTGGGTGGAGCTTAGCTAGTGATGGGCGGGGCATAGCTAAAATGGAAAGGTCCATTGTGTAGGGGCATTAAAAGATTCAAAAACATTAGACAAGAATTGCCACTAACCTCGGTCTCGCGGCAAACTAACACAGGAGTATATAAATGCCAAACAAAACAAGTTAATGAGTTATCCTTATCTTTCTTGAGTTACATACTATGAGCGTGTTCCTGTAAGCTACATGGCTGGATGAGGCTGCGGAATATAAGAATCATGCTGGAGAGATGGGTGGGTTTGCTAACAAAATGTAGGCCCTAAAGAATTGCTAAGAGTTCGGCAAATTAATGGGTCATGGGGTGAAGTGTTTGTGGGAGCGGGGGTGTCTATTGCACCATTACGATTTTCGACCTCACTCGGAGGCTTATTAAAAGAGGACATGCTTAGCAACAAATGGATTTGCTCTTTGCCGGTACTGTAGTTTTTGCCTATAGACTAATTATGCCGAAATGACAATTATTTGTAGATACAGAATAGCTCGGAAATATTTTAGAATTTATCCAGAAGAAGGACAGAAACATGTTAGTAAGAAATGTTAGGTTGAATATTTTGAACCTAATTGAGTTGGAAGACATTAGGCTGCAATGCCGTCCAATCCAATTGTGTTCCAAATATTTAACAGGACTTTTTATTTTGTTTGGGAAACATTAAGTTATTTATTAGCTGTATTAATATTATAATTACCACTAATGGTAGACTCTGCCCCAGCCCAGCCCGAATGCTGAGGAATAGCATACTGATAATTAATTATCTGAAAGTAGCCTTTGGACTCTTTAAATTTGTAATCTCTTAACTAAATCTGTTGGGAACTGTTGTTACAAAATTGGCTGCAATATATGAGGCAGACATTTCGACTCAAAAGTTCAGGGCTTGGCTTGTGCATGGGATCGTATGAAGAGGGGCCACGTAATAGCAATGGAGATGCACTGGCGGTATTTCTTAGTTCCAATGGGCTATTTGCCACAAACACGGCTTTAAAACGCCCATGCCGTCACCGGATAACATGGACCGGACACATGTTTCTAAGGCTACAACTGCTGTCTTCAATCATTTAGACTTCATACTATGCAAGCCAGAAACAAAACCCCTACTTTAGAATGCTCGTTCATATGGAGGCACAGACCTACATTCTGACCATAAGCCAGTAATTACACGCCGTCAGATGAACGTTCTCTACCTAATGTATAAACGCCATACCAGGCAAGAGGGTAGAGTCACCTACAAACTTACCAAGCTCATCAGCGCGACTCTGACATCATACAAAAAAGCACCTCAGGAAGCAGATAGCTAACATCGACGTTAGCTCCGATCCAAACGAAGGCCTAACCAACAACTGATATCTATGGAATCATCAGCTACCAGCACCATAGGTGTTCTTAAAAAACAACCGTACTAAGTATACTGACGACCCACTAGTAGTAAAACTGTCAGCAGAGCAGAAAGCGGTACGGCTGCGCATCTATCTAAGTGGTCAAAGTGAAGATTGCACCAAACTATGACGGGAGTGCAATAACATTCTGCGCCACATTAGCGAACACTTAACAGACCTTGCTATTCAACAAGTGGACTCCCTAGAAGATGAAATCACTCTCAGGGATGAGTGTCACAAAATGTTTCGGGCATCCCGGACCCTTAGAGTTATTGACTACACACCGCCACTCAATGAGCACAACTCTGAAGGACACTTTATCGGGACTGACCAGGGCAAAACCGATGCGATTCGAGAATGGTTCAAGCAACAGTTCACTGACCACGATGACGAGCGCTTGCACCCATTCTCAGGAGACACCAGGCCATTACTAACACCAATTAAAACAGCAGAGGGTGAGAAGGCACTTAAGGTCCTGAAAAATGGGCGTGCATCTGGACCGGATGGCATGAGTAAAGAACTATTCAAATATGCAAGTGACATTATCTCAAAACTGATCATGCGCCCAATTAATTAAGATTCTATGCACCACCTTCTCATCGACGCTGTAAGAAAGGTACCCTTATCGCACTACCCAAACCCAAGAAGCCACCGGGCCACCCACCAATCTGCGACCCATGATTGAGCTCCTCAACAGCATATGGCACATCCTATCCAATGTTACTCTATGGTGCATCCGAGAAACGTTAGATGACTTCACTGGATCATGTCAAAGTGAATTCAAACGTAGACGCAGCTGTGCAGACATTGTATAGGCTCACCGCATGTTTGTGTCGGTAGTCATGTCCAAACACTTGGGTTTCCACAAAAGGGGCATTGCCATGTCACAAGCCTTCGACACAACTAAGCGCTCAAAGATCCGATATGTACTACACCAGGCCAGTTGCAATGAAGATGAACTACGACTAATGAGACTACTGCTTACAGACACCAAGCTGAGAGTACGAGTCAAGTCAGTGAATTCTGTAGAGTTTGAGACATCAATCGGCTCCCAAGAGGGAGATAATCTATCGCCAGTGCTTTTCGCCTGTTACCTTGCTGCTGCATTGGAATCCATCCGGGAATGGTTCACAAGACCAAACCCACTCCCCACCGCCTCAGTGGCAATCCTTGATATGCTGCAAGAAATGGAAAATGCTGATGATGTGGACTTCATAAATAAGGAAAGGATCACCCTTGACGAACTTCTCCCAATAGCTGCAAGCAAACTATACATTGAGAATCTCTTTATGAATGGATCCAAAACAGAGTTCACTCACATATACCTATCTACATTGCATGAAACTAAAGAAAATGATGATCCGCTTTATGGCGGCGAACGATGGAGGAAAAGTAAAGTCATTGGTTCACTGCTTTGCAGTACTACTGACATTGCTGCATGCTGCGTCATGGGGAACATAACTTCCCAGTCCTTCTGGAAGCTATGGATTCGTAGATCAAAGATGCCCTTGACTAAAGGGCTACGTTTTTACAATGCAACCTGTGTATCCTTGATGCTGTATACCAGTAACAGCTGGACAGCTCCAAAGGCAGCTCTAGACAAACTCGATGCCTGCCACCGCAAACACATATGCACCATCACTGGCCACTGGTGGCCAGGCAGCATAATATCCAACGCTGTACAACGCAAGTTGTGTAATACGTCGCCACTGACAGTAAAATTCTCTCAGCAATGATGGTCCATGTTTGACCATGTGCTAAGGATGCCAGAAGAGACACCAGCACAGAGAGCCTTGGACATCGCCCTATTTGGAACCAGTAAATACAAAGGCTGTAGAGGACCACATTGCATAAATAAGTTAAGCGTACTACGAGGTGACCCCAAGAAAGCAGGACTCGGGACACTCAAGTCAATAATGGACCTAAAGATGCTAAGGATTACGGCTGAGGACGAGAAATAGTGTGCAAAAATGAAGAAGGACTGATTGCAGCTGTAGGATGTTTCTACTACTACAGCCGCAGAATACAGGAATCATCATAGCTCAGAAACAGATTAAACACATCTTAGTAAGACATGTTATGTTGAATATGATTGTATTGGAAGATATTGCTTCCTTAGGCAGCAATGTCTTCCAAACTAATTATGCTCCAAATATTCAACAGCACATTTTATTTGTTTGGGAAACAGGTTCAGTTATTACTGAGCTGCACTGTCCACTAGCCAAACTATCTGAACGAACAGAATCACAGGCTCTTTATTACTCATAACGTTAATTGGCATGATTTATATCATCTAGATTTCAAAGCGGCCCTATAGGTAAGCTATTGATTATTCTTAAGCTAATTTGACTGAAAGCTGTTTCTGATTTAGACAGCTAGAGCTTCTAGTCAAATTAGTTTCAAGATGGTCAACACGTTTGCGCTGTACATACGTAAATATAATATGTGCTGTGGAATCCTGTGTCGAGTTGAAACGTTGCGTAAATGCAATATGTTGATTACATATACTGTATTAGATTAATTGCATTGAAGCACGAGTCTGGCAAGGCAAGATAATGTGTAGCTGTTTAGTTGAGACGTTAATTAAGTGGCCCGTCTAATTTTGGCAACAATTTACAAGGGAATACTGCCGATGAGTGTATTATACTGGAGGCTCTCGCATAGAAAAAGCTAGACATCAGGCCAGTGAAAAGCTACTTATTTGTCTCAAATCGATAGTTTATATATGACCCACAGCTTTAACGCACATATTTCCAGTCAGATCTGGATCAACTTTCACCACATTCCCGCAGCAATATTGACCATCTAATTCCAAATAGGGGTTACTTGAACACTATCGTAATCCTGGTTAGAACGCCCCAGCAACAAGGCGCCAGCAAACAGTTTCAATTCTGATAAATACAAGATGGCCGCCGATCCATCGACAGGACACGGTGCGAAGTGGAACATTTGAAAGCCGCACACTTTATTACATAACTGTCTGAAATTTCGCGATTAAAATCGATCAAATAATAACTTCCCAAAATTATCGAAATTGATTGGACCAGGTTTCTAACCCTCTCCACTTCACTTCAACAAAGTGACATGAACCTTAGGCCCTAGTGATATTTTCCAAATTTCGGCTCGTCCCACTTCTTTACTCATGCCATCCGGTCCCGAGATGGCCGCCGGGGATTCGGGTTGATCAAACTTGGTGCACGCCTAGCCGCAGAGAAGATATCTCAAATTCTAATTCAATCAGCGCGGTGCTATTAGAGAAGTTGATTTCTGAATATCTAAAAAAAAATTGCTGAAGTTCCAAGATGGCCGCTGCCCTATTTGACCAATGGGATTCAGTCATTGTCGAAAATGAGCCCTTATGGATCCTTATCATTACGTCACGTTTCGTCTTTCTGGACAACCAGGTTTTGACGGTATTCAACTTTTGTTTACTATTTCATCGGAGCAAAAATTCCTCCTTTATTGCAGTTTACAAATACAATATTCTCTAAGGAACTACCTTTATGGAATCTAATACTATAACTATCTACTGACAAATTGTACAAATGTTGCCATTACATGCTATTGTCAAATAGTAGAATTAAGAAAACTGAAACTACACCCGCACGCTAGACCTACACTTATGGGATGGGGGTGTAGGATTGGTGCGGGATGTTGGTGGGTGGGGGTGCACTCCTGTATAAATGATTAATCTAGTGAACCGACACAAGCGGTCATGTACCGTAAACTAGGAATAGAACGTCAGATTTGGATAATTACATATCTTCACTATTCATTTTATTTTAGTATTTTATGTCCAATGTATTCAGATCTGTGGAAAAGAATATATCAAAAGTATTACTGGGTTCATCCAAATGTGTACAAGCTAATCGCAACTTGTTCTGTCCACTAACGGCAATCTTTTAAAGAAACTGGCAGTATAAGTGTGACTGTTGGTATGTGATAGATTGTCATTGAACTACGGTCAGAACGTCTTAATAATAGACAGCTGCAAAGTACGTGCTACAGACCCACATTAGCTAGCTTTGATCCATCGAGGGTTTGATTAACCAGATATAATTATCATCGAGACCAAATTCTTCCAAAACAAAATCAGCTACTCAATCAGACCTCAATCGAATTTTATTGTTGTACCAATAATATGTTGAGTGTGTGCATCCATGTATACGTGTGCGCGCGCACGTGATTGCTTGTGCGTGTGAGAGTCGGTGTGGTAGTGTGTATTAGTGTGGGTGAGTATGTGTGATTGCTACAGGTTATAGTTACTCACACATTTGATGTGAGAATTTATATTTGCATTGTATGGTTGAAATATCTACCCATCATACATATTCTTAGTATTAGTGTACATTGTCTTTATTCAGGGTCCAATGGTCTACTATGAATACAGATTCATTCATACTATTTTAATAAGCAGAGCTGTCGAATATTTTAATGCATTTGACATCCCTTAAGAAAGTGCCACATTATGTTTGAGGGCAATGGATGGGTTGGTAGACTTGTATTGATCTGATAGGATTCGTATTTGGGCACATAATTGTTAATATGAACATGTTTAAGAGCCGATATGCATGGTCGTTTTGAAGAATATGCGCTAGAGGTAGCAACAGCCCCATGCAGCGTGTCTATTCTTAGGTTACCAGAAACCTTCAATAGAATGGTAGTAACCACGAAAATGTTTGCCTGACTTTACTATTTTAATGAACATTTCTGATGAATGTTTTGAACCTAATTAAACTTCTAGTTGTTCAGCATTCAAAACTGTCTTCGGTTTTGAATGGGCGTTATTTACGTTGACCAGGTTTATTGCTATTGTTGTTTTTATTATTGTTGTTATTACTGTTATTGTTGTTGTTGTTGCTGGTGTTGTTGTTGTTGTTGTTGTTGTTGTTGTAGTAGTAGTAGTAGTAGTAGTAGTAGTTGTTGTTGTAGTAGTAATAGTAGTAGTAGTAGTAGTAGTAGTAGTAGTCGTAGTAGTAGTAGTAGTTGTTGTTGTTGTTGTTGTTGTTGTTGTTGTTGCTATTATTATTATTATTATTATTGTTGTTGTTGTTGTTGTTGTTGTTACTAAGCGGCCCCACACACGCACCCCATAACTCATAACACGTGTCCATCATCGGCATGTGTATACACCTCTGCATAACAAAAAACAGGAAAGATATTGGTGGCTGTTCGCTGATTGTTTGAGAGAGTGATGACATCATCGCTATCTAAATTAGGACGCACCCCCTTTTCCAGCCCAAAATACTCGAATCTGAATGGTCGCGAGAGAACAAAGGACCGTTTCTCTCAAGCAATCAGGTTCGAGTATTTTTTGACGGGAATAAAGGGGGCATGCATCAAATATTGATAATGTTATCACCTTCTCGACCAATCAGCGCAGCCACCTATATCGCCGCCCTTCAACTAATAACCCCATTCGAAATGCGGTGTTTCACCGGAATTGATAGCTATAAATTAACCTGTACATTCTGAACAGCAATGCAATTGCTGAATCCAAACTGTCCGTCAATTCTATGATGTCATAATCCATCATGAACGCTTGATAATAACATCGTCGTGTCG
>CM067361.1:27570661-27632831 GCA_034401795.1 Chaetoderma sp. LZ-2023a | reverse complement strand
AAACTGCAAAAGAAACATAAGTACAGCTTCATTCATGTCTATGACACATCTAGGTTTTGAGAGCTCGTTCCAATTGGTTAGTAAATTGCGCACCCACAAAACTCATCAACTTCTAAGTGCATTTACTACGATGTGTAACCATAGGCAAGCATAAAGAGCGCACATGTTACAACACAAGTTGGGGTTTCCTCAATATAAACACCATGCCATGGTGGCCAATTTAATTTAAAACACGACTTACTGTCTGCCCCACCTAGTGTTTGAGTCATGATTACTAAATACTAATTAATAATTGCAACAATTTTACTGTTGATGTGTCAGCTCTTGTTTTTCGATACACTATGGAATATAACATTCCATGATTAGGTAGACCATTACACACTGGTATTGTGGTGCTGAAACTATGTTATGGATTGGTGTTTCCTAGTTTTAGTGGCACTCGGATGTCAAAAGTGTGATAGAGCACTTAAAACAGCAGAGATTTGTGTGTTGGCAAATTGGAAAGGAAATTTTGTTCTGAATGTTCTAGAGCAGGAAAACGTCTTACGTTTACCATCACTGATTGAATATATGATTATGTACTATAACTTGCCCCAGTAATGAATAAATATTGGAATGCAGTTTTTGATTTATGGAAATGTGTCGTTTTGTATGTAGTCCTCCAAAGTAGTGATAATTCTACTGCAACAATGTTTATGCAGAAACACAAGTAGATCATGAAGGAATTTAAACAAATTATTGTCTATATTGAAATTGGCACCCTCTCAGTACAAAAGTAAAATCATTGGAAAGGGCACACGGCTGTGTTATCTTGAAGCCCGGATGGCGTTTTTAGAAATTACTAAATTAAATGCAACATTGAATCAGAACACTATGCACTCTAGTCCACGTCTGGCAATGATGAGGAAAGGTGCCAATTGAATGCGTCTTTCGTACCATTTTGAGAACTTATATGCACACTGTTAGACTATAGGATTCTATTGTCATGGCAACCTGGTAGAAAATGGTGTATTACAGTTACAATTTGGGAAGGACGAATTGCAATTCAATGCTATAAGGCCTGCATCAATACAACAGTATGTTTAACATTGCATTATTAGAGGAGATGTTGCCACCAAAGGACATTTACAAACAAGGTATACGTGGAATTATTACCTTGTGTAAACAATGGATTTATCGCAATTGAAGATGTGTAGTGATGTCGAGAAATGCGCGCTTTTCCAGTTTTAGCTATTCCCCTCACTAGCTAGGCTCCACCCACACTTCGCCGTGTTGGGATTGATCGATCCCCTAATGCCCTGATTATCAATTTCCTGAAAACTATGCACTTAAGCTGTGGAATATTTGGTAACTAATTTGACTGTGCGCTGTTGGTGCCTATTCAAATTAGTTTCAAAATAATCAACAGGATATTTATTAAATAGTAAAGACAAACAATTTGTACGACAACGCATAGTCCGTCTTCAACTATGCGTTCGTGACGTACTTATCTAGGTCGTTCATGACGTCAAGTGACGTCAGTGATTGTAATGTCATTCTGTATGCCACAGAGTTGATTATGATGTCATGAGGGACGGATACAGTGGAAGTAGAAAGGTGCATTGATATCAATAGATTTTAGATACGGCTCCGCCCGCCCCCATTCCCGACCCCACCCTCACCTCCGGCCTCAAACACAGGGCATGTCTTGACAAGTAATCTCGAAAAGAGGATAGCGTTGGAGCAAGGTGGTGGGTTAAGAGCATCGGTGATAAAACAGCTCCTTGTTGGGATAATATAAGTTAAATCTTGCAGAAAGCGTCCATTAGAACAATCAGTTTTGTGTTTGCCAGTATATGTCTCAGTAGGGTCAAGTTCAACTCCTAACCATAGTTAGCTATAGCTAACTAGACTCCCAGTTGAACTTCAAATAGTTAACTAGCTAGTCAGCTATAGCCGACCGAGCACCTGAGCGCGATTCAAATGGTTGGTGCAAGATTTGTGTAAATTTCAAAATGGCAGATACCTATCGCTTTCCACACATAAATGCATATGAAAGTGTAAATATTTCGCTAAATAACTTAGGTTTGCTGTAATTATGCGTTCTTATTCTATGTCAATGTTCCAAAGCCCCTATTCCTTCCCACTTTATGCCATATGGGCACTTTTTGACGTATTTGCGAAAAATAACCCATTTTCGTTGTATATCAAGACAGACGACAGAAAGGGTTAATGGGGACTGGTACCCGGCTCCAAATGTTCGAGAATTGTAATTCAATCGGGAATCGGGAATCAATGAACTATAGTTAACTATCAAGCTTTCGGCTGGCATAGCACCTGCGTATGTTCAGTAAACCATCAAATTGGTTATAGTTACCTAGTCGAACTTGGCCGAGGCTGTGTGCGCCATCATCATATAAAGCTTGATGGAGGAAGTCTAAGTCCAAGAAACCACCCATATCCTCAATCTTGAGGCCATGGTGCTCGTGAACGGCCTTAGAAAGAAATGCCCTTGTCTGCGACCAAAGATATAATTGACAGACTTACTGGAAATTGCTAGATCAGATACATAACGATTATGCATGTTGCGCCAACATAGTGCGGGCACTAGATATGCTAACATCGGCAGTTCCATCGAAATTGTGTGCCTTCTACAAGATGGGACTCGACTTGCCACGTGCATTTGATGTCATAAAGAAATCACTGATTCGCCAATTCCTCCATCAAGCTCAATATGATGATAGCGCAGACAGCGTAGGTTGAATGGGGTTTGTGACTCATCATGTATTAGTGAACTGATCTTTAAATCATTTTCGTATTTTCTAAGCTTTTCTATGGTAAAAACTGAACAAAAACAACATCCTTGTCTATTAACATATGTTTAATATCCATGCTGTTAGATCTGTCCTGAGCCGCAGATTTTAATGATATAACTCCTAGCCAGAACGGTGAAGTATTAAAAGAACTGTGTTAATGCGAGGCACTGCCTATCTTTTATCGCCAGGATGGCGTTTTTCTGAGTGGGTTTGGGGGCAGGCTAACCCATCATATTCTCTAAAATTCATCGTCACTTTCACTGGTACCACCATATGTGTATTTCGAAGCCCTTCCGAGTGATTAAATTCACCCTGACTTGCTGTTTAGCTGTATATATCATGTTGATGACGACATCGCATCGTATTAATCTGTATAAATCCAATAAATTAATAACGTTGTCTCGCATAACCCATCCGGCCTCATAGATCCACACTATTTAAAATGTCTAAATTTACCATATTCCATTTCATAAAGGTGCATTCATATTAATTACCCTTCAAGATTGTGCGTGCTGGCACATTTTTATATCATTTTGTAGCAGTCAACCACTCTATATTAACAAACAGAACATTGGTCCCTAAATAGGAGTATATGCATGTATACAGTGGCGTCATACATACGCTTACTTTACACACTCTTGCTGAACACACACCACCACATTACTATCGACTATATTAGTAAAACTATGGTCGTATACTAGAATTGCTGGTGAACAAAGTTCAGTGATAGTAATGCAAATCATTATGCTAATTACTATTAAGCTCATCTGGTTGGATGACATGCGTCACGTGATTTGATATGGGGTAGGGGCTTATGGTCACCTATATTTAACATCCAATCAGACTGGCGGAGATCTGGTCGCCTTTTCTTACACCGTTTCGAAAGGCGTTGGAGGTCAAAGGAAAAAAAAGGTGTCAAAATAACAAAGGGGAGAACAAAAAAAAGAACAAAAGAAAAAGGTGTGAAAAAGGGCGACCAAATCGTCGGCTCTCTGCTCGAGTAAAACCCTACTAGTGGATAGTCGGATCCTAGCCTGGAAGTACATAGGATGGCAAAGACACTGTGTATTCAAAACTAAAACAAATCTGAAAGAAATAACGAGTAATATCATTGTACAAAAAATCAGTGGTCACACAGGATAAATAGCTGACATCAACTCCGTAAATACAAATGACACCATTTACCGACGCGAGCGAGGCGACTGTCTAACCGAAGTAGATGTGTGTTTAATATTCTGTATCCATGTCAACTGAATGACACACGATATGGAATTCTGAAAAAAATCGCGAACTAATCTAAGATGCTATAATGTATTATTAAATATAAAATAATAGTATGATCAGTAACAATTAGTGTATATATATATTATCTTACCTTTTGATTATTTGACTTGCCACATATGATATAAAGAACTGACTTGTCTTTACTTACACACTTCTACTGCAGAATGGAAGAGTTAGATCATTTTTTTCAAATTCCTCGAAACTCAACTTCATTCCAATTAGTCACCGATAACACAACGCTTGAGCTGGATCTATATACAGTTAAACAAACATGTCCCAGATATGCATGGGCCTCTAAGGAGACTATTACATTTCGGTATTGGTTGTCATAGATAACGATAAATGTCATCAGCAAATCTATTAATTTAAAGAAAATGGATTGTTGGCTTTAATACATGTTTTCGCAAGCAACAGCCATAATGCGACTTACTGGAAGGATCCAATCGGCCACTCAATCATATGACGTCATAATCAATTATGTCATATGCTGGCTGATATCGCAATCATAATGACGTACTAACACCATCACGACGCCCGAAATGTCTATCAAGGGCAGGAATGGTATGCCATTGATGGATTTACAATTAATAAACATACTCTTTACTATTTTTGGCGGGTAGCTATTGCTGAAGCAACATCCAGTCAAACAAGTCTCAAAATATTCAACGTGTATATAATAGCTACCTATTAATTCTGGAAAATCACGCGTAAAAGGTGGGTGGAGCTTAGCTAGAGATGGGCGGGGCATAGCTACAAATGGAGCACTGTATTATGCGGAATGAAGGAACACAGTTTTATCTATGCCCCGCCCATCTCTAGATAAGCTCCACCAACACGTCAGTTTTGGGATTGGTAAATCGTGAACTCCTGTCCATACATTTACAGAAAACTATGCATGTTAGCTTTCGGATATTTTGAAACTAATTTAACAGGGTGCTGATGCTGCCTATGGTCGCAACTGCGCCCAGTTAAATTAGTTTCAAAATATTCAACAGCATGCTTATTAAATACTAAAGACATACACTTTATACAACGCTTAGGTACGAACTTAGCTACGTCATCCATGGCGTAATTAATTATGACGTGGCCCTACACGTGTCGTATTTGATTATGGCGTCATATGATTGGCTGAGAAACTGGAATCACACATTAAGCCACCCCTACCATTAGTAACAATTACGAGTACAATTCAGGATGGTGATTGCTGGATAACATAACAGTCCAGCCGGGTCAGACGTGTCAACAACAACAATGAATCGCGTGACAGGTCTTTTGGATGAGAGCCAGCAATTGGCCAGTGCTGTGGTGAGCGTGGTCGGCGAGCATAGAGATCCGTCTAATAACACCCCGGCCTCAAATAACAGGCCGCTAAGTGATCAATTAATATTAACAAATAACATTCTGTATACGCCCATAGCGGGCCGCTGTGTGAACGTAAGGGATATGATATGCGACTCTGGTAGGTGTATACCCCCAGCACACACCTATACGTGCAACGTACATGACCAATGCATTCAACGCCACAAACTGACGATGTTCCATCGATAACAATTTTTATTATGCTAACGTTAATGGAACAGAAATTAGGATTGTTAGACATTATGGGAAAGGCTCGAGCTAGATGTTCAATTCCTAAGGGGCCAGTATGACGAAGTATGTGACGCGAATAAAAAAATATGTGACGAAATACACAAAGTTAGGTATGACATAAACGTAGAAACTAATGTCATAATAAACTCACTTAGAGATGAGTGCAGTAAACAACATGAGGACAACCTAGATCGATAACGCCGTTCAATGAGAGAAAACCTTATCTTCTCTGGTCTGCCAGACAACAAAATGGTAATTACTATGAGATGAGCGTTCCGAGACTCAACGACCGTGATACTACTGAATATCCATGGCTTCCCGCTCCTAACACCCAAGGATCCCCAGGAGTACCTGGCTTAGCGTTCCAACAGCAGCAGTACTCAACGTAACCTCCCTGGAAAAATTTCCAGCAATAACAGCGAATGAAATGACCGGGAACTTTGACGCGTATGCAGTAACTAAGTATCATCAAGACATTATAAGCATTTTCCATAGTCACAACCAACAATACCGTCAATAGCACAACAACCACCACCACCGCCACAACCACCACCACCACCACCACCACCACCACCACATTCACCGACGATAACAAGAACAACAACAACAGCAGCAGCAACAACAACAACAACAACAACAACAACGCTTGGATGTCAAGAACACTTGTCCAAAAAGCGCATATAATAATAATAATAACAATAATAATTAAAATAATAATAATAATAAAAATAATAATAATAATAATAATAATAATAATGACCTAACAATTGCTGATACTACTAATATTACTACTACTACTACTACTACTACTACTACTACTACTACTACTACTACTACTACTACTACTACTACTACTACTACTACTACTACTACTACTACTACTACTACTACTACTAGTACTACTACTACTAGTACTACTACTACTACTTTTTTTTCTTTTTTTTTTGAAAAACCGACGCTGACGCAGTCGGACAAACTTCACGGAGGAACTCCTTTAAAAAGGCTTGCAAACCCCCAGAAAAAAACCTGGTGAACTAGTAATCTTGATTAATATTACACCAAAACAATGATAAATAATGAGCATTAATACAATCTACAAATACATATGGCTTAAAAAGTATAGATACAAAACAATAGGCTGATAAAGCTCCGATAGCAAAACAAAACTTAACAAAGGCATTACTATTCAACCCAGGTGTAGTAGTAGACCCGTATGGCGAGTGCAACTATCCAACAAATGAAAAGTGCCTCGTCAATCTATGACAAATAAGTCAATCATTGACGCCAGTGGGCTGATTCTCTAAAGATCAGTGGGCGTAGTAGCATTTGGGTAGTATAATACATATAGTCGGCAGAAAAATTTCAGAAAAATTGATGGCGCTCATGTTTACATTTTCAATTTACTTTATTGTAAGGTTTTGTAAATTACCATTCAATCCATGTGTGGTAGTAGACCGGTGTGGCGAGTGCAACTATTCAACACATGAAAAGTGACTCGTCAATCAATGACAAATAAGTCAATCATTGACGCCAGTGGGCTGAGTCTTTAAAGATCAGCGGGCGTAGTAGCATTTGGGTAGCAAAACATATATAGTCAGCAGGAAAATTACAGAAAAATAGATGGAAATAGATGGCGCTCTTGTTTCCATTTTTGATTTACTTTGTTGTAAGGTTTTGTAAATTACCCGGGAACAAATAACCCTATAAAACTCTGTGCAAATTCCTAAAATTACCTGGGACAATTTTATAATTCAATGGCAACTTACTTTATCGATTGATTATTAAATTACCCCAGTCTGTTTATTTGTTACCATGAATTATTAAACATAACAATATCAAAGGGCAGACTAAAATGAATTACATGACACAGATTAATTAAAAGACACAGATAAATCAGCTGTAGTAATTATATGATTTAAGCTAGTGCAGGCTCATTTATTTTTACAGCTCCCAACTCTATTGAAACTATGTTTGTTTTGCACCATATGTCCTTGAATACTTTTTCTTTACCATGCTGCTTTAATCTAAAATATTCTCAAGGAATATGATTCAGCAGCAATGAACGAAATATTGCCTTTATTGCTCTATTGTGATTGCCCATAGATGGATTTCTCGTCTGTGCACACCGATGTTTCCAAATGGCCCAAACACCTATGGTTAGTATTGTTATTAAAATAGTCCTTTCAGACTTTATGATATTTACACCGCTTGATCCAAATTCTCTAAAGAAGACTACATGCGTGTCTAGAACAATGGGCTTCGCTCCAAATTTTGCCAAGATTTGGCTGATATAGTCCCAAAATTGTGACGATATTGGACATTCCGCAAATAAATGCTCGATTGTTTCCTCGTCTGTTTGACATAAGTAACACCTATCAGAAGTCGTTATATTGCACTTGTATGTCAAGTGTCCCACCCATAGCCGTCGATGTAGTAATCGCCACAATAAATCACGAGCCATATTTGGTATGTATGGAGGATGTAAGATTTTCCATACATTTTTCCAACTGGATGGTTTATAGCTTGAGTCATCCCATCTCCTAATTGCTATGGGAGGTGTTACTTGTTTTCGTCTCATAATATGGTACCATTCCTTGGATCTCATCTTGTATTTTAACATCTCATCATCAAGAACTAATGCGGGTTGTGGAGTCAAACTATTATTATTTACATTTGGCAGACGAAACCATTCAATTGGTACAGCATGTTTTATTTTATTTAGCAACCGCTGGACATCTATATGCCTCATATGTGTTTTTCTAGCTACGTCTTGCATTGAAATCCATCTACGTGTTTGAGGGTGTATCATATCCGATAAATGTTGAATGCCATATTTTGCAAAGGACGGTAGATAAAGTACTGCATTATTATAACATATATTACTATTGCCCCACATTTGCTGTTCTAGTACTTCCTTCCAGCACGTAGATGGAGGCATGTATCTGTCAAATATTTCTAACTCCTTAACTTGATCTTTAAACACATCTGGTATCATTTGGCTATTCGGAGGTGGCTTCTTTGAGGTAAAAACATGCTCCGCCAGAAATGGTTCTACAATTCTCTCCATGAGAGCTCGTGAAACACATGCCCACGTCTCATCTGATGTAATAAGATCATCCAAAAATTTTAACCTTAAAGAAACACATTTCACTTTAATATCAATTAAATCAAGTCCTCCTTCTAAGTTAGCATTATTGAGAACACGATGGGAAACTAAATGATTCTTTTCTTCCCATATGAATGACAATATCAACTCATTAACCTCCTTTTCTACATGTTTTGGCATGTGTACAACAGGTGCTGTATACCATAGCCCAGATAATGCCAAGTTGTTGACAACAAACACTCTACCAAAGATTGAAAGACGACGATGCTTCCAATTTGCTAATATTCTCTTAAGCTTAGATACTCGCTCATTCCAATTTTGTATTGTATTCGGTTTCCTGCCAAAATAGATGCCTAAAATCTTAATGGCATCATTAGACTAATTGATTTCATGTGGCTGGTCATTCCGCTCTTTCCATGGCCCCAGAAATAATCCTTTGGATTTTCCTTTATTGATTTTCAAACCAGATGCATTTTGGAACTTTTCTAGTACGTGGTTTAAAATTGCAAAATCATTGTTTGAACTGGTAA
Source organism: Chaetoderma sp. LZ-2023a (assembly GCA_034401795.1). Lineage (NCBI taxonomy): Eukaryota > Metazoa > Mollusca > Caudofoveata > Chaetodermatida > Chaetodermatidae > Chaetoderma > Chaetoderma sp. LZ-2023a. Next base: position 27,623,526 of record CM067361.1, on the reverse strand, counting down.
ACACAGTTGTGTCATCAGCATATTGTGACAGCTTAAGTGGTCTTTCTATGCCACGAATACATATGCCTTGAAAGTTATTATTTTGCCTCAATGCTATGCCAAGTGATTCCATCACAATAACAAATAATAATGGCAATAGGGAACACCCCTGTCTAACCCCAAGTTCTAAGACAATTTCTCTGGATAATTGATTGTTCACTAAATAGCTACTCTTAATATCCGTATAAAAAATCTTTACCCATTTAATAAAGTTTGAGCCTAACCCAAACGATTGCAAAGAATTAAAAAGAAAATCCCATTCCACACGGTCAAATGCCTTTTCATTGTCCAAGGCAATCACAGCTGAAGGGATGCTATCCTTCTCAACCAATTGTATAAGGTCTCTTATTACCATGGTATTGGTTAGAATTGTCCTCCTGGGTACAGCACATGTTTGCTCTGTTCCAATGATTTCTCCTAAAACACTACCTAGTTTCAATGTTAGTGCTCTGGATATTATTTTGTAGTCTACACATAGTAGAGAAATTGGTCTGTAGTTCTGAATTAGACGTCTGTCATTTCCTTTATATATTAGCCTTACGTATGCCCTAGCCATAGTTGGTGGTAAATGGCCTTTCTAAAAAATTTCAGTGCCTAATTCTTCCATTATTGGACCTACAAGGTGCCAACACGTTTGGTAAAATTCAACTGGAAGGCCATCACACCCCGGTGATTTTTCTAGCTTCATACCTTTAAGGGATTTAGTTAAATCTTCTAGTGTTAAGGGTTGATCACAAAATTCACTGCCTGTGTCTGACACCTTTTTGTCTATATTTGCTAACAAATCTAATTTTGCATCTTCATCAATTCCCTCTGACTTGTACAATGACTCATAGTAATTGCATACAATAGTACTCATTTCATTGTTGGTAAAGACGGTTGAACCATCCGGCATGTTTAATGAGCACATCACCTTATCTATTGCCTGTGCTTTTTCTAATGCGCAAAAATATCGGGTTGGCTTTTCCCCTTCTGCGTGCATCTGGGCTCTTGCTCTAATTTTTGCACCCTAAAACTCATATTGTTCTATATCTCTTATTTTACTTTTAATTTTAACCAGTAATTCATAATAATTCTCTTCACCATTATTTACTTTAGCATTAATTTTCATCAGTGATCGATGAAGTGTTTTCTTGCGTTTGCGTATTCCCTTTGCTTTTCTAATAGCATACTTTCGGGAAACATACTTTAAATCCAGTTTAACATCCTCCCACCATTGCAATGTGCTCTTATATGATGCTTTCCTATTAATCCAATGTTGCCAACAACTCTCTATATTATTCTTATAAAATTCTTCTCCCAACAGTGTTGTGTTTAATTTCCAAAACCCGACCCCTTTTGTTACCCAATCAGCATTGGCAAAGGTTACACAAACCATGTTATGATCGGAGAATGCAACTGGCTTAATATTAACATCTCTCCAGTACCCTGTTAACAAACTATTCACATAAATTCTGGCGATCCTTGAACCAACTTTACCATCTACCGAAAAACATGTAAGATCTTTACCATGAGGTTTTGATATTCTATAGGTGTCCACTAAATTTTCATTATCACATATTTCTTTTAAGAGTCTATGTGATGTATCAGTATAAGTTGAAGTTGCATTCCTGTCATTTTCTTTGTCTACGACACAATTAAAGTCACCACCCATTACTAAGTTTTCAGTGATGTTATCTAGTGCTGTTTTAGACATCTCCTTAAAAAAATTACGACGTAGTTGATGAGATGTAGGTGCATATATACACAGCAACGTGATACGTGTTTGTTGTATATCTAGCGTGACTCTCACCCGGCGACCATTTGCACCTGATACTGAAGAGATTATATTTACATAGGCTGAACAACGAGGGAGTATAACAATTGCTACGCCTGCACTATTATCTTGAGATAACGAATAAAATATTCTGGATCCAGAAATCTTTTCTAAATTATCGTATAATTCTGACTTCTGAATTTTTGTTTCCTGTATCAAAGCAATGTCAATCTGCTCATTTTTCAGAGTCTCTAGTAAGTGACGTTGCTTTATGTCACTATTTAAGCCTCTACAATTGAGTGTGCAAATTAGCATAAAAGGTAATAAAATGCTGTGTAAAACCGCCATTATTAAGCTAACTAGATTTTGTTTTTTTCGACCCTCTCTTAGACCATTTACCTATTTTACTCACAAACGCTGCATTACTTAGCTCAACTTTTTCCAAATGCTTATATTTTAATAAATCTGAATCATGACGCAGATGCCTATATTTAACACCATTTGCCGTCACATATGGAACTAACACCTCTCCTGCCTCTGACCTGTACATGACCATTTCATCAGGTGATTTAGAACTCTGTGTTTGAATGGATATATCAGATTCAGCGACTGACATATTATCGTCTTCTATATCACTTTCCTCTATTTCTGATTCAGAACTCTCTCCATCTTTCTGTCGCTTTGTTCCACTCAATCGATCCGAGACACCAATTACTTTCTCTATATTATTTAAATCGTCTAGATTGAGTGTACTCAGTGGAAAATCAAAGTTAGTTTCAGTATCTTGCGACCTGAATTTTACTTGTCCTAAATTAAAACTCTCTTCCAGAGGGTATTGATCATCATCTTCAACTTGTGTGGAATTAGCCTCTCTGTCATCAAACTTGGATTGATTTGTTACTGGAGTAAGACTTAGCCCCTCATCTAGAACCTCTATTTCATCGCTTGCAACTACAGCGATTGGATTCTTAGTTTTTTCCACATGCTTCTCATTAACATGGACTTCAGCTACAATCTCAGCAACTACTGGTTCGATGACATTTTCCTTAGCAACGTGCTTCCCATTAGTATGGATTTCAGCTACAATCTCAGCAACTACCGGTTCTATAACATTCTCTTTAGAGACAACTTGCTCTGCACTTTTATCAGCACCCTTTTTGACATATTTGTTCTGCGGGCATCGCCACTTAAAATGATCAGATGATCCACAAACTAGACATTTGTTTTTGTTAGGGCAATCTGTTGCAAGATGTTCTGTGCTTAAGCAGATTCTACACTCTTTGATTTGCCACCTGTACCATAATGGCAAGATAAATCGACCATCTATGGTGACCTTGCTTGGGAGAGGTTGTTCTACCTTTTCAAACCAAATTCTTCTGATGCCATTTTCTAAGGTTCGATCAAATGGATAGGTCTCGTGTTCTACTTTGTCCACTTTGCCATACTTGATCAATTCAGTGATAACCCGTTCATCTGGGATCTCTAATGGAACCTTCATCTTGACTAATAGACGATCAGAATCTATTTCCTCCACATTACACACCTCACCCTTCACGACAAGGACCTCGTCGAGCAACTTTTCCTTCACACTTTCATTAACTACGGTGACATTCCATACAGATTTGGAAACATTAACGAGACCTTGAGGGACCCGTGGCCCTGCCCCAACTACATCCTTTAACCCATGATACACCTCAATTGCCGAAACACCCCAAGCCTTTGTCGTGATTTTAAGACTCAGGGTACGCTTATATGAGGTTGCCATGGTGTTTTATAAAAAGAGGAACCCCATACTACTACAATATATAATACAAATATATAACACCAAGACGTCGTGGAAAGAGCTAAACACTAAATAAATAGTGTCCCATTTTGAAACCCTGACGTCTACCAACAAATATACGAATAGAGAGTACAGTCGTATATTTGTTAGTTTGAACCACTTTCTAAGTGGTTCACTAACACCTAACCAATTAAAGTGGTTTCCTAATGCATACTAACATATTACAGTCATATATTTGTTAGTCTGTTCGAGTTGACCGGGGACAGCCAACTGACTATAAGGATTTATATAGTTAAAGCACTAGGCTTGTGCTTACAAATGACAAAGGAATTAAATCCACTCACTCAATCGATCTTGCCAAATATAATGCGCTAGCCTATTACTATTACTACTACAACCACTACTACCACTACTACTACTACTACTACTACTACTACTACTACTACTACTACTACTACTACTACTACTACTACTACTACTACTACTACTACCACTACTACCACTACTACCACTACTACTACTACTACTACTACTACTACTACAACCACTACTACTAATACTACTACTACTACTACTACTACTACTACTACTACTACTACTACTACTACTACTACTACTACTACCATTACCACTACTACTACTACTACTACTACTACTACTACTACTACTACAACTTTTTTTTTTTTTTTTGAAAATCCGACGCTGACGCAGTCGGATAATCTTCACGGAGGAACTCCTTTAAAAAGGCTTGCAAACCCCACAGAAAAAAAAACTGGTGAACTAGCAAGCCTGATTAAGATTACACAAAAACAAAAAATAAATAATATATCTAACTAACGAGCATTAATACAATCTATAAATACATACCGCTTAAATGGTATAGATACAAAACAATAAGCTGATAAAGATCTGATAGCAAAACAAAACTTAACAAAGGCATTACTATTCAATTCAAGTGTGGTAGTAGACCCGTGTGGCGAGTGCAACTGTCCAACAATTGAAAAGTGACTCGTCAATCAATGACAAATAAGTCACTCATTGACGCCAGTGGGCTGATTCTTTAAAGATCAGCGGGCGTAGTAGCATTTGGGTAGTATAGCACATATAGTCGGCAGGAAAACTACCGAAAAATAGATGGCGCTCTTGTTTACATTTTCGATTTACTTTATTGTAAGGTGTTGTAAATTACTATTCAATCCAGGTTGAAGATTTCCCGATCCTCTTCTTACTACTTCTTGGACTCCTCCCTCCTCGATACAACATTGTATGTTTGGCTGCTGCGACAGTCGGTCCTATCGATGAGGATGGAGTGCGACACTAGCTCGCCTCGTAGGTAAAGAGACCTAACGATATTTATATTAGTGCCTGGGCCTGATCTGACTTCTCGTTTCAGGAAGATCGGTTCGACATGGTGGTCTTCCGTGTTATCCAGAATAATCAACAACAGATGCTTACCAAACTTTTGCCTTGGATTACACTCAAGGTGATCGTTTTATTTCTACCTTAGCTGTACAATAAGACCTACAAAGTTTGGCAACTTATACTGTCACCAGTTTACGTATTTACAACAATAATAATTTCAATCAATGTTCACTATTCTTATCTGAACGAACCAGCAATACTCCCAGCGCTCTGGTCTGCTATGCTATTCCATTTTCCTAGCTCTTACTTAACACCAAGAGTTTCAAGTACCGACTTTAACCGAGTTCAAAACCTGACTCCCGATAAAAGACCAAACTGCCCTTTATATACTACTCTAGGTTTCACTTCTCCTCCATCTTGGTTTCACACCGCAGGAGGTTTAACCTATTCTCATTGGACTATGACTTTGATTTGACCAACCACCACTGCGACCCTCCCTCTCAAGGAGGATGCCTTTTACCTAGCACTTGCGGTTTGGCTGGTTCTCACGTGATGGGATCCGTCATCCGCCCAACTCTATTTTCGGATTCCAGCCGGCTTAACCTGTCAAGACAGACGAATGCTCGAGAATTACTGTGGATTAACTTGTCTACATGATGGATATGTTATTCTCGATTGTGCACCTAGTGCCTACAGGACGCTACAATGTCCATGTATTGTTCATTGCCTAATAGCCGACCACCTGTAGAATACCAGAGTTAATTCGCACACCTGCTACTATCCATCATAGCAGGATTATATTCGGCTCATGTTGTCGCACGCCTCCGTGAGAACACGGATGTTTACATAACTTCACTAAGTCCGTCTGTCATAACTAATCCCTTGATGGACAGCTATTTGGGTGCTATGACTATGACTCAGTTTCGATTCCAACTGCTATTATTCTACCACTACTATTTCCCAAATTACCGGCCAAAACAGCTGCTGAATACTATACTGAATACCATAATGTTTTGTGCCGATGCAACAGCAACAACTTACATCTTAATCATTATCAGATACCCACCAACTCAGAACCGTCTGTCCTATTCTAATCAACCCAATTCGGACTCTAGATATTACGCCTCAGTTCCGATTCAGTTTCATCGAAACTGTAACTGCGCAGTAGCTGACGTAACCACTGCCAGTCATCCAGTGCTGCTAAATATCTATTCAAACAATAAGACACATCTAACTGGTAATGCATCTACATATAGACTGTTACCTAACGCTGGCAACACAGCTAAATATAAATCGTTTCTGCGAAACTACTCGATGCCACCCAGTGCATCTACATATACATCATGACATAGTCTATTAGCTCACCTGGTACTCACAAACATGAATTTCACTCGGGACTTACTCGCACACATAAGACGTCCAGTGGGGTCATGACTTCCCACCAAACAGTCCCATATCTACACATGCCCCTCAACCGAAGTTAAATAACCGCCTCACTTAAGGCCTTTAAGAGAGCGTTAATTAACTCGTTGTGCACTACCAACAACCTAAACCACCCATACCAGCGTCATCCAGACTATGTCACATACGACAATAAGATTATATCTCAATCCCCAATATCAACTACAACCAAATGACCGTCCCCGGAAACAGAGGACAACAGCGTAAGTTTATACAAAATACAAACGTGTCCGGATACGGAATACCAAGCGCAACCTGACCCGCACCGGCAACACATTAATAGCAGCATTAAACATAATTATAGTATATAATATGATTAATACAACAATAGCAATACAATATAGAGTCCATAGTGCAAATACCATTACACATCATGTTCAATTATTACGATAGTATAAAAGTCAAGTGTTACCACTGAGTGTTCCATACACAGCATACGAAGTTAACTCCAAAATGTCATTGGGATGAGTCCACTCGGTCACTCAGATCCACGTTAGGTGTACCAATGTCATTGTATAGCTCCACGTCTATCCAGTCGTCAGCCGTCGGGTCGATCTCGGTCCTGGCAATAGCGTTAGGCGACGACCCGGCCGACATCTCTACCATTACCGGCAGGGCTGCAGTTCCGCGCAGTCGCGGAGAGCGAATATGACGTGGCGCACTACTATGGGCCGCAGGTGGCTTGCATTTGATCCAAATCCACATGCGGTTCAAAATACCACATTTATATAATATAAGCACAATCACAATCACTACAACGGAGGAGCCCGCTGAATACGATATGAACGAGCGTACTCCAATGCCATCGACCATCACTGGGTCGATCGCGGATAGCGGTGCTAGCGGCACGTACTTGGACTTCTGCAAATGGTTCCAGGGTTGCAGTTTTAAATGATTTACTATCATGGACTGGTTAAGAACTCCGGTCACGTCCAAGTGAGGCATCTCAATGGCCAGGCTAACCCGAGTGTACGTCCGACTATAAGACGCCACAGGCTCGAATTGCCAGCCTTTCCCACTATACCCGCATTCACCAGACATTAATGCATACACACCATTACTCACCATGCACCGGTCGGTCAGTCGTCCGTCACAGTGTATTTCCATGGTTTCACCAAAGGTTTGCAACACACACCTATTTTCTTATTGGCAAACAATTTGCTAGCGGTTAGGTTAGATTCCGATAGTTGAATATTACAGTTACTATCTGTCGTGTTCGTCAATAGGCTTACTATGCAGGGTACGTGGTTCTTTTCGACCCTTAGTTGACCCCTGTGGAACCAAAACCACTCTCGTCGCGTTCTGTTTGGTCTAGCCCTCCACATTCCACGAGGTCTGGTATAACTATCATTTCCATTATCAGTTGGCCTATCTGGTCACCCTTTCGCACGCGAAAGCTATCCCGGCCAAAGTTAAATAGGACCACCCCTACATTCCCACGGTAATCCTGATCGATCACTCCTGCACCCACATCTATGAAATGCTTAACCGCCAACCCCGACCTAGGCGCTACCCGTCCATAACACCCCGTCGGAACCGCAATCTGAAGGTCCGTTAGCACGACCCTTCTGTCCCACGCCGGTATCACGTAGTCATAGGCACTATACAAGTCATAGCCGGCGGCGAATTGTGACCCCCGCGTTGGCGGATAGGCATTACTTGTTAGTCGAACAAACTCGCGCTTAACGGATTCCCATGCCATGTTTTAAGTATTGCTAACCGAAGCACTGACGCTACACTATTGTGATGTCTACTGGCACAGCATATAAGTCGGAAGGATAACTATCGGCGGCTATGTCACCTTATAACGGCCTCTATACGATCGATGAAGTCATCGTACAGGGCGCGGCCAAACGCGCCAATCCTGAGCTGCTTGTTGTCAGTGTCGCCCTCAGGAGCGTGCCTGTGCTTGCGCAAAAAGTAGCGCGGCTCTGGCAGCGTTTCCATTGGTTCCGGCAAACTCTCGGGTACCTCCTCCGAGCTGTCCATCACCACTGTCGGAGGAGTCGCGTGAGTTTCCCTCGGTGACTCATGGTTTCGAGTCTCACTCGTACCAGGTTGACTGATGTTGTTATCAACCCTCCTACCCCTCTTGCTCACCTCTGGCTCATTATCAGAAGCTGGTCGCTTCCTACGAGCTCTACTACCCGAGGTGGCGTTAGGGTTGGACTCTGGCCCATCTTCGGCCCTGGGGAGCATCATCACCCTGGTATGATGGTTACCTTTCGTACCCTTTACAGTGTTACGAACAGGGCGTGGCCGTACCTTGTCCCAGCACATCTCTGAGTCGACTACGCGTAACTTAGCTATATTCAGTATGCGCACCTTCCCAGACCGTTGGTGCCGGACATGAGCCACAGGCCCATTGATCTTAAAGATCTCATACTCAGGGTCACTGCGGGAGGATAACTTCATCCGTTCCTCTGCCTTTACGACCACCGAATCACCCACGTTAAACACACCAGCGTTTGCACGCCTGTCAATCTGCTCCCGGTGGACCTCACGAGATCTGGCCGTTTCCATACGAGCACGCAGTAAGGCATTATTGAGACGGGTCAGTCTCTCACCCAAATCCTGCGATGCGTCTATGGGAATGGCGAACGGCAGTCTCGCCCGTTGACCGTATGTCAGATAAAATGGCATATAACCAGTAGTGGAATGACGAGTACTGCGGTAAGCTGTTAAAGCCGCACCCAATTCGTCCTCCCACGTACGAGAAGCATTGTTAACCCCTTTCTGGATCAAATCCTTAAGGGTCCGATTAAACCTCTCGGTACGCCCATTAGTTTGGGGGTGGTAGAGACTCGATCGCCTATGATCGATCCCATGTTCCCTGAATCTCTCCTCCAGAGATTTAGAACAAAACTCTTTTCCCCGATCTGTTATCAATATCTCAGGGACACCATGACGGGCGACGTACTCGTTGAAAAACTTGTCCTCAACGTTTTGCGACGTCTTAGCCGGAATCGATATGCTTCTGCCCACGCAGAACAGTGATCGACGATCGTCATGATATACACATTACCTTTACTCGACTCCAACAGTGGACCTATCAGATCCATGCCGATTATCTGACTCGGATAATTGGCCATGGGCATCTCACTGTACCGCGGTCGAGTGTTGACAGGTCGGTTGACCTGACACGTCGTACATGTCTCTAGCATATGCACCACGTCTTTTCTCAAAGACGTCCACACAAACGAATCTCTTACCATACCGATGGTCTTCTGCAGACCCTGGTGACCGGCTCGTTCATGAGCCATCTGGAGCACTTTCTCACGGAACAGGGTAGGTAATATGATTCTGGGGTACTTAGCGTCCAACGCTGAAGGTGTAACTAAAGAATATAATATACCGTTCTAGACCATATACTCCTCCGGGGTGTTCTTGAACAACTCTGGGTATTCCTTGGTCTGCTCGGCACACAAATCGTCGTAGGGAATGTCAAATACCTCCAGAGGGACATGCGGTAACGCACCCTCGTCTACATCCGGTATGACAAAATCGCCTGTGTCTAAGGTGGCGATCTCCACGGGATGACGTAACCTGGACAACATGTCCGCTCTAATATTCTTCAAGCCTTGGATGTATTCTATCTTACATCCATACTCAGCAATCAGCACTGCCCAGCGCTGCACCTTCGTGATTTTAACTTCTCCCACAAACAAACTCTTTAGGGGTTTGTGGTCAGTATACACGGTGAACTGAGTGCCAAATAGATAAGGTCTAAGCTTCTTCAATGCGTATATCACAGCATAAGCTTCCTTCTCTATTACGGGCCAATTTAACAGACTGTCCTTCAGGGTAGAGCTTACATACTGTATTACTCGTTCGATACCCTTATCGTCTACCTGTACCAATATCGCACCTATCGCATAGCTAGACGCATCAGTATAGGGCCTATACGGAGCATTCACATTTGGATAGGTGAGAACCGTCTCACTGCACAGCAAGTTTTGTAATTTCTTAAATGCTTGCTGTTCCTCCTTACCCCACTCAAAACGTTTATACTTCTTAGTTAACTCAATCAAAGGCTTAGCAATTTCGGCATAGCCTTGCACACAAGAGCGGTAATAACCTGTTGCTCCAAGGAAACTTCTCACTTCACCCACATCACGTGGTGGTGACATTTCCCTTATGACCTTGACCTTCTGGACCTGAGGAGCCACTCCCTGTGCAGAAATACGATATCCCAACAAGTCCACAGACTCGCGGGCAAACTCGCACTTCTTCCTCTTAACCTGTAAATTGTATTCCTGAATCCTACGCATAACCCTACGCAAATGCTGTGCATGCTCAGCGGGATTTCTTGAATACACTACTACGTCATCGACAAAAACATGCAAATATTTTCCCACGAATTCTCGGAAAATATCGTTCATTGCCCTCTGAAATACGGCACCTGAGTTGCAAAAACCAAAAGGCATCCGAATCCATTCGAACAAACCTTCACTGCAAACGAACGCTGTTTTCTCTATGTCTTGGCTGTCCATTGGTATCTGCCAATAGCCAGACTTCAAGTCCATAGTCGAAAATACCGCTGCGCCGCGCAGCAAGTAAAAAATATCCATTAAATTCGGCAATGGATAACTGTCTTTACGACATACATAATTCAACTTCCTGTAGTCGACACAAAACCTCGTGTCCCCGTCCTTAGGAACTAACGTAATGGGCGATGCCCAGGGCGATGACGACGGTCTTATGACGCCCGCTGCCAGCATCTCGGCCACCTTATTCTTGACCACATACTGCTTAGCTAGCGGTAGACGGTAGGCTTTCTACCTTATAGGAAACGCATCTCCTGTTGGTACCGTACACTTCACTTTGGGGACCAAACCTAACGTGTTTGGACGAGCCATATCAAAGTTATCCGCAAAGTCATCAAGCACTTTGTCGATAGCTTTATATCCGGTCGTTTCTTTACAACTCTCATAGACATAACTTGTCTGTTCCCTATAGGGATTCTTAAAAGGATATACCTGGCCAAACCATACTACTACTTTGGCCTGAAAATCAATCTTTGCATTTCCCAAGTGCAAAGCATCCGCACCAAGCAAACATTCATGCCGCATTCTCGCTACTACTGTACTCGGAATGGGACGGGCGTTTTTGAATTTTACTTGAGTTTCTCCCAAAAGTTCTATTGGGGAACCATTTACTGCCAAGAGCATCTTCGCTCTCTTCAATGGCCTAGCATTCAACATGCTACGCCATATATCCTTGCGAATCAAGGATGTACTAGCACCAGTATCCACTAAGGCATGCAAGTACTCACCCGGATCCGCTGGACCGTTTTTATCCATTTTCAGACTGATTAGAAACCGCTCGGTCGGTGAATTCACCAACGGCTTCCTCCGTCCTCGTTTGACGGACTCCTCCGTCCACTAACCACTTCCGCGTAACTATTTCGGCGGGATGATGCATCCTGTCCGATACTGTATGAATAACGGCCATGTGCATCGGTCCCCTCGCCGGTCAACACGAACCCGTCGCGGTCCTCGTATTCCTCACGATCCCGAAACTGATTGTTCATGTCCTTCCGAAGGTTATGCGAACAGTCACGGGGTGTCACACAGTTCTCACGCTGCCGTCGGTCGACGACATCTATGTCCATATCGTCAGTTCGTGGACGCTTGATTGCCCGGCGCGCAGGTAGACCGGGTTGCTTGGTCCAGGCAGGGCCGTTCTGCGGCGGACCCCTGGATGATTGTCCCCACTGTGGGCAGTCCCGTATGTAGTGCCCATCATGGTTACACCCGAAACATCTTACGGTCGCGGTCGGAGAGGTCTTCCGGCTCGCGTAGTCATCGAACACGTGGTGTTTGTTGCAGTCTTGGGCCATGTGGCCCTCCATTCAACAATTAAAATACATCACAGGCGGTGCTCGTCTCGGCTGCTTGGGCCGCGGGGCAGGCCTCCTGTTGACGTCTTCGCGCGGCTGCCTTGGCTGCCGGCAGTCACTCTTATAATGGCCGTTCCTCCCACAGTTGTAACAGGTAACACTCTGCAAGTCCCTCCCCCCTCTGTCTGGTCGGGGCGAGGATGGCGCGCGTTGCTTTGCTGGCAGAGCTGCCTTCTTCTCGGGCTTGACGGCCCTGGTCACCGGCTTCTGCTCCCTTAGTTGGAGATCACTGACCAAGCCACACAGCTGTTCGATTATCTTGCTCTGCTGAGCAATCTGCTTCTTCAAAGTCTGCACCACACTCCAGATCTCTTTCTCTTCCTCTGGGCCAACAATGTTCACTTCCATACTCTCCTCCTGCCGCTCATCGATCTTCATGGCCTTGAGCAGATCATCGCATGTTGCTTCCTCTTCGGCAATCTCGATGGCCTGGTTCAAGGTGGTCACCTTCTTACGGACGATTCACTTACTAAGGTGGTGATCCGACAGGGCTTTCAGGTATAATCCTAACACGGTGCGACGATTGTCATCATTTTCTACGGGATACGCCCGGTTACTGAGCTCTCGGTACCTTCGGTTGAAGGTTATGATGGTCTCATTCCGCCTCTGCCGTACCCCCTCGAGATCGTACTTGATCCTCTCGCCTTCATTTGCTGATACGAAATTGAGCGTGATGTACTCGTGAAACTCCTCGAACGTAACACCATCTCGTACCTTCCCCACCAAAAACCCATCGATGGCTCTTGATAGCTGTCCGTGGGCCGCTCGTGTAATGATGTAGGCAGGTACGCCTTCTAGTCGCCCTTGGTTGGCAGCCCACGCCCGTCTGGTCTCATCTAGGAACGTCCGTACCTCCTCCGGTACGACACCGTCACAGGGCTGAATACGATAGATGTTATCCCGCATTTCTCGGCGGTACACCGGCTCGGCCTCCCGTCGGTTGCTACTCTCCACGATGGCCCCCGCCATGGCTACTCCCATCGTCTGCATGGCGGCGATGGTCTCGGGTCGGAGCTGGGCTGCTAGCGGCATCTCTACGGGTGGCAGGCCGGGTTCAGAGGGTCTCTTCGGTCCCATTGCCATTCTGTCTAACGATAGTGCAAGCCGATTACTACTCTGTAGAGACGGGGTTGCTCGGGGCAGACTACGTCGGTGGTGATTTTTACCGTGGACCCCTCCTGGTACTCGCGATGCTGGATGATTTTAGCGCCGTCGGATAACTTGGCCGCGTCTAGGAATACCCGTACGCGGTCAGCGACGTCTTTTAACACGATGGCCGAATTGGAGAGTGGTGTTTCTGGCTGGGCCATATACTCTAGTTACTCACGATTGATACTCTGGATCCTGGCAGGTGAAGCCACTGAAGATTTCCCGATCCTCTTCTTACTACTTCTTGGACTCCTCCCTCCTCGATACAACCTTGTATGTTTGGCTGCTGCGACAGCCGGTCCTATCGATGAGGATGGAGCGCGACACTAGCTCGCCTCGTAGGTAAAGAGACCTAATGAAATTTATATTGGTGCCTGGGCCTGATCTGACTTCTCGTTTCAGGAAGATCGGTTCGACACGGTGGTCTTCCGTGTTATCCAGAATAATCAACAACAGATGCTTACCAAACTTTTGCCTTGGATTACACTCAAGGTGATCGTTTTATTTCTACCTTAGCTGTACAATAAGACCTACAAAGTTTGGCAACTTATACTGTCACCAGTTTACGTATTTACAACAATAATAATTTCAATCAATGTTCCCTATTCTAATCTGAACGAACCAGCAATACTCCCAGCGCTCTGGTCTGCTATGCTATTCCATTTTCCTAGCTCTTACTTAACACCAAGAGTTTCAAGTACCGACTTTAACCGAGTTCAAAACCTGACTCCCGATAAAAGACCAAACTGCCCTTTATATACTACTCTAGGTTTCACTTCTCCTCCATCTTGGTTTCACACCGCCGGAGGTTTAACCTATTCTCATTGGACTATGACTTTGATTTGACCAACCACCACTGTGACCCTCCCTCTCAAGGAGTATGCCTTTTACCTAGCACTTGCGGTTTGGCTGGTTCTCACGTGATGGGATCCGTCATCCGCCCAACTCTATTTTCGGATTCCAGCCGGCTTAACCTGTCGAGACAGACGAATGCTCGAGAATTACTGTGGATTAACTTGTCTACATGATGGATATGTTATTCTCGATTGTGCACCTAGTGCCTACAGGACGCTACAATGTCCATGTATTGTTCATTGCCTAATAGCCGACCACCTGTAGAATACCAGAGTTAATTCGCACACCTGCTACTATCCATCATAGCAGGATTATATTCGGCTCATGTTGTCGCACGCCTCCGTGAGAACACGGATGTTTACATAACTTCACTAAGTCCGTCTGTCATAACTAATCCCTTGATGGACAGCTATTTGGGTGCTATGACTATGACTCAGTTTCGATTCCAACTGCTATTATTCTACCACTACTATTTCCCAAATTACCGGCCAAAACAGCTGCTGAATACTATACTGAATACCATAATGTTTTGTGCCGATGCAACAGCAACAACTTACATCTTAATCATTATCAGATACCCACCAACTCAGAACCGTCTGTCCTATTCTAATCAACCCAATTCGGACTCTAGATATTACGCCTCAGTTCCGATTCAGTTTCATCGAAACTGTAACTGCGCAGTAGCTGACGTAACCACTGCCAGTCATCCAGTGCTGCTAAATATCTATTCAAACAATAAGACACATCTAACTGGTAATGCATCTACATATAGACTGTTACCTAACGCTGGCAACACAGCTAAATATAAATCGTTTCTGCGAAACTACTCGATGCCACCCAGTGCATCTACATATACATCATGACATAGTCTATTAGCTCACCTGGTACTCACAAACATGAATTTCACTCGGGACTTACTCGCACACATAAGACGTCCAGTGGGGTCATGACTTCCCACCAAACAGTCCCATATCTACACATGCCCCTCAACCGAAGTTAAATAACCGCCTCACTTAAGGCCTTTAAGAGAGCGTTAATTAACTCGTTGTGCACTACCAACAACCTAAACCACCCATACCAGCGTCATCCAGACTATGTCACATACGACAATAAGATTATATCTCAATCCCCAATATCAACTACAACCAAATGACCGTCCCCGGAAACAGAGGACAACAGCGTAAGTTTATACAAAATACAAACGTGTCCGGATACGGAATACCAAGCGCAACCTGACCCGCACCGGCAACACATTAATAGCAGCATTAAACATAATTATAGTATATAATATGATTAATACAACAATAGCAATACAATATAGAGTCCATAGTGCAAATACCATTACACATCATGTTCAATTATTACGATAGTATAAAAGTCAAGTGTTACCACTGAGTGTTCCATACACAGCATACGAAGTTAACTCCAAAATGTCATTGGGATGAGTCCACTCGGTCACTCAGATCCACGTTAGGCGTACCAATGTCATTGTATAGCTCCACGTCTATCCAGTCGTCAGCCGTCGGGTCGATCTCGGTCCTGGCAATAGCGTTAGGCGACGACCCGGCCGACATCTCTACCATTACCGGCAGGGCTGCAGTTCCGCGCAGTCGCGGAGAGCGAATATGACGTGGCGCACTACTATGGGCCGCAGGTGGCTTGCATTTGATCCAAATCCACATGCGGTTCAAAATACCACATTTATATAATATAAGCACAATCACAATCACTACAACGGAGGAGCCCGCTGAATACGATATGAACGAGCGTACTCCAATGCCATCGACCATCACTGGGTCGATCGCGGATAGCGGTGCTAGCGGCACGTACTTGGACTTCTGCAAATGGTTCCAGGGTTGCAGTTTTAAATGATTTACTATCATGGACTGGTTAAGAACTCCGGTCACGTCCAAGTGAGGCATCTCAATGGCCAGGCTAACCCGAGTGTACGTCCGACTATAAGACGCCACAGGCTCGAATTGCCAGCCTTTCCCACTATACCCGCATTCACCAGACATTAATGCATACACACCATTACTCACCATGCACCGGTCGGTCAGTCGTCCGTCACAGTGTATTTCCATGGTTTCACCAAAGGTTTGCAACACACACCTATTTTCTTATTGGCAAACAATTTGCTAGCGGTTAGGTTAGATTCCGATAGTTGAATATTACAGTTACTATCTGTCGTGTTCGTCAATAGGCTTACTATGCAGGGTACGTGGTTCTTTTCGACCCTTAGTTGACCCCTGTGGAACCAAAACCACTCTCGTCGCGTTCTGTTTGGTCTAGCCCTCCACATTCCACGAGGTCTGGTATAACTATCATTTCCATTATCAGTTGGCCTATCTGGTCACCCTTTCGCACGCGAAAGCTATCCCGGCCAAAGTTAAATAGGACCACCCCTACATTCCCACGGTAATCCTGATCGATCACTCCTGCACCCACATCTATGAAATGCTTAACCGCCAACCCCGACCTAGGCGCTACCCGTCCATAACACCCCGTCGGAACCGCAATCTGAAGGTCCGTTAGCACGACCCTTCTGTCCCACGCCGGTATCACGTAGTCATAGGCACTATACAAGTCATAGCCGGCGGCGAATTGTGACCCCCGCGTTGGCGGATAGGCATTACTTGTTAGTCGAACAAACTCGCGCTTAACGGATTCCCATGCCATGTTTTAAGTATTGCTAACCGAAGCACTGACGCTACACTATTGTGATGTCTACTGGCACAGCATATAAGTCGGAAGGATAACTATCGGCGGCTATGTCACCTTATAACGGCCTCTATACGATCGATGAAGTCATCGTACAGGGCGCGGCCAAACGCGCCAATCCTGAGCTGCTTGTTGTCAGTGTCGCCCTCAGGAGCGTGCCTGTGCTTGCGCAAAAAGTAGCGCGGCTCTGGCAGCGTTTCCATTGGTTCCGGCAAACTCTCGGGTACCTCCTCCGAGCTGTCCATCACCACTGTCGGAGGAGTCGCGTGAGTTTCCCTCGGTGACTCATGGTTTCGAGTCTCACTCGTACCAGGTTGACTGATGTTGTTATCAACCCTCCTACCCCTCTTGCTCACCTCTGGCTCATTATCAGAAGCTGGTCGCTTCCTACGAGCTCTACTACCCGAGGTGGCGTTAGGGTTGGACTCTGGCCCATCTTCGGCCCTGGGGAGCATCATCACCCTGGTATGATGGTTACCTTTCGTACCCTTTACAGTGTTACGAACAGGGCGTGGCCGTACCTTGTCCCAGCACATCTCTGAGTCGACTACGCGTAACTTAGCTATATTCAGTATGCGCACCTTCCCAGACCGTTGGTGCCGGACATGAGCCACAGGCCCATTGATCTTAAAGATCTCATACTCAGGGTCACTGCGGGAGGATAACTTCATCCGTTCCTCTGCCTTTACGACCACCGAATCACCCACGTTAAACACACCAGCGTTTGCACGCCTGTCAATCTGCTCCCGGTGGACCTCACGAGATCTGGCCGTTTCCATACGAGCACGCAGTAAGGCATTATTGAGACGGGTCAGTCTCTCACCCAAATCCTGCGATGCGTCTATGGGAATGGCGAACGGCAGTCTCGCCCGTTGACCGTATGTCAGATAAAATGGCATATAACCAGTAGTGGAATGACGAGTACTGCGGTAAGCTGTTAAAGCCGCACCCAATTCGTCCTCCCACGTACGAGAAGCATTGTTAACCCCTTTCTGGATCAAATCCTTAAGGGTCCGATTAAACCTCTCGGTACGCCCATTAGTTTGGGGGTGGTAGAGACTCGATCGCCTATGATCGATCCCATGTTCCCTGAATCTCTCCTCCAGAGATTTAGAACAAAACTCTTTTCCCCGATCTGTTATCAATATCTCAGGGACACCATGACGGGCGACGTACTCGTTGAAAAACTTGTCCTCAACGTTTTGCGACGTCTTAGCCGGAATCGATATGCTTCTGCCCACGCAGAACAGTGATCGACGATCGTCATGATATACACATTACCTTTACTCGACTCCAACAGTGGACCTATCAGATCCATGCCGATTATCTGACTCGGATAATTGGCCATGGGCATCTCACTGTACCGCGGTCGAGTGTTGACAGGTCGGTTGACCTGACACGTCGTACATGTCTCTAGCATATGCACCACGTCTTTTCTCAAAGACGTCCACACAAACGAATCTCTTACCATACCGATGGTCTTCTGCAGACCCTGGTGACCGGCTCGTTCATGAGCCATCTGGAGCACTTTCTCACGGAACAGGGTAGGTAATATGATTCTGGGGTACTTAGCGTCCAACGCTGAAGGTGTAACTAAAGAATATAATATACCGTTCTAGACCATATACTCCTCCGGGGTGTTCTTGAACAACTCTGGGTATTCCTTGGTCTGCTCGGCACACAAATCGTCGTAGGGAATGTCAAATACCTCCAGAGGGACATGCGGTAACGCACCCTCGTCTACATCCGGTATGACAAAATCGCCTGTGTCTAAGGTGGCGATCTCCACGGGATGACGTAACCTGGACAACATGTCCGCTCTAATATTCTTCAAGCCTTGGATGTATTCTATCTTACATCCATACTCAGCAATCAGCACTGCCCAGCGCTGCACCTTCGTGATTTTAACTTCTCCCACAAACAAACTCTTTAGGGGTTTGTGGTCAGTATACACGGTGAACTGAGTGCCAAATAGATAAGGTCTAAGCTTCTTCAATGCGTATATCACAGCATAAGCTTCCTTCTCTATTACGGGCCAATTTAACAGACTGTCCTTCAGGGTAGAGCTTACATACTGTATTACTCGTTCGATACCCTTATCGTCTACCTGTACCAATATCGCACCTATCGCATAGCTAGACGCATCAGTATAGGGCCTATACGGAGCATTCACATTTGGATAGGTGAGAACCGTCTCACTGCACAGCAAGTTTTGTAATTTCTTAAATGCTTGCTGTTCCTCCTTACCCCACTCAAAACGTTTATACTTCTTAGTTAACTCAATCAAAGGCTTAGCAATTTCGGCATAGCCTTGCACACAAGAGCGGTAATAACCTGTTGCTCCAAGGAAACTTCTCACTTCACCCACATCACGTGGTGGTGACATTTCCCTTATGACCTTGACCTTCTGGACCTGAGGAGCCACTCCCTGTGCAGAAATACGATATCCCAACAAGTCCACAGACTCGCGGGCAAACTCGCACTTCTTCCTCTTAACCTGTAAATTGTATTCCTGAATCCTACGCATAACCCTACGCAAATGCTGTGCATGCTCAGCGGGATTTCTTGAATACACTACTACGTCATCGACAAAAACATGCAAATATTTTCCCACGAATTCTCGGAAAATATCGTTCATTGCCCTCTGAAATACGGCACCTGAGTTGCAAAAACCAAAAGGCATCCGAATCCATTCGAACAAACCTTCACTGCAAACGAACGCTGTTTTCTCTATGTCTTGGCTGTCCATTGGTATCTGCCAATAGCCAGACTTCAAGTCCATAGTCGAAAATACCGCTGCGCCGCGCAGCAAGTAAAAAATATCCATTAAATTCGGCAATGGATAACTGTCTTTACGACATACATAATTCAACTTCCTGTAGTCGACACAAAACCTCGTGTCCCCGTCCTTAGGAACTAACGTAATGGGCGATGCCCAGGGCGATGACGACGGTCTTATGACGCCCGCTGCCAGCATCTCGGCCACCTTATTCTTGACCACATACTGCTTAGCTAGCGGTAGACGGTAGGCTTTCTACCTTATAGGAAACGCATCTCCTGTTGGTACCGTACACTTCACTTTGGGGACCAAACCTAACGTGTTTGGACGAGCCATATCAAAGTTATCCGCAAAGTCATCAAGCACTTTGTCGATAGCTTTATATCCGGTCGTTTCTTTACAACTCTCATAGACATAACTTGTCTGTTCCCTATAGGGATTCTTAAAAGGATATACCTGGCCAAACCATACTACTACTTTGGCCTGAAAATCAATCTTTGCATTTCCCAAGTGCAAAGCATCCGCACCAAGCAAACATTCATGCCGCATTCTCGCTACTACTGTACTCGGAATGGGACGGGCGTTTTTGAATTTTACTTGAGTTTCTCCCAAAAGTTCTATTGGGGAACCATTTACTGCCAAGAGCATCTTCGCTCTCTTCAATGGCCTAGCATTCAACATGCTACGCCATATATCCTTGCGAATCAAGGATGTACTAGCACCAGTATCCACTAAGGCATGCAAGTACTCACCCGGATCCGCTGGACCGTTTTTATCCATTTTCAGACTGATTAGAAACCGCTCGGTCGGTGAATTCACCAACGGCTTCCTCCGTCCTCGTTTGACGGACTCCTCCGTCCACTAACCACTTCCGCGTAACTATTTCGGCGGGATGATGCATCCTGTCCGATACTGTATGAATAACGGCCATGTGCATCGGTCCCCTCGCCGGTCAACACGAACCCGTCGCGGTCCTCGTATTCCTCACGATCCCGAAACTGATTGTTCATGTCCTTCCGAAGGTTATGCGAACAGTCACGGGGTGTCACACAGTTCTCACGCTGCCGTCGGTCGACGACATCTATGTCCATATCGTCAGTTCGTGGACGCTTGATCGCCCGGCGCGCAGGTAGACCGGGTTGCTTGGTCCAGGCAGGGCCGTTCTGCGGCGGACCCCTGGATGATTGTCCCCACTGTGGGCAGTCCCGTATGTAGTGCCCATCATGGTTACACCCGAAACATCTTACGGTCGCGGTCGGAGAGGTCTTCCGGCTCGCGTAGTCATCGAACACGTGGTGTTTGTTGCAGTCTTGGGCCATGTGGCCCTCCATTCAACAATTAAAATACATCACAGGCGGTGCTCGTCTCGGCTGCTTGGGCCGCGGGGCAGGCCTCCTGTTGACGTCTTCGCGCGGCTGCCTTGGCTGCCGGCAGTCACTCTTATAATGGCCGTTCCTCCCACAGTTGTAACAGGTAACACTCTGCAAGTCCCTCCCCCCTCTGGCTGGTCGGGGCGAGGATGGCGCGCGTTGCTTTGCTGGCAGAGCTGCCTTCTTCTCGGGCTTGACGGCCCTGGTCACCGGCTTCTGCTCCCTTAGTTGGAGATCACTGACCAAGCCACACAGCTGTTCGATTATCTTGCTCTGCTGAGCAATCTGCTTCTTCAAAGTCTGCACCACACTCCAGATCTCTTTCTCTTCCTCTGGGCCAACAATGTTCACTTCCATACTCTCCTCCTGCCGCTCATCGATCTTCATGGCCTTGAGCAGATCATCGCATGTTGCTTCCTCTTCGGCAATCTCGATGGCCTGGTTCAAGGTGGTCACCTTCTTACGGACGATTTTCACTTACTAAGGTGGTGATCCGACAGGGCTTTCAGGTATAATCCTAACACGGTGCGACGATTGTCATCATTTTCTACGGGATACGCCCGGTTACTGAGCTCTCGGTACCTTCGGTTGAAGGTTATGATGGTCTCATTCCGCCTCTGCCGTACCCCCTCGAGATCGTACTTGATCCTCTCGCCTTCATTTGCTGATACGAAATTGAGCGTGATGTACTCGTGAAACTCCTCGAACGTAACACCATCTCGTACCTTCCCCACCAAAAACCCATCGATGGCTCTTGATAGCTGTCCGTGGGCCGCTCGTGTAATGATGTAGGCAGGTACGCCTTCTAGTCGCCCTTGGTTGGCAGCCCACGCCCGTCTGGTCTCATCTAGGAACGTCCGTACCTCCTCCGGTACGACACCGTCACAGGGCTGAATACGATAGATGTTATCCCGCATTTCTCGGCGGTACACCGGCTCGGCCTCCCGTCGGTTGCTACTCTCCACGATGGCCCCCGCCATGGCTACTCCCATCGTCTGCATGGCGGCGATGGTCTCGGGTCGGAGCTGGGCTGCTAGCGGCATCTCTACGGGTGGCAGGCCGGGTTCAGAGGGTCTCTTCGGTCCCATTGCCATTCTGTCTAACGATAGTGCAAGCCGATTACTACTCTGTAGAGACGGGGTTGCTCGGGGCAGACTACGTCGGTGGTGATTTTTACCGTGGACCCCTCCTGGTACTCGCGATGCTGGATGATTTTAGCGCCGTCGGATAACTTGGCCGCGTCTAGGAATACCCGTACGCGGTCAGCGACGTCTTTTAACACGATGGCCGAATTGGAGAGTGGTGTTTCTGGCTGGGCCATATACTCTAGTTACTCACGATTGATACTCTGGATCCTGGCAGGTGAAGCCACTGAAGATTTCCCGATCCTCTTCTTACTACTTCTTGGACTCCTCCCTCCTCGATACAACCTTGTATGTTTGGCTGCTGCGACAGCCGGTCCTATCGATGAGGATGGAGCGCGACACTAGCTCGCCTCGTAGGTAAAGAGACCTAATGAAATTTATATTGGTGCCTGGGCCTGATCTGACTTCTCGTTTCAGGAAGATCGGTTCGACACGGTGGTCTTCCGTGTTATCCAGAATAATCAACAACAGATGCTTACCAAACTTTTGCCTTGGATTACACTCAAGGTGATCGTTTTATTTCTACCTTAGCTGTACAATAAGACCTACAAAGTTTGGCAACTTATACTGTCACCAGTTTACGTATTTACAACAATAATAATTTCAATCAATGTTCCCTATTCTAATCTGAACGAACCAGCAATACTCCCAGCGCTCTGGTCTGCTATGCTATTCCATTTTCCTAGCTCTTACTTAACACCAAGAGTTTCAAGTACCGACTTTAACCGAGTTCAAAACCTGACTCCCGATAAAAGACCAAACTGCCCTTTATATACTACTCTAGGTTTCACTTCTCCTCCATCTTGGTTTCACACCGCCGGAGGTTTAACCTATTCTCATTGGACTATGACTTTGATTTGACCAACCACCACTGTGACCCTCCCTCTCAAGGAGTATGCCTTTTACCTAGCACTTGCGGTTTGGCTGGTTCTCACGTGATGGGATCCGTCATCCGCCCAACTCTATTTTCGGATTCCAGCCGGCTTAACCTGTCGAGACAGACGAATGCTCGAGAATTACTGTGGATTAACTTGTCTACATGATGGATATGTTATTCTCGATTGTGCACCTAGTGCCTACAGGACGCTACAATGTCCATGTATTGTTCATTGCCTAATAGCCGACCACCTGTAGAATACCAGAGTTAATTCGCACACCTGCTACTATCCATCATAGCAGGATTATATTCGGCTCATGTTGTCGCACGCCTCCGTGAGAACACGGATGTTTACATAACTTCACTAAGTCCGTCTGTCATAACTAATCCCTTGATGGACAGCTATTTGGGTGCTATGACTATGACTCAGTTTCGATTCCAACTGCTATTATTCTACCACTACTATTTCCCAAATTACCGGCCAAAACAGCTGCTGAATACTATACTGAATACCATAATGTTTTGTGCCGATGCAACAGCAACAACTTACATCTTAATCATTATCAGATACCCACCAACTCAGAACCGCCTGTCCTATTCAAATCAACCCAATTCGGACTCTAGATATTACGCCTCAGTTCCGATTCAGTTTCGTCGAAACTGTAACTGCGCAGTAGCTGACGTAACCACTGCCAGTCATCCAGTGCTGCTAAATATATATTCAAACAATAAGACACATCTAACTGGTAATGCATCTACATATAGACTGTTACCTAACGCTGGCAACACAGCTAAATATAAATCGTTTCTGCGAAACTACTCGATGCCACCCAGTGCATCTACATATACATCGTGACATAGTCTATTAGCTAACCTGGTACTCACAAACATGAATTTCACTCGGGACTTACTCGCACACATAAGACGTCCAGTGGGGTCATGACTTCCCACCAAACAGTCCCATATCTACAAGGTGTGCTAGTAGGCCCGTGTGGCGGGTGCAACTGTCCAACAATTGAAAAGTGACTCGTCAATCAATGACAAATAAGTCAATCATTGAATCCAGTGGGCCGATTCTTTAAAGATCATCGGGCATAGTAGCATTTGGGTAGTATAACACATATAGTCGGCAGCAAATTACAGAAAAATAGATGGCGCTCTAGTTTACATTTTCGAGTTACTTTATTGTAAGGTTTTGTAAATTACCCATGAACAAATAACTCTATAAAAACCCTGTGCAAGGTTCTAAAATTACCCGGGACTATTTTATAATTCAATGGCAACTTACTCTATTGTGATTGCCCATAGATGGATTTTTCGTCTGCGCACACCGATATTTCCAAATGGCCCAAACACTTATGATTAGCATCGTTATTAAAATAGTCTTATCAGACTTTATGATATTTACACCGCTTGATCCAAATTCTCTAAATAAGACTACATGTGTTTCTAGAACACTGGGCTTTGCTCCAAATTGTGCCAAGATGTGGCTGATATACTCCCAAAATTGTTACGATAGTGGGCATTCTGCAAATAAATGCTCGAATGTTTCCTCGTCTGTTTGACATAAGTAACAAATATCAGAAGTCATTATATTGCACATGTATGTCAAGTGTCCCACCCATCGCCGTCGATGTAGTAATCGCCACAATAAATCACGAGCCATATTTCGTATGTATGGAGAATGTATGATTTTCCATACATTTTTCCAACTGGATGGTTTATAGCTTGAGTCATCCCATCTCCTAATTGCTTGTTGTCCCACACATAATGTCTTGGCTTATATTAAGGACATGCTCATGCAGATCGAGATTCAAAACGACACATACACACACAATTGTTCATTTCAAAGTCAGAATTGGTAATTATCCATGCCACATGATTATACATTTCATTTGTTACCAAGTTGCTTGCACAGTCATATGATATATTAATGTCAGCAATATTCTCATCATATGCTTTTCCTGTGATAGTGGCAGAATGTCCATTGATAGATGACTGGATTGTTTTTGCTGCATGATTATCGGTTGCGACTCTGTTTGTCACAGGGCATGGGCCCCAGTACGGTAGATAGGCTCGAAGGGGAACCTACATCCATACAACTAAATTCAGATTATTACTATGCTTGTTCCCAAAGTGACAGCGAGAGTAGTGCAATCAGTCAAAAAGGCCCAGTTCATTTTGGTCAGCGGGGGCAAGCTGTTGGTTTAACGTCCACCATGAAGTAATTTTGATGTATACAATTCAATTGCAAAAATTTACACACGTTTTGGCATATCCATGGTTTTCGGTAGCCTACTATGTGTAATAAGTTTGGCCCAAAACTGTCAGATAGATATATAAATACGCTTATGAAATATTGTTTAATAAAAATTCCACCGTAAAGTAATTTTATAATACCCAACTTAATGGTGACCAAAAATTGTCAGATGCCAATAAATTACGTACCAATGTCTATGTACTCTGTTTGTAACATCTAGCCGTGGAGAACTCAATGTGTATTTTGTATGTACTGGTGCTGTACGAAATATTGCACGGTTCTACCATCACATAACATGATAATTACCAAGAATGTCTATGTAATTACTTATTTGCAATATGTCCCCGTTGAAAGATAATTGGTTCGCATTAGTAACAATCGGATAGATGTCTATATGTCCTGGCATCTCGCTTGTAATAGGTTCGCCTCCAGAATTTCACCCATATGTGTACATATATATGAATGCACTAATAAAGTATAGAGTTTAAAAAAATTATAATATGAAGTGATTTCGAAATGCACAATTTAGTCGCAACTTACAGTTTTCAAATGCTAATAATGTACTATATATTCAGTATCAGAATCCATGTGCTCAGTTTGTAACCCGGCTTTCGAACATAATACCATCTAGAACTCACTAGATATTGCACGATTCTATCATCAACTATTTCTTACAATAATGTGAAAATCTTTCTATA
Source organism: Chaetoderma sp. LZ-2023a (assembly GCA_034401795.1). Lineage (NCBI taxonomy): Eukaryota > Metazoa > Mollusca > Caudofoveata > Chaetodermatida > Chaetodermatidae > Chaetoderma > Chaetoderma sp. LZ-2023a. The sequence goes on along the minus strand of CM067361.1, from coordinate 27,597,369 downwards.
TAACCTATAATTTAGTTCCAGATAGAATCTGATTTATCAATAAAAAACCACAGAATGTACGCATATGGTCAACAAGATGGATGGAAAGACGGACGGACAGCCCCCAAAATATAATCTGCTTTTTCCTATAGCCCATAGCTAATCGTAGTCAAGGCCGATGCCATTACAACCATCTTAAAGACATGCCACTACTAAGAAACTATCATTATTACAATCGCAACTACCACCAGCACTACATGGGACAGGTAAGAAACTGTAAATGATAGTAATATAACAAGCTAAACACATTTTTCTCCGTCCTGCACATATGTTGTCAATTTATCACATGTCTAATGGCTATATATTTATAGTACATTGACTTTAACTTGAAGCCCATGTCTTCCTATATTATATAGTGCCTGTGCCAGTTCTAAATGTATAATTTATTTTTTGTTCTATGTAGGGGTCCAAGGTCTAGATATGGTCACTGTCTTTGGTGGACAACCTGGTGTGCTACTGCAAATGTATATCATATATAAAATAAATTTGAAGTTCAACTTGAATTATAATAATCTCCGGCCACACTATTTGCCTTTGCTGCCTTGCATCAATATGTGTACTTGTTTGTCTATAGTCTTTGATCTAATTTATCTGAAAACAGTGGTGCTGTCACGTGATTCTTGTTTTGAAAACACGTGGTTGATCGGAAACTTAGGAGATTTTGTTTATCGGTGTTATTTAAGTTTGCTGGCCAATGGGTATTGGATGCGGCGAGTAGAAATATTGCTTTCTAAACATCTGTTAGTTAGAACTGCGTCCCTGCATGCGCGTGATGTTTACATGCACTATGTTCTGTATCTTGTGTGAATATTCCTGATCGTGTTAATTCTTGAGCGGAATCTGTAGGTAAGAGCATTTTAAAAATTATGTGTGCTGATTAACTGTCTACGTTTTGATGCTGCCTTGCCACCACACACGCTAATGATTTGTAAGTGCGGAAGAACGTTTTTAGTTCTTAATCAACATTATAACAGTTTAGCTGAATGTAATTCATTGTTTGGTTTACACATATCCATGCCTTGCAGGCGACAAGTTACTAACCCCGCCAATCAGGACTGTAGTTACCGGGTGGGCAGAGTGCCAAGCATCCTCCTCTATGGGTAGAACTAGTCTCACATAGACACAAACTTAGTCATTACAGTGCAACTTGGAAATGCGTGCCACAGTTGTACAATTTACAATGCCGTCGTACCGGAGATTTGTGAAACAGTTATCCTGAGTGTCTGTGTTTCTGCCGTGTTTGTGGGGGTGGTAGATATGCGTGGCTTGTTCTCTGTGGATGATCCTTGCGCTGTAGTGTGGTGTCAAAGTGTTAATGCAGTTGGGGGAGAGGTACTGCAGTGATTACGGTAATAACTTTATCAGACATTGAATGTTTTCTCTCTGTAATGGCCGCGCCTCAAAAAGGCGGGAAGAGGTACTCAGAGCAAGGATGACCAAGATGGCGGCTGTCGTAACCTGAATCAGACCATTGTCGAATTTCGCGTCTGTGCCTATCACGTACTCCCTTACCACGGCAGACTGTGGTTATTCCTGCTCTCGCAATAAAGACATCTGTTAATACGTGTAGATGATGTTGTTCAGTTTTACTGTTATTGCTGATGCCACTTTCAAGGGGTGAGGTGTCCCTTGCTGTGTGGTGTGGTGATATTCATGACGTTGTTCTTTCACTGTATGTGCAGTTTCTGCGTGATTGCAGAAAGAGTGCACGTAGGGCGGAAAATGTTGTGCTCGTCCTTTTATGTAATGACGTCTGATGATGGGGAGTCCTGAGTTGTGTGTGATGTTGGTTCTCTGGTGCGGTGAGCTATATCCAGTTTTCCACGCTGGGTATGCCAAGTATGCTGATTGCGGATGTAGTGTCTTGCAGTGGCGACTGTTGCCGATTCTGTGTCCATATCCTTTTCTGTCGCAACGGATAGGTGCATGCTGGTTTAATCTGATGGAGACGTACATAGGGTGGTGACGACTATGATGCAGATGCGGTGGGCTGAAGATTGCTTCCGTTATATCTCATATAACCGGATGTGTATGTTTCGTATTCGCGCAATGTATGATTGACGTATTCATCCCTAAGGGCATGTGTGCTCCTGGTGATACTGGCTTTCTGTGTCTCTGTTGTGATGTTCTAACTGTTCACGGGTGGGTCGGGTGGGTGGCGGTGTGGTTAAGTGGCTTTGGACAGGGGTGCCTCTTGGATGGTGATGGACATCTCCCGTTACACGATGGTTGGTACTCTGTCATAGTTTTTAAGTACCGAGAAAAATCGAGCCGAGAGTCTACTGATCAAGGTGCATCTCCGCCCACCATTCAGCCACCGGGGTGACTGATGTGTGGGATACCCCTCCTCCTGCAACAGCAGTCTCTCTCATATCTGAAAATTGACAGTCAACAGACAACGAGTGGAGTTTGAGAGAGATGGGGCATGTAATCTCCAAACTCGGTGTAGAAATTAGGGATGCCAGTTGTAGTGAGGGTGGTGTCGCGGGTGTGACTTGGGCGGGTGGGGGGGGGGGGGTGTTCCAGCGAGTTCATGGCTTGGAAGGGGTATGCTCCGAGTTGGGTGGTTTTCCTGTTATTCAGAACAGTGCAAGGTCTCATCAAGCCTCTTCACTTCCATGCTATTTATTGCATGTTCCACTCCACAGGAGGCATTATGGCTTGGGGCAGCTTTATCCTCCGCATGTGGCAACTCTATAATTGGGACAACAGCATGAAGTGGGTGGGAATGGGAAGAGGTCGGAGGAACAACTTTTCCATCCTTTCCCATGGACAGAACAAATGAGAAAGTTTTCAGATACGACTTCTCAGACCTAGTAAACCCGCTCTGAGGAGTGAGAGGGCGAGCACGTGGTTCGTCATCATCCTCGGCGTTAGCCGTGTGTTCACCCAACTACTGGCTTGGTAGGAAAGGGGCCGAACCGGCACTGCAGTGCCCTGTGCTAACATTGGGAATACTTGTTTCGGTAGAGACATCGGTCTGGGATACAAGTGCTACGCATATCGCCCAGTTCAAGCTCTGGCACAGGGTCATCGCTAACACAAGTTTTAAGATGATCGAAGTGGATGACTGCGGTTAAGCCATCGGAGGAATGGATTTTGTAGGTCACGTCTGACTTCTTACCTACTACAACATATGGGCCTTTCCACTGGTAACTCAGTTTACTCAGCACGTTTGCAGAACGTCGTGTATCATGAACCTAAACCATTTCCCCACCTCATGTGTGTCTGCATGTACACGACGGTCATTTTCTCACTAGATCATTTGCCTGTTCTACCCATTGCCACATGAGCTCTACGTAGACAAAGGGTGAGTTCTTTTCCCCAGGAATTTTGCGCATGGCCAGATCCAAGGGTAAGGCTAATTCACGGCATAACATTAACCGAGCAGGGGGTATAGTGCATGCTGGAATGTATCGAAGTGCAGTATGCCATGAACATGTATGCAAGGCAGAGCTCCCAATCACGACAATCAAAGGTGTCTTTCCGTAGTCAACATTACTGCGCGAGGTCTGTTGAACCTCTCTAATATCTTGTCTGCACATGGACGATATGGTGTTGTTCATGTTTTGACTATAGGGAACAATTTACAGAGCTCGGAGATCAGCGGGCTCTCACAGTTACTACCTTGGCTAGAGTGTGACTCATAGGGCATGGCAAAGTGGCAGAACACATTGCTGGACAGAACCTCCACCACAGCGGATGCCTCTTGGTCTGGTAAAGTGAATGCTTCCACCCACTTTGTGAAGTAATCTTGTAATACGAGGATGTACGTATTTCCTTCATCCGTCGTAGTTAAGGGTCCGAGCACATCACTAGCCACTCACTCCAATGGTGCACCAATGATTTTAATTTGTAATGGTGCGGTGTGGTGTTGGCCAATCTCCCGTCATTGACATGGTATACATTTGGTGACCCATGTTTTCACACTATCACGTGTCCCAATCCAGTGGAATCTCAATTTTCTCCACTCTGATGTTCTCTCAATGGCTAAATGGTCAGCCTTGCACATGTAACTGTTCAAGTATTATGACTCTGTAATGCTCAGGAATTATTATCTGGTCATTCATATCGAGAATGCCATTGTACACATGGCACTCACCGCACCTCTGCTATTAATATTTAGACATTGCTGATAAAGGGCGTACCCCCTCCTGGATCCAGGCGTATATCCCTCATATCTGTTGCTTGTTCACGAGTGAGCTTCTCCACATTCCAGTGTGTGCACCGCAGTTCTAGTTTGATGGATGCTCAGGCTACAGTGTGCGACAATCAGTAGTTGGTGTTGCGGAAGGAGGACAGTGCGGACATCGTTCCTTCCAATGGCCTATCTGACCACATCCAAAACAGGCATTAGTAGATGGGTGTGTAGTGTGTTGCTGCTCCATGGCATTCATGTAGTATGTTGTGTGGCGACTGCGGTGCTGAGCGTGGTAACTATGTTAGTGAGTGCGGAGATTTGTTTCGTTATCTCTTCTAATTTATCATGTGTAGCTTGTCGGTTGTTATTATTGGGCCGGTTCCCGCATCCTGGGGTGTTGTGCACCCCCCACCCCCCTCCCCCTTGTGATGGGACTGGCCACGTCCCCTTCCTCTAGGCACCTGATTCTGACTGGGTGTGGTGCTGGGCTTGATTCTGCTGTTGTTGCTGTTTGTGCAGTGTATGTTGCAATCAAAGGTTTGACACCATTCAAATCATTAATTGGATGTAATTGTCGGCGATCGTTCTTCTTCTTTCTCTCTCTCTCTCTCTCTCTCTCCCTCTCTCTCTCTCTCTCTCTCTCTCTCTCTCTCTCTCTCTCTCTCAAAAGTTATCTATCCACACTGCTGTGGTGGTGAGTGTTTGTAGATTGCCATGCTCCATAAGGAAGAGTTTCTCCTTAAGAATCGGTTCTCGGATCAATGCGTCAATAAATCTGTCTAGGTGAAGATACGTTAATCCTTCATGATTGGTGCTAGGGTATGCTCTCGTGGTAAGATATTGGAATGGCTAGCTAATTCTGGGAGCGTTTCATCTACTCGTCTCCGCAAATCGTTTAGTTGTGGACGGCTGGTCTCACCTAGGGACGTGTCTCCGAATCACTGGGACAAAGCGCTCTCTAGCCCGTGTAGGTGGGTGTTAAATTGGACCCCAAATCTGCCAGTACCTGTAAGGCCTTCCCTGACAGTTTTTCAACCAGATATTCTCCCATCTGCTGATCCGTTCATCTGTTTGTGCGGTTAATGATCCCGAACTGGAACTTGTAATTAGCCCAGTCACCTTCCCCCACTGAATTATGGTGTAAGGATCACTTGGCTGATGCCATGATACGGAGTAATGGCTGTAACTCCAGGTGGGTTGTGGGAGACAGTGGTGTGAACACTGATACTGCTCTGTATCTGTGTGATGCTGGCTATGTACGTGCTCTCGTATCCTGGTGTTGATACATCCGCAGTGGGGATTTCCGTCTGTATTGCTGTGTGCGGTATGTGGTGAACGATGGCTCCGCTGGTTTCCTAATTGGTATATGATGATGAATTGGATGTGGTATGCCATGTGTCCATCGTGGCTGGTCCGCAGGTCAATGTGCGTGTCTTCCTTCATAGGGTGGTGGTGGTGAATGAGGAGGGCGAGGTGTGTGTTTGGTGTGGGTGTTGTTTCTGGAATTAGATGGCTGTGAAAGATCAGTATTCCACTGTTCGTACCGCAGTACCGATGGGTAGCGTGGTCACGAAGTTCTTATGGGCGGAGATGCGGGCCGTGGTGCATGATGGGTGGGTAATTTGTCATGGTCAGGTTGAGGAGGTGAACCCATGGGCATGCAGGTTGTTGAGGTTTCCCCTGTGGCGGACTTTGCTGCTGACGTCCGGGATCTGGCAAAGGTGTCGATTGCCTATCACGTGTGTCAGACAGAGTTATAAAGGATGCACCCGCCTGGGAGGCATTGCAGAAAGCATCCTCACTGATTGGCGAGTACCATTGTTGACTAATTGGTGGTGTGCCCTCTACATCAGTATACTTGTGTACATCATCGGTGACTTCTCCAGCCACCCTTCCATCATAGTATTCCACCTCGGCGTCGGAAGAATACTGATTGTAACAGAAGGGAGACTGGAACATGTGGGTGTTGAGTGTGAGCGTGGGTTGACGTCTCATGTGAGCCTCACATCAGGCGCCACTTGTAGCCTCTGGGGATGCGCACTGGTCTGCTGGATACTCTTGCTCCATGGCACCGCAAGTACATGGTACGCTGGGGGAGGCTGCTAGATCTTATCCTATCATTTACTTTTTGGGTCCAGATCAAGGTTAAGCTGGAAATGTCTGTATATTATAACTATCTTTAACAAATATGCCTGACCAGCAAGAATGCTCGGTGACCACATGCTCACCTTCACGGAACATCCCCCATCAGTTAGACAGTGTGCGGATATGCCAGGAGGTGCCACCGCATCATGACAGCTCATAATCACATTACATAAGCATTAAAAAGCACATGTAAGTGTATGGTGGGGATACAGAGACAGCTATCCAACTATAGTGACCATCCTGTGAGGGCGAGGTGGGTTCTAAGACCGGACCCAGTCACTTGTAGAGTTAATGGAGAACTGTGTCCTGTCAGTCACCAGCATGTCGGGGTGGATCATGTGAGATCCGCACCCGGGGTTTAATTTGTTTTACCTGTCTTTAGGGTTATGTGAAATCGCCCAGAGATGCATTGCAGGCCAGTAATTATTTTTTCGCAGTGCTTTCTTCTTTGGCGTGGTTATCTTTTTAACTAGAATGTGAAGATACGGGGGAAGTGTGTGCAGTCATCGACACTTTGATTCTAACCACTCTGAGCCCCCAATAGTTTCAAAGTCAGCTCTTACCAACGTGGTAGAGGGAAGTCCCGGCAATTAGTAAGCGTGGATGCTGGAGGAGTGTAGACGGAGACAATTACTCTTATATTTGTAAGAACATGAGGCCTTATGATATATGGTCAATTTATTCAATCTAGCCAGTGTGCAGTGTTACATATCCACTACTCCAGGAAAAGAAACTTGCACAAAATGTCTCCTATGGAGTAATCATCCCTACTACTATAAACCTATTCTATTGAGCTAAAATAGTCCAGATTTAGTCGGCCAGATGTCAGGTTCGCGTAGTGAGAACATGAAAAGCGACCTCAGTCAAAAATTGATGCTGTCGGGAAATAAGGTGGTGCGGTTGTTGTTGCTGTCTTGTGTCGCCTAGTGAACTGTGGTTCTAATGTTTTTGCATAGAATAAGCAAAACATATAACTTGATGGCTACTGCCATGTAACTAACCATCACAGTACAGTAAACTGAGAGGTCACACAACCTTGACAGCACCTGTTAGTCATCGGCACAAAGTAAGAATAAATATATACAGTTAAAAAGATATAAGTTATAAAATTGCGGTCCCAGACGACTGTATGGTAGCTGTTAGTCATCAGTAGCTGTTATAGAAAGTAATACAATAATATAATAACGGAGTACCGATTAGTCATCGGTACGGAAAAAGTTCTGGAATCACTGTAGTTGAAGGGTCACATATTTAGAATGCGAGATGGCATGATGCGGAAGTTAGCTGCTAGGAAAAGCTGCAGGCGAACTATGTGATGCGGCTCACTCTCAGGAACGGTGAAGAAAAACTGGTGCGTATGCGAATGGCTAATAGTTAGTCATGTCTATACACATAGTAAGTAATTTAAACAGTATTTAGAAAATTCCATACTGGTGCAGAAGTGTGAGCCTGCCCTGCAGCTATGAAGGGTTACAGTTGAAAATTAATAGATGCAGATGCATTCTGGTGGATCACAATAAGAGATGCACCACATAGCTCATGCGGTGCATCGGGCGATGTTCACTGGCTGTGGTCGAAATGTCTAAAACTGTGCATGCCACATGCACGGATTTGAAACTACCACTTGTTGACGTGGTACGGCAGATCTGGCGAGTGATCCATCGAGAGCACCATACTTCGACGAGCGTTGCATCGAGGCCAACAGGCCCATCCACAAGAAGGTCCCTTTGCAGTGTTGGTAGTGTGGGTTTCCGTCACTTAAATTTAGTTATTGCCCCTGGGTGATATATTTCCGCGAGCGTACAACAACTTACAATGCAGAGTTCTCCAGCAGATCATCTGTGGAGGGCAGAAACCAGTGCAACCCTCCAAGAAGAAATCAAGACAGCTGCCGATTGACAGGGTCGGACGACTACTTCGTGATGTCAACATTATCCACGAGTGAGCCAAGGTCCCACCTCCGTCTGATGCGGAGATACTGACTGCCATAGAGGAGACCACACCGGCCCATAGTACAAAGGAACTCCTGACTCGGATACTCTATTGGAAGCTTGACAGTGCCCAGGGCAGGTCACTCAACCAAGCCTTCAAATCGACCAAGAGTCATGTGATTCTAGCTCTCCAGAAGGCTAAGGTTGATCCTAAAGATCTACTAACAGTCGGGAAGTGGGCCGGCGTATTCAACCTTCACACTGATGTTGAACACAGGATGTTGGGTGCTATACAGGCTGGGGCTACATATTACTTCCAAGAGGAGATCGGTGCAGTGGTGACTGAGGGTCATGAGGCTGGGTATGCCACTGGTCACACTGAAGGTATGGGTTGGCCACCAGCCACAAGGAGGCCATTGAGCGAAACTTCAACGAAAGAGGGCACACGCAGTTAGAGAGTAAGCTAAAGGACTTTCTAAATTTCCCCGCCGAGAACTACCAAGACTACCTCATCAAACCTGTTCTCAAGGCAAATGCTAAGAAGGCATGGACGAAGTGGGTCATCTGCGAGAATTTTCAGAAGAAGAGTGTCATAGCATCTGATCCTCAGTGGATTGAGTTTCAGAAATATTGTCAAGTTCTTCAAGAAGCGCATGAAGTTCCTCAAGAAGCTCATGAAGTTCCTCAAGAAGCTCATCAAGTTCCTCAAGAAGTTTATAAAGAAGTTCCTCAAGTTTCTGAAGCAGTTCCTCAAGTTCCTAAAGTGTCTGAAGAAGTTCCCCGACCCAGAAAAAAGCGGCCGGCCACCGCATTTGCGTGCGTGCGTGCGTGCGTGCGTGCGTGCGTGCGTGCGTGCGTGCGTGCGTGCGTGCGTGCGTGCGTGCGTGCGTGCGTGCGTGCGTGCGTGCGTGCGTGCGTGCGTGCGTGCGTGCGTGCGTGCGTGCGTGCGTGCGTGCGTGCGTGCGTGCGTGCGTGCGTGCGTGCGTGCGTGCGTGCGTGCGTGCGTGCGTGCGTGCGTGCGTGCGTGCGTGCGTGCGTGCGTGCGTGCGTGCGTGCGGGCGGGCGGGCGGGCGGGCGGGGCGGGCGGGCGGGCGGGCGGGCGTGCGTGCGTGCGTGCGTGCGTGCGTGCGTGCTTGCGGGCGGGCGTGCGTGCGTGCGTGCGTGCGTGCGTGCGTGCGTGCGTGCGTGCGTGCGTGCGTGCGTGCGTGCGTGCGTGCGTGCGTGCGTGCGTGCGTGCGTGCGTGCGTGCGTGCGTGCGTGCGTGCGTGCGTGCGTGCGTGCGTGCGTGCGTGCGTGCGTGCGTGCGTGCGTGCGTGCGTGCGTGCGTGCGTGCGTGCGTGCGTGCGTGCGTGCGTGCGTGCGTGCGTGCGTGCGTGCGTGCGTGCGTGCGTGCGTGCGTGCGTGCGTGCGTGCGTGCGTGCGTGCGTGCGTGCGTGCGTGCGTGCGTGCGTGCGTGCGTGCGTGCGTGCGTGCGTGCGTGCGTGCGTGCGTGCGTGCGTGCTCATTGAGTGTCTCCATTACCTAGTATACTGGTACACAGTAATCCTGGTGACGAAGGCTTGTAACCACTACTATCTGGCAATACTGTGTACATTTACTAATAATACATAGCTAGATTTGAACCTGAGATTTTTAAGTGTAATTCTACATATTACGAATAATGCATTAGCCATCTCGGCCATCGATGCATTACTAAAAAAATGATCTAGATTTAGCTGATAACATGCTATGCGTTATCTATGATATGAAATTAATATCCTATCAGGAAAAAATCTGTACACATGTCGGCTGTAATATCCTTGTCTTGGTATATATCTTTTGTAACAGTATCGTCGTGTGTAGGTGTTTTATTAATTTATTTTGTGTACTTATTTGGTGATTGGGAGTAATATTTCACTGTTTACATTTACTAATAATACATGTTTATAGACTGTTGTCAATACTTTCAAAATGTAGTTATCAGTGCGTTGCTGTAGACTGTTGTCAATAATTTCAAAATGTAGTTATCAGTGCGTTATCAGTCCGATTGATCTGTTTGCTGTTATTGCACAACAATTCATAAAAGATAATTGTCATTATTTTTGGGCTAGTATCGGTTCCCCGTTGGCTCAATTCATAACGACGCCGAAATATAAAGAAAAAAGCCATGGTTCAAATCTCTCAATAGACCTCAGCTAGATGGTATCCAGTTCGAAATAAAAGGTACGCACTAGTGTAGGGGTACAATGACAGACAAAAGATCAGTAGGAGCAATGGGAACCACACAAAAACAACCCGCACAAAAGAGAGAAAAGAGAGAAAGAGAGAGAGGCCAGCCGGCCGGCGATAATGCGGCGGCTCTCACGGACAGTGGGGTATGGAAGTTTTATAGTTTATTTGTGTGTTTTTTTTGTTTTTTTTGTTTTATTTTTTTGTTTGCTGCACCATTATCATGTGTCTGTCTGTATGTAATGTGTGGTTGATCACAGGTGATCGGTATACCACTAAGGATATCTCTCTCTAAATGGGTGTTCGGACCAAATGCTGCAGCATTTTCACGTCTCTGTTCTGATAGCACACCTCCCTCCTGTAGCCGACGATCCATGATTCGTGGCTCCGACGACGTTCTGTTTTGGCAGCCCGTTATGTCCTAGTTATTAGCCGCAAACCTACTGATAACTGGCATATTACATCTGACAGATAACTACAGCGAGATGGTGTTTTAAGCGTTAGCTATTTTGTGTGCTTAGGCGCATTACATATTTTCTCGAGACACAATCCCGTGTGGAATTTATGTGCATAATTACAGTTCTGACAGCCCACCTCCCCTCATGTAGCCGTGGATCATGGATCGGCGGCTCTCACCACGTTCTGTTCTGAAACACTTATTATATAACTACTAATGGCAATTGGTACTACCGGGCTTGTTGATGGAGGTGAGATTTGGTTGGCTTTTTGGCATGGAAGTAAGTTTCAGTATTTTCCCAACAATATTATCGCATCTAATTTAGGAGCATAGGGGTAATGGGGATTGCTGTTCAAGCAACTTGTATCAGGATGTGATAGACTCTCGTTCACCCACAGTGTAGGAAAGACGACAGCATAGGAAGTTTGGCACTCTTCAGAATCTTGGACCTGTCTTTATTTAAGTGCGATATGAGCAGCACAAAGCGGTACACTGTGTTGCTTTGCAGTGAGAATGAGAACAGTCAACGAAGCCCGTCAACATCTGTTTTCCTATGGCAATCAAACGATAGAGCCCATTCCTACCCCATCGCGGGCCCTGAGGCGATATGCAAAACGTGGTGTGTACCAATCTGGTCAGGTTTGGAGATGAGCACTTGTGCGGAATCCAACTCCATCACCTACAGAATGAAGTTGGACGAGAGACGATGGTGACAGCTGGCTCATCATGTGGACAACTCTCCCAGACGCATCACAAGCATGTCGTGAACAAATCAAATGTCAGTGTAAGAAGAACTGCTCCAGAAAGTGCAGATGTTACAAAGCAAGCATTCCAGTGTACACAGTTATGTTTTTTTGTGCTAGATAATGTTACGTGAACTGAGAACACTAGTTCTATGTAAAGGATATAGTGATATATGCATTGAACACTTTTGCATTTTATGTGCGGACTATGATGCGCTGACTGACAATACTAATATACTAATATTTTATGTGCGGAAGCATTCATTTTACAACTTGTCTCTTCTTATATTTGGATTCGGCATACTAATTAAAACCTTTATTCAAAATGCCATGCTTTCTGCCAGAAGTGCACTACGCGGATGGTTTTTGGCATATATCTGCCCCACTAAAGTATCGAAACCTATACCCACGTAGCCGCAGTGATAGACAGCCAAAGTAGAGATGCCAACACTTTTCATTACCAGTATCACTACACTTATTTGCACCATTATCTTAAATATAAAAAGAATAAAATAAATAAATACATAATTTAAGTGATAGCCTCTTGTCCATAGAAAATAGATTCAGGGATGTTGATGTTGTAGTGGTATGGGGAGGGGCATTATGTTCAAGTTCAAGTTCGGATTCATTTATTTTGATATAAAATGTACAATTTGTAAATACACAACAGGTGGTCCACCAAAGGCAGAGCCTATATAGCCGGTGGATCCATACATAGAACAATATACACACACACACGCACGCACGCACGCACGCACGCACGCACGCACGCACGCACGCACGCACGCACGCACACACGAACAAGAGACATGGGACATGGGACAGAAAGACAACATATTTACAGGTACATAGGTGTGATTATCTTGCTAATTAAAATTATTATTATTAATTTTACTAGTATTTGTTTCGGTGACTGGGTGCAAGTATGATAATGCCATGGTGGTGTGGGTTTTTTGTAGGTTTTTCAGGATTTTATATATTTTTTATTGGTTGTTTTAAGGGCCTAGTATGTGTTTATAATCATATTTTTGATCTTCTGTTTAAATGACTGTAGAGTAATAATGTCTGTGGGTGTCTTTGTATCTGTGTTATTCCATAATTGTATTGCTTTATATGAGGGTTTTTGTTGAGATGCTTTTGTTTGGTGGTGTCTTGTGTGCAGGTTATTTCGTGTTCTTGTGTTTTGTGAAGAGGGTAAGTTGCCATTGTGGATGTCACTTTAACGATATCCTGGCCACCTGCGGTTTGTGCAAATAATTTAATAGATTGCTTTTGTAGTGATTTTAGTTTTTTTAGTTTAGCTTCAGATGTGTTAGTCCAGATAGCATTACAGTAAGTGATGTCTGGAAGTATCATTGTGCAGTACAGATTTTTAATAATATTCGGTGTTAGATAGGGTTTTAGTCGGCGTATGATGCCAATGCTCTTTGCTACCTTGGATGTTACGACTTCAATATGCTTCTCCCATGTTATATTCTTATCCAAATAGACTCCAAAACTTGGCATATTGGGCTTCATGTATTACCTGGTTGTCGATGTAAAGTTTTGGGAGAGATGCTTCCTTTAATTTATTAGATTTTGTAAATAATATATAGTTGTTTTTACTTACATTTAAGGACAGATTGTTAACTTTAAACCAATCTATTAACTTTGCCATTTCATTATTAACATGTTTGTAAAGAATTCCTATGTCCGTATGGCTGCAGAAAGCAGTAGTATCATCTGCAAAGAGGATTAAAGAGAGATGGTTACAGACTTTGGGTATGACATTAATATACAAGAGAAACAGCAGGGGCCAAGGACTGAACCGTGTGGTACACCACAGATTACCTCTTTATATTCTGAAATGACTCCATTGAATTGCACACATTGTTTTCTGTTTAACAGCTAGCTCTGTATCCAATTCAATGCAGTGCCCCGCATTCCATAGTATGCAAGCTTTTGTAATAGAATCGAATGGTCAATTGTATCAAAGGCTTTGGAAAGGTCCAGGAATACACCCAAAGTATGTTTTTCAATCATATCCACAATGGCAAGCATAGTATAGTGTTTTTCTCTGAAACCATACTGGGGTAATTGGTAATTCTGCTAAAATAGAGCTTTTCCAGGAGTTTAGAAAAGAGTGGAAGTACCAAGACTGGCCTATAGTTAGTAAAGTCAGATGCATCCTTGGCTTTGTATAGCGGTGTAACACGTGCCACCTTTAGTCTTGTTGGAAATATACCCTGTGTCAGTGATAGATTACAAATATGATCCAGTGGAGTTAGTATTTCTGCAACACAGCGTTCGAATATTTTCCATTTAAAATTATCAATGCCAGCACTTTTAGTTGTGTTAATTTGCATTAGTATTTTGTAAATTTCTTCGCTATCAGTAGGATTTAAGAAAATGGAGTGTTGCTAGCTACCTGTCAGATAGTCCTGTACATGTATGTTCGAGCTAGGTTGAATCTTTTTTATAAGCAGGGTCCAATGTTAGTAAAGTACTCATTAAATGTGTCTGCTATTTCGTTTTTGTCATTTATGACTGTGTTATTGTAAATAGACCGCGACGTTTCGGAATTAGTTTTTTTCTAGTTCAGTAATGATTTAATCAGTTTCCAGGTTTCTTTTATATTATTTTTTTGTTCATCAAATGTATCATAAAAATAATTTATTTTTGCTGTTCTGATTATTTGGTTAAGCCCGTTTCTATATTTTTTGAATTGTGAATCATTATATTTTGTCGGATATTTGATGAAATTCATATATAACTTGTTTTTCTTGTGACAGGCAGCTATTAATCCTCTTGTTATCCAGGGTTTAGTTGGATTTTGTTTAAACATTTTAATGTTTTTAAGTGGAAAGGCAGATTCGTAGATCTTAGAGCATATAGTATAGAAGGTGTTGTAGGCATCTTCACATGACTGTGACTGAGTTACATGATTCCAATTTACGCTAGCCATGTTATTTTTAAACAATTCTATATTTTCCTTTTTGAGTACTTCTTCTTTTTCAAATCGCTTTCCTCTATGGTTTTCTTTTTCTATATAGAAGATAGGTAAATGATCCGAAATTTCTACGACAAAAATACTGATTCGTTTTTGGCACTTAGAGTGTTATTTGAGAGGATATTATCAATAACCGTAGCTGAGAATTCAGTAATTCTTGTTGGTTTTGTTATCAATGGATAAAAGCTGGATGTTTTTAATAAATTGAGTAGGACTTGGATGTAGAAACGATGCTGTTTTAGTAGATCAATATTAAAGTCACCTAATATATAGGCAGGTTTCCTTTCATTTTGTAGAGTATTTAGAAATTTTTCGAATGATCTGAGAAATTTATCATTGTCACTACCAGGAGGTCTGTATGTAACGCCGATAAGTTTATTTTTTATTTTGTCAATCGGAATTCCAATAAAAAATAGTTTCAATATGCTCTTCAGTCATGGATAGATCATCTCTCAAATTACACTGTAGATTGTCCTTTATATAAATGCCTAAACCACCCCCTTTTTGTGGGCCTGGGTTTCTCAATAAATTTATAATTTTGCATGCTAGTTAAGTCCAGTGGTGAGTCAGATTTTAGCCAGGTCTCGGTAATTCCTATGCCGCTAAATTCATGAGAACTAAGATCTATAAAGTTATTAAATTTATCAATGTTTTTAGGAGAGATCTAATGTTAATATGGATTGTTGAGAAAGAAATTGTGTCTGCTCTTGAGAATATTATCATTAAGTATATACTCACAAAGTGGAAAATTCTGACTTTCGTCATCAGTATCGGTTTCAGAGAAATGTGTGCATTGGTCAGATGTGTTTGATTTGAATGGGTTTACAAGTATGCTTGCATTTATATATATATATGCAGTAGTCATATGTGGCACCTAGAATAGTAAGCATGAATTCGGTATTATTTTCAAAATGATTGAAAGGGAAGATTACACTGGAAACACCACCATGCCTCATCAGAACTTTCTAGTTTTTCATAATCTGAAATAGTTAGACCTTGAGAGCATCTTAGATGCACACAATCACCACAATAATCACATAGAATTGCACGTTGATTAGACTTAACAGATGTGTTGCAAGATAAGCACGGGAACCGGATAGGCATGGACAGCAAGAGTGGGATGGCTGAAGGCTATTGCCAGCTACTGTGATGGAAAGACGGTGTGATTTTGATGGAACGGAAGAGTTATAATAATAGTTATCTCGTACCATGCTGCTGACCATTCCCTGATCTCCACTATCACTGATACTACTCTACCAGTGGGGGCAACAGCATGTCAGCAGGAATCAGAGACTGGATTGCACATGAGTACTGGCTGCATCTGCAATACCAGCATGCAAGTGTGGGGTAAGGGAATATGTGAGATACTAAAGTACAAGTAGACGTATCTACACCTATATAGACTATGAGTACTCACATTAGTAGCAGATACTTGCGTAGTACATGTAAGTTTGTTCCTCGTTATGTTGCAGTTTTACATGTATTTACACTAAATACTGTGCTATATTGCATCATCTAAAGGTAAATACATACAGGTTTTTCAATTACAGGTATTGTCATGTATCATGATGTCATAGATGTGGAACAATATCAAGCAGGCAATTATAAGGTCATACTAGAGGACAAGGAGCTACTAGTTTATACTGTAAATGAGGCTGGCAGATACCAGTACATGTAGGACAGCACATATTCTATTGAATATCCTGAAGCTAATTTGATCACGGGTGCTCAAAAAGCGGATACTGCCGGAAACAGTTTCTTCTATCGAATCAAAATAATATTTGAGATTAGCGCATGTATTAATAATAATAATAATAATAATAATAATAATAATAATAATAATAAATAGGTGAGTAAAGCAAGCAACTTAAGCAACATACTAAAATCAGAGGTATGTCACCCAGAAAGAAAAATCTAATATTTAAAGCAAATTAAAACAGGCATTGCAGATAAGTGAATATTTTGGCATTCATCTCAACCCTTTAAACTATCTAGTCAGCCAAATTCAGCCTCGGCCGTGGGCCTGAGGCATGTCCACTTGCATGCCATTAAGAGAAGATCATCCCTGAAGCGTTATCACTGGAATGGCTGGCTTTATAGCTGAGTCAGCCATTCCAGTGTTACTTCCTCATAAACAATCATCCCCTCATCGACAAATGTACATTCAATAAGCAATATTTTGATACATTTTTTGTTCAAACCAAACTGACCACTATGGGACTAAGCACTATCCATTCGATACATTCAGTAGATAGTACTACATTTAAAAGTAAACGTGTCTTCGACAAAAATATAATATAAAGTGTAAGTGTTATAGTAGGTAAGCAGGTTTTAGGAATGCATTAATTGGTGCAGAATATTTTATAAGCAAATCATAACACTTAACTCATAGGATGCTAACATGTAACAATGTAACAAATTTAAATTTTCAATTTAATTTAAAAGATGAACTAGTGTTCATTTCTAAGCAAATCCAGTGGAAGATGGTGCTGTCATAGACAGCAACATCGACCATCAAAACCGTTTACAAATTTACATCCGTTTCTTTGCAACTGGCACCATACAAAGATAGAATGTTGACATCAGAGTGGTAAGGACTAAAAAGTTATTTCTGCATATCATTACTCTGATGATCTGATCATTACTCTGATATGGTCTCATCATAAATCTGCATTTCAGAGGATTATTTCATTGTAATGGGTCTGTAATGGATACTACTGTATGCTTGCCTCGAGACTGCAATGGAGATTATTTCATACATATAAGGGGATTAGATCTGTTATTGATGCAACAGGTAGTTCCAGTGAAGTGCATGACCTGTTGCATTGTATATTATGAGACCAGTCACACATGGATGTGTTGGTGACAATGACAGCAGCATTTCTTGCATAGTATGCATAGTCTCCCAATATAGAACATCTTACCTTTATGAGTAGATGTTGGAATTAAGATAGGGTTTCCAGTGTTCATGGTAATATGACTGGATACAGTATGACTGTATGAGTAATAGTGTTTTCCTATGACATGTATGCATGAGATGTTGGATAGAATTAAATACAGAATAAATGCGGAACAATATCATGCAGGCAATATCAGGATAAACATATAGGGAAAGGAGCAACTGGTTTATACTAGGGCTGTAACGATTAATCATTGAATTAGTGGCACATAGGATAGTAGGCAGTCTATCTACAAAATACAAGCAGTCATACAACATAGTAACACGATTAAACGCAAAATAATATTTTAGAGATTTGAGCATAGACAACCAAAAATAGATAACCAAAGCAATACACTTAATCCATTCACCGACAAATCCCTGAAAAAGTAACTTATTACCGATGCATAGCATATTTTGTTGAATATTTTGAAACCAATGTGACCGCAAGCTGTTGCTGGCAAGGCAGCAACAGCTTCAAGTCACATTAACCCCATAATACTCAACACCTTTCCTTTGTTTTTGTCTTGAAATTGAGATATGGGTAATTCATTGATGAAAGGGTTAGAAAGCAACATAACATTTTTAATCATATGTAGGTCACCAAAAGAAAATAATTAAGTACAGCAAATTAGAAAATAAGCATTTGTCCAGAAGCATATCCACTTGCATACCAGGAAAAGACCATGTATGAGGAGTTATCACTAGAATGCCCGGCCCAATTATTGGGTCAGTCATTCCAGTGGTAAATTCTGATAACAATAACCAACTCTTCACCCACAGATGGACATTCAGTAAGCAGTATTTTGATTTTATTTTTGTTGGTTTTTTTATGTTTTTTTAAAAATCAAATCTGACCATTGAAGGGTTAAGCAGTATGCACTTGATATTCTCAGCAAATAGTAAAAATAAAAATAAAAAGAGAACATGCTTCTTAGACATGAAAATAATAAATAAGTGCTACATCAGGCAAACAGGTTTTTTGGATTGCATTTTGAAACTCAAAGTAAATTGATATTTTAGAGGGGGGATCAGATAACAAAAACTTATTAAAAACAAGCGTTACAAATATGTGAGCATAAAAGCCCTAGTTTCAACACTTCGATGGTCAGGCCAGCCAAGACCTGCCTCTGTAGTGGTCCTAAAGCATATGCACTTGCATGCCAGGAGAAACCATGCATGAGGAGTTATCACTGGAATGCCTGACCCGATAACTGGGTCAGTCATTCCAGTGGTACACCCTGATAACCAACTCTTCACCGGCAGATGGACATTCAGTAAGCAGCATTTTGATTTTTTGTAATTTTGGTGGTTTTTTTTTTATCAGATCTGACCATTGAAGGGCTCAACAGTATACACTTGATATTATGTCATTTGATTAACTCTTATGACGTTCGAGGTACTTACCCTAAATCATTTAGGTTTTCCCTGAACACCATACAGCTTAGTAAACCACATGCTTTGTGTAGTTCAATGCGAACTGTTTCTTGGTATCCTTGCTCAAAGTATGTGCACTTTTGACCTTATGATATTATTGGAATATTAAACCTCTTCACTCCCATGCAATCGGTTCTAGATTAGGGTTATCGACCATAGCAAGCAAAGTGTCGAAACTTATATCCATATTTCCAAAGTTGAATGATAACCCCTTAACCTTGCATATGTTCTTTGATACCACCCACACGTCTGTCCATCTGTTTGTGCGCTAACAAACGGGGCTATTTTGCAACCATATTGAACTTCAAGAGTAAAAGAACCAAGTCTGTCAGGATATACAGGGATTGGCACGGGTCTATCTCGTTCCTGAAGAGACACTATCGAATCCATGACATGGTGGCCATGACATAACGACAGCAACACGGCTCTCGAGCAAGAGCACCCTAATATAACACGTCACTAAAGCAACGGCGACCACATTGGCATGACTATTACTGGGTGCGAATAAGAACATGTTGCTTTTGCATACTCGTATATATTTAACCTTCAGTTTTCTATCGGTTAGCAATTCCAGCATCCTCTCGCATGCGTGGACGTATTCGTGCCTAGGATATGGATTCCTAGCAAAATGTCAGCATAAAGAAATTAGCATCTGTTTCGCGAGGATCCTAAGCCCACATTTTCATGAATAGGGCCCTCGTCCAATTTAAACCCCTGACTTTAAAGCACTCTCTAATATATGTGTCTTTCTCTGCATCAGCTGTTGCATATTCGGATACATTGGCTCTTGTATAATCTGAAGTTATCGATGTATCCATCAAAAACGTGTATTCAGACGTTCTTCATATTGCCAGATATAGCTACACTCCAAGATCTGATACACAAAACGTACCACCTCCACTAGCTCCACAGATGCACTCACACGCACGCACGCACGCACACACGCACGCACGCACGCACACACGCACGCACGCACGCACCCACGTACGCACGCACATTGAACAGCATGCTCGCAATGGGTACACGTACTTGCGGTACTATGTAGAGCATGAGCACACTTACTCCAAGCGGGAAGAACGGGTGGCCATTACACCTGTACGGTAGCACTGGCAATGTACATCTATCGGGAGGTGGTGGGGGGGGGGGGGGGGGGCAGTGTGCAGACTCATACATTTTCAATTCCAAAATAAGAGTCGAGCTCCACTATCTGCATACAATCTATAACGATAATTTCTGGTACTCCCAGTGGATACTCACGAGTCTTACATACCTAAGGATATAGTGGCATGATATCCCCCGGTACTATATACTTATTGGCAGCCGCTTTATGATCTAAACGTGTGACCCCCGTAAAGAGCATAACAGGGTATACGAGGTTTGTGCTAGGTTACCATATTCAGAGTCAGTAACTCTAGGGTCTTTAAGTCTCATAGCCTTAGACTTGCAACATCACATTCCAACCACCTTTTACCCCATATACAGGACGTCGGAAGCAAATTTGAGGGGCTGGGGCCGCTTCCACAAAAAGGTCACGCCGGATGGCATTAGTCTGGAGGAAGATATGAAATGGGTGTCCCACCCCGCACAGAATGGCGTTCGGTGATACCCGCCCACCTAACGACCAAAAGAAAAAACATTGAAAGGTACAGGCTCTAAGAATCTATTTCTTGCATTGCGACTTTCTTATGATTACGTGTAAATGTTAGAGCAATGTTAGGCGAAAGACCTATGTATTCTTTGGCCAATTGACCCTACTCCCAATTCACATTGTGAGTGAGCGGGCGGATGGGTTGTTGTGCCGGATGCACACAATGAGTGTACGTGCATTCGTGCATGTGTCTGCACAATGGACCTACGCAATTTGCCTTGGAAATATTTAGTTCCTAATTATATTTGTTAAATTGTTGCCCAATTCTTTCAGCGGGATTCAGAGGAACCGCGTTTCATTTTATTAATGTAAAATATGATTTAGCAGCCTCTTACTTGGGTGCCGGAGGCACAGTTGGCACAGGCTATTAAGAAGAGGTCTTCAAATGGCGTGGCGAGTTGGTAGTGCGGCTTTGGGCTGGGGTGGTGGTTGAGGGGTGCTTATACTCATATAAAGTGTACAGCGTTAACACATCCAAGATGATGATATGTATTACTTAGAGTTGTAGGAGGTATAGGAGATGGCTTCTAAGCGCATCTAATTTTTATATTATTCAGAGGGAGGCCCAGGTCCCTCACATTCTGTATGGTTGGGGGAGTCGACAACAGATCTTAGATTCATTCCTCAAATACCCCCGACTTCGCATTTCGGCCATGTGTATACACATTATTTCTACCTTTGCATGTGCTTCACGCATCAAGTAAATCTAGCATTTTGAGTGTTTTTGTTAATTCTACTATCCCTTGTTATAGTGTTTCCACATTGCCGCACGCAGCCACCCATCATCGTACATATGCTGTTCTACTCACTAAGCAAGGAATTAACGGACCGTGGACCAGTATTACATCACAATTCAAATAGCCTATGACTATGTGTCTTACCTTTACTTGCAAAGATACATGAAACGTTGACAGATATAAAAAAAAGTCAATATGTAACTGTCACTACATAAATAGCATTTGGAGTAATGATTTGCATCATCGCTAAGGTCACTCAGTCACGAGTTATCATCATTAATATAATGCTATTTCTATGGCTATCATTAGTCTGCACGACGTAAGAATAGATGCATCCTGCCTAGCAGCACTCCCGCATTACTTCATGGACTTGTGCAAATGCCAAAACAAACCAGCTTTAATACAACTGCTTAATCTGCTCTGCATATTCTAAAAATCTTGTTTTAAAGTCCTAAAGTAAAGTGTACTCATTTTCGCATGAGGCACATCTGCCTCCTCCCCCCCTTTCACGCCCCACCCCACCTACTGCCACCACCCACACCCCACCACCCCCACCCCCGCTGCTCTCGTGGCCAAAGTTGTGATTCTACAGGGGAATGAAAAGGGTCAATGACCAGGGGGTAATGTTGAAAAGTCGGCTGAGCGCGCAACTGTAAGCAGACTATAAACCGGGCCTATAGCGGTATACCTATATACTCGTCACAGACAGGGAAGTAATATCTACAAATCTACCCGGTATCTTGAGATCACGACTCGTTCGAGCGTGCTGGATAACTATGGTTCTAGAATGAGCCACATACTCCAGTGATAAGATTTAACGAGAATAGATTTGGAGATTAGCGTACCATCGAACAGGCAGGGTTACTAGATTAAGTTTGTTTGGTCGCCCTAAACACCGTATTGCGTAACGACACTAATGTTATGGAAGACACGAAAGGGTGTATGTTCATTGCCTTAACAAACGTGTCCTGAATCATAGCACGGCACATTCGTAGACTATCTACATCGGGCTTGCAGTAATGTTTCATACACTTCATTTCGATGGCATCAATGAAATTGAAAATGCCATCTTTTACCGACGCGTACTATTCTTCAAACCCCTGTCACCCAGACACAGACATACTGCCAGCCGCATGAGTAGCGTAGGCGGTTACGTTCCTTCGTAATCGAAGTACTCGTTGCTGTCTATTCGAAAAGGGAAAACACTTTTTCGCTCACTAAACCGAAAATGGTTGGTATCGGATATGGTTGAAACGGCAAAAAAGCTAGCCTGTCCTTAACCTGAATGCTGCCAACTTCTAGGAGCACAAACTCGTTATCGTTCATAATTCACCTTTCCAGAGGACCCACCCATCATATGACGTCATAATGAACTGCGTGATGTGTAGAAGGACATCATAATGAATGACGCCTTGAATGACGTCGATAAGTACGTCACGAACGCATATTTGAAGACGGTCTATTCATTGTTATACAAATTGCTTTTACTATTTAATAAATATTCTGTTGGATATTTTGAAACTAATTTGACTGGGCGCTGTTGCTGCCATAGGCAGCAACAGCGCCCAGTCAAATTAGTTCCAAAATATTCAACAGCTTCGCTGCATAGTTGTCAGGAAATTGATAGCTAGGGCATGTGGGGATCGGTCAATCCCAACGCGGCGAGGTGTGGGTGGAGCTTAGCTAGTGATGGGCGGGGCATAGCTAAAAATGGAACGGTCCATTACACTGCGTGGCTTCATCAGGGTGTTTGTTTCTACATAATCATTACATCACTAGATGTAGGTCAATATCACGTGATATGAGTGATCACGATCAAATACATAGAGACATATTTTTCTTCAAGATAAACTCTCCCCGACTAGTATCGCATGCAACACATTGTTCCGATAGAAGTTTATCGACATATGTAGAGCACGCTAGCTGCAGTACGATAGATGACCTTGTAATGCGTCGTCACGTGATTAGTTAAAAAAAAAATGTAAGTGTAAGGCACAGGAGAGTCGTTATGCTTCTCATCCGTGTACGCATTACCCTTCTCGAATAAGCTCGTATATGCTCTTTGACAATGCAGACCATGGGCATTACAAGTTCATGCGCTACGGGTCAACCACTTATTACTGCTTGGCAACCACATTTTAACACACTGGTTGCCCTGGAGGACTACATAGATAATGCGTTATATTGGTATATGTAGTCATGGTGACTAATTATTTTATTTAGTCTTAATCCTTTAACACTCACATTTCTTCAAGTTAATTTTAATTTTCTCATAGAAAATATCCATTTGTAAACCAAGAGAAGACTGTTTTTGAAAATTTACCACTGGAATTAGTGGCTCGGTTATCGACCCAATCATTCCAGTGGTAACGTTTCAAAAATAGTCTTCTCTTGGTCTGCAAATGGACATTTCTCAAGACAATGAGAGATGAAGGGTTAACATAATGGTTGAGTTGGTATTTACAAGGATGCTGTTCTCTGAATAGCTTCCAACAATACATATTTTCAATCGAATTGGCAGAAATGGGGCAACCCGGACGTGTAGTCGGACAGCCTAATTTAAATGGCGTACTTGCCCCTGAGGGCAACACGGTGTTTTTCTAATTGCCGAGCCCTGCAATGCAGTACCACATAACATACGTGGTCATATAAATCAACTTTAGACTTACAGCTAGGACATTTTCCTACCCCAGACATGCTTAACGTGAGAATCATTGACGCAAAATAACGTGTGACACTTACGACAGGCCTTAAACGAAAACTCAACGTATCTTATACTAACCATTCCAGTTATAGGAGTTGCTACCCGTTATCCTGACATGTGTGCTTTCTATTGTGTCTGCAACGTATAATATTCAGGCTTTAATAGCTAAATGTTGAAACCTATGTCATGTCAGCATATGACGGCTGTCATAATTATCACCACGTTTTAAAAAAACCGTCGGGGATATTTAATCGCCACTGTTTGCCTGCCTGCCTGCCTGCCTGCCTGCCCGCCCGCCCGCCCGCCCGCCCGCCCGCCCGCCCGCCTGCCCGCCTGCCTGCCTGCCTGCCCGCTTGCCTGCCTGCCTGCCTGCCTGCCTGCCTGCCTGCCTGCCTGCCTGCCTGCCTGCCTGCCTGCCTGCCTGCCTGCCTGCCTGCCTGCATGCCTGCCTGCCTGCCTGCCTGCCTGCCTGCCTGCCTGCCTGCCTGCCTGCCTGCCTGCCTGCCTGCCTGCCTGCCTGCATGTCTGCCTGCCTGCCTGCCTGCCTGCCTGCCTGCCTGCCTGCCTGCCTGCCTGCCTGCCTGCCTGTCTGTCTGTCTGTCTGTCTGTCTGTCTGTCTGTCTGTCTGTTTGTCTCTATGTCTGTCTGTCTGTCTGTCTCTATGTCTGTTAGTTCGTCCGTCACGCTGTCTTCTCCCAAACCATTGGGTGGAATTACATCAAATTTATTATGTGTGATACCCAGATGATTCCGCTTTGCAAGACGCTATTTAGATTTGGCTCCGCTCCTAGGGGGTGTGACTGGGTCAAAAGGTCAAATCAGTTGTAATGTATCTCCTCTGAAATCGATAGACGGTACTCAAAACCAAATTTTATATTTGAGCTACCCATATGATTGCTGAGTACAAGAGGCCATTTAGATTTGGCTCCGCCCCCAGGGGACTGGGGAGGGGTCAAAAGGTTAACATATAACCTGCAGAAATTGATTGTAACGCATCTCCTCCGAAACCGTTGGACATAATTCAAACAAATTTGGTCTGTGGGTTACCCATATCAATGTGGAATAGCTGAGTACATTTACATTTGACCCCGCCCCCAGGGGTGGGTGGGGTGGTGGTCAAAAGGTAAAACATGATTGTAATGCAACTCTTCGGACACTGTTGGACGGAATTCAACCACATTTATTGTGTCAGTTACCCATATCAATGTGGAGTGGATGAGCACATAATATGCATGTTGCCCCGCCGCAAGGGAGTGGGTGATGGTGTCAAAAGGTCGACATTGATTGTAAAGCAACTCCTCTGAAAAACGTTAGACGGAACTCAACCAAATTTGATAACTGAATTACCCATATGATTGCGGAGTGCATGAGGTCATTTAGATTTGGCTCCGGCCATAGGGGTCGCGAGAGGGGTCAAAAGATCAAATTTTAACAGGGGGAAATTGATTGTAACGCATCTTCTCCGAAACGATTAGACGGAATTCAACCGAATTTGGTATGTGAACTACCCATATCAATGTGGAGTAGATGAACACATGTACATTTGGGCCTGCCCACAGAGGTGGGGGTGGGGTCAAAAGGTCATGAAATGTATTGCATTGCAACTCCTCTGAGACTATTCGAAGAAATTCAACCAAATTTGGTATGTGAGTTACGCATATGATTGCGGAGTTCAAAGGGACGTTTACATTTGGCTCCGCCACGGGGTGGGTTGTGGGGTGTGTCAAAGGTTAGAAGCCGTGAACGTGGGGATTTGCGATGATGCGTCATCGATCAAACAATCTAGTTTACTTTTCAACCAATCAGAAAAATACTAGCGTATCTGCCTTGTTATACGTCTCTACCTTGGTATGCGCTCTGTTATACATGTGCCAGATATAGTTTGGCAATGTGTTATAAAAAACAATCAAACAGGTAAGCCGTTGCAAAGTTTAAAACTAATTTGACAGGAAGTTATTGCTGCTTATTGATTAGTGATTAACTCGTTTTGCATGGTTGATGTTAAGGGCACTGTGGTAGCCGATCGCTGTAGACAGTGCATAGGATTAGTGACTTGTTTATTGCACGGTTGCTCTTAAGCGTGCAAGGTAGCAATAGTGACTAGCTTGTCTTGCATGATTGCTGGTAAGGACACTGTGGTAGCTGATAGCCGTCGACGGCGCCCTGGAAGTAGCAACCACCTTGATTGCATGATTGCTCTTTAAGGCGCGGTGGTAGCTGATCGCTGTAGAGTGTCCTAGTGACTAACTCACTGTCCATGGTTGCAGTTAAGGACGCTGTGGTAGCTGATCGCTGTAGACAGTGCCGTAACATCAATGACATGCTAATATATGTATGGTAACTCTCAGTGTTTGGTGATTTGATGACATGTGACATGAGGATCTGAGCTGAATTGTCCGATACGTTCGCGACTACGTGCTTATATTCTATGGAGCTGAGTCTGCTCAAGAGTGACGGTTGGTCAATAGATATTAAACAAGTTAAGATTATGCAAAAATGTGTATTACTATAATCAACTAGTCTATGACAATGATATAACATGAAGATTATTTTCCTATGGTAGGCCACCTGAGAGGCACGACATTTCTACA
>CM067361.1:27313161-27568161 GCA_034401795.1 Chaetoderma sp. LZ-2023a | reverse complement strand
CTTAACTGTTCTCGCCAATATCGATGCCGCACATAAATCAGAAAACTGCACTGAAAAGGAATAAAGGTGGACATTGAAATACATAGTTATTTCTAATGGGACAACAACATCAATATTAAGTCTGAGAAGGTAAAAATTGCTGGTGTTAACTCGCTGTTGTTATCATAGGGCGATGTTACAATGCTCTAGATAACGCATCTGCTACAACATTATCATGACGTTTACTGTGTCTGGTGTTCAAGTTATAACTTTGAATCATTAAACTCCAACACAGCAACCATTGGTTCTTACCCGACCTCTGGTGTAAGAACGTTAATGTGCAGTGATCTTTGAACACTTGGATTAGATAACAGGATTTATTGATATAAACATCAAAATGCTGCAGAGCAATCAGCAAGGATAGAGTTTCTTTCTCGACTGTGGAATAATTCACCTCATGAGTGTCAAATTTTCTGGAAAATATGACACTGCATGGTCATTACCATTGGCGTCTTCTTGAATCAATGCAGCGCCATCACCCAGACCACTAGCGTCAATGACTAGTTTCATTAGGTTTTCGAAATATGGAGCTACCAATACTGACTTGGAATAAAGAATAGCTTTGATTTTGTCAACAGCTTCCTGACAACTTGATGACCATATAAAAGGAACGTTAGCAGGGCAGCTAAAGGATTTGCAATGCCCGATATGTTTTTACAGAATCTTCGAAAGAAAGCTGCTATCACAAGGAAACGCATAATTCCCTTTTTATACTGAGGTGGTGGATAAGCATAAATTGCTTCACACTTAGCGCGCACAATACCTTGCCCTACTTCATGACTTAAATAGGTAATGAACGCTTTACTGATTTCTGTTTTTGCTAAATTGATTGTTAATCGTAGTTGATCAAAGAATTGCTGTAGGACTATAATCTGTTCTTCAAGGGTATCTAATAAAATGGCAACATCGTCAACATATGCTTTACACCCATACACACCATCACAAACAGTGTTCATTATATTTTGAAACGTTGCACCTAAATTTCACAGACAAAATGGCATCCAGAGGTACTTGAAAAGCCCAAGGCTTGTGACAAATGCAGATATTTCCCTTGCTCGACGAGTTAAAGGAGCTTGCCAATAACCATTCAGCAGGTTGATTTTAGAGGCAAATTTGGATTTGCAAAACATCTCTATGCAATCATCCATGCATGGTGGTGGGAAGGTAGATATGATTGGCAAATCCAAATTTGTAACTTACTGCAGCCTGGCAAAACATTAACTTGATGAAAACTGCCATCAGGTGTAGGTACTAGAACACAGGGACTACTCCAATTACTCTTGTTAAGTTGGATAATATTATTTGCATGCATATATTCTATTTCTTTCTCCACAGCATGGGTTTTAATGGGATTAGTCCAATAAGGACTGTGGTTTCGCCGAGAGTATCAGGAAATAATTCGATATAATCATGAATTAAATATTTGACCTCCGACCTTTGATCATCCGAAAGGTGAGACAGTGATTCACATAATCCCAACAAAGCAGGGGTATTATCAATTTTGGGTTGGGAAATATCTTTGCCTTTTAATGACGAACCAGCGCCTTCAGTATTGTTAACATTGACAACTCTGACAAATATGTACTACTGCCACTGATGCGGCTGTGTCTGGCTCGACATAGGTGCGAAGTAAATTGATATGGTACCACTGGCTTGACTTACATTTGTCTGGGGTGTGTATCTCGTAATTAGTATCACCCTCTTGGTGCTTAACGCTGCATGGCTCTTCATATTTTGCCTGTAGTGGTCAATGTTCCAGCGTGACCAATTTCAAAACCTTGTCGCCGGGTGCAAATCTAGGTTCACGTGCATCTTTATCGTACCGTACCATCATCTTAAACTGAGCTTCTTTGAGATTTTTGACAGCCTAGTATCTCTCAGCCTATGATTCATCTTTTCGACATACTGCAAAAGGTTTAGATCTTTCTTGCCCTTCTCTACTTAACCGAAAATCTGATCGATATTCCTTTGGTCTGATTGATAAAAGAGAACTTGCTCTTTTAACCATGTCAATGGGCTGCATACTGTATGTCCGAGAACAAGTTCATTAGGAGTAAATCCTAACGAGTCTTGGACAGAGTTATGCAATGAGAACATGGACAAATGAATTCCCTCATCCCAATCATGTAATGTCTCAATCCAAAAGTTTGTAAGCATTGATTTAAATGTCTGATTCATTCGTTCTAGTGCACCCTGAATATGAGGGCGTGCCACGGTAAAGGTTTGGTGTTGAATATTAAGCACCTTGTACACTTGAGTGAACGTGTGTGATGTAAAATTTGACCCTCTCTCTAACTGAATAGCTTTTGGCAAACCAAACATTGTAAGGAACTTTAACAATGCCTCAGTTATTTTTTTCGACTCGATGCTTCGCAATGGAACAGCTTCTGTATAACGAGTTGCCAGATCCATTATTGTGAGCAAATATTGGTTTTGACTTTTTGTTTTTGGCAAAGGGCCCACACAATCAATCATGATTTTTATGAATGGTTCATCAAATGCTGGTATTGAGATCAAATGTGCATTAGGGATTGGCTGGTTTGGTTTACCTGCAGCTTGTCAATTAGTGCATGATCGACAAATCCTCCGCACATCCCAATGAACCTCTACCCAATAAAAGTAGTTTGTAATAATTGTGGTAGTCTATGAGCTCACTCAAAACAAGTTTCCTGAATTCTTTAGGTAGGATGATTTGGTGGACTACCGCATCTTGATTCCCAGCTTGCGCAGATCAGGGTTTCCATTTCCTCATTATGATGCCAGATTGCTTATAATAGGCAATTTTGTAAGACAACTTTTCTTTATCACCTTGTATTAAAGGACCTAAATGCACAATTTGGCTGTTCTTCGGTTGTTGATGCATGAGTTAGCTGGAATGTATTATTTCCGGGTTAAACATACCAAATGTAATGCTTATAGGTGCGTTATCAACATCTGTGTTGGTATCCATTTCCTGTTCAATTGTCTCTGCTGCTCGTATGCCTGCATGGGCTCACGGCATGACGCAAGTCGAAGCACTATAGACCTCCTCCTCTTCTGCAGAATGACTAAGTGGATGTCGAATCACACTAGGCATAACACCAGGAACTTTAAACTCATGGTTTGGTGGTGCCATAATATCGCTAACAGCCCTTTGACATAAGTCACCTGGATGACCAGCAATTTTGGGACATTTCCCGAGTCTACTGTTGACTTTGTCCTTGGCGATATCGTTACCTAGTAACAAAGAAATCCTCTTAATAGGAAGATCACCCTGAGCTCAATAGCTCTACTTGTCAAATCAGACCGTAAGCAAATGTGATGTGTGGGTACATTTAGGTAGTGTGATGCGAGGCTGTGGGTCAGCACGTCTGTACCCGAGGGCTGAAGCCAGTATAATTGATTGGCTCGCCCCTGTGTCTCTTAACATTGTAACATCTACTGGATTAGCATCAGTCGTACTAAGACCGACAGTTCCAAACCGTGTATAGCTTTTATTTACATTTAGTAAGTCAGACCCTAAGGTAGGACATTGCCATTCTTCATCAGCGGACATCTCAACGGTGTTCTCATTGCTGACAATGTCGTCACAGCAAGAATACAGTAACTCAACAGCCGCCACCGATTTTATTGTTCTAGTATACTTGTAAGAGACCTTGTTACAAGTAGCTGCCTGGTGACCAGGCTGGTTGCAATTGAAACTAAGTCCCTTCTTGGCTGTGCTTGCTTGGCTAGATGTGTGTTTATTAAAAGTGCCCTTATCATGTGACTCACCATTTGTTTGTCTATTTGGTCCTTGATTACCACTACTTTGGGCTTTATAATGAGATTACCTTTGAAACCGGATTGGTTATTATTGGAATTGCCACCATTGATAGAGTACACACCTGTATTCTTGAAGTTGTATTGCATACTTAATGCATGTCTCTCAACTTCACTAGCACAGGCTGAAAGTGTATTAAGTTCAGGTTTGTAGAGCAAATGGTGACGTAGTTGTTTTGGCAGACACCGTTTATATGGTTCTATTAACATCAACTCATAAAGTTGATTAAACGTAGTGGTGCCACTTGAAGCTTGCCAACAGTCGAAACTAAGATTCAAGTCTGTTGCCCTCTCTCTGAAATCTGCATTAAATATCTGCTCCTTACGGAATTTCATTCTGTAACTTTCAGGCACAGCAGCAAATGCTTTTAAAATTGCTGCATTCAACTTGTAATAATCACATCCATCTTCTTTTGAGAGGGAGGCATCCACGTTTCGCACCTTAGGTGTAAGACATGGCCTGGTCAAAGAAGACCAAAATTCTGTGGTCCAGTTATACTCGACACAACACCATTCTAAAAAGTGACTCTGGCTCCCTGTCTATATATTTTGGGACAAGTTTACTTTCATTCAATACTGCTCCTCAAATGGTTGAGGCACGACGCTTCCATGACTCGGAGTTTGAGCTTGATCAGGAACACCGAGTAATGGCTTATCATCTTGTGGGGAGGGGGGGGGGGGGTAGGTCAGATGGATTTACCAGCAACTTATCCTCTTCAGAAGGATCCATATATCAAATAACTGCTGTGCCAGGTCTTTAATCAGCTCTCCTTTCTTCAAGTTAGTATTAACTCTGACATGATGTTTAAATAGACTTGATGAATTTCATGGATTGTTAATCCTCGAAAATAATCAATGGACGTGTTCTGTCCAAGTCAATCTCGCTATGTGCCATTGTTGAAGTAAGTTGTTTGAGATAAAAAACTAGTGATACACTTTGATAACAAATTGCTAAACAATGCTTAGTGTTGTCTGAAACAAAGGCAACTACCAATGTATTGAACCAAGCATGTTTCAAATCACTGGTACCAAGGCCATCATACAGAGTATTTATGTCATATCGCACACAAGTTGATTTTGTTTTATGACAACATCTTACTATTTTCTCATGCGTGACAATGCCGTCGACAAAAAATACACTGTGGCAAGACAAAATCCCAATCTTGGATGTATTTCTAAATTGAGAGTCTCATAAAATAAGTTCAGCACTTTTTCATCCAGACAACATTGATTATATTTTAATTGTGTTTTAGTGAAACATGAGACACGCAATCTCCCTTCTCGAATCTTATAAATTGCAGATTCGCTGAAGGGATTTGTAGAAATGATCCTATAACGTTCGGTCGAAGATGCTGCAATTCCCTCTTTAAACTTCTAATTTGATTAAAAATTGACTGAATTGGTGTTTCAGGCAAAGACAAACAAGATATGGATATCGATCGTGTCTGATGGATACGTTTCTGCCTTAAGAAAATCAAGAGTTAGTTTCTCTAATTTGCTAATTGTGCCTCCACGGAGAACAATAAATGATACTTTAAGCCCTACTGGTAAACAATATTTGTGAAAGTTACACGCCCGATATGTACCGACTCGAACATTAATCTTCATTGGGCAATAATAAATTCACATTAACAAACAACAACTAACAAGTGAGTATTTTACTGACCGACTGAACAACCGACTGTCCGTCTGACTGACAGATGTGACCGACTGACTAACTGAATGATCGACTTACCGACTGACTGATCGACCGACTAACTGACCGAACGACCGAGCGATCGACCAAACAACCGACTCACCGACTGGCCGACCAACCTAGTGACTGACTGACAGACTCATTTATTCATTCATTCATTCATTCATTCATTCATTCATTCATTCATTCATTCATACATACATTCATGCATTCATTCATTCATTCATTCAGTCATTCAGTCATTCAGTCATTCACTCGCCCGCTCGTCCGCTCGCCCGCTCGCCCGCTCGCCCGCTCGCTCACCCGCTCACCCGCTCACCCGCTCACCCGCTCACCCGCTCACCCGCTCACCCGCTCACCCACTCACCCACCCACCCACCCACACACCCACGGCGGCTACAGAAGTGAGGTGGGCTATCAGAACAGTGAGCCTGCTGGCTGTGATGTGCATTATAATGTAGGGCCCACCCCAACCCTTTTGTGTGCCCCCATCAGCATGTGATACCATCAACATCCCCATATTAGAGAAACGCAACTGGATAGCTAAATCTCAGTTATGGACATTGATGAACTACTTCAAAATTTGGCGAGATTTTTGCAGCAGGGTCTTATGAGCTGTATCACTTATGCCTAGAACCTGTCAGCTCTCCTTCCCAAGAAGCCTACCCCAACCCCACGCAGGAAGCTACCAACCACCCCCCGAGAAGCCAACTCCAGCCGTTCTTTCCAAGAGGGCCCGCACCCAGGGCTAGAAACCCCACCCAAGTTGACAGATGAGGAGATCGTCAGTTTTCTTGATTCTATAATCCAGGCAATCCATGAAATGATGGGCATACCCCCAGGATGTGTGAAGGTCCCACATGCAATCCAGAACTATCTGCAGGGATGGGAACTTCCTGGACATGGGGAGCAAGATCCAACAGCTTTCTTGTATACAAACCTGGACAAGATCGAGAGGAAGTTGGTGGAAGAGGTCCTCGACCTGAATGGGGTGAAGTGCTGCCTTGCTCTCAAGATCACCCTCCACAAGGAGAAGAATGCCAGGACAGAGGTCGGCTCATATTCCCTGTTCTGGTCTAAGCCATCCTGAAGGCAGGCAATATTAGGGAGGCTGTGAAGGAGGCCAAAGCCAAGGTGCTGCAAGGCCTTGAGAATTACACCCGCAAGGGGTCTGCTGGACAGTCGACCAGGTTGATGCATTGTATCTCAACAGCGCCAGATATCAACCACTACGTGGTGGGTCCTGCATCGATCTCCCCACTTCGATTAAGCGAAAACGTGCCGTGGTTAATGTCCAGAACAATGGTGACCACTGTCTTCGTTGGTCTCTCTTGGCTGCTGCTTATCTTGCTGACTGTAATCCACAGCAGATATCGAAGTATGTATGGCGCTGGGATACCTTTGACTTCAGCGGAGCAGACTCTCCAACCCCTCTCCACAAGCTTAAGCTTGGTGAGTGGCAGAATGGCCTGGCAATTAATATATTCGGACATGACAAGGGTGTCTACCCCCTGCAGCTGAGTGAGGCTGATCCCATCATTACAAGGACAAATCTGCTGCTTATCGAGAAGGGCGGCAAGCACCACTATACCTGGATTGACGACCTGAATCGTCTGCTTTATGATCAGAGTCAGGGGGAAAGCACTTCTGCAAGTGGTGTCTCAACTGTTATTCTCACGAAGACCTTCTCATCGAGCACAAACTCGAGTGCTGCAGTATCGGTGACAGACCAATGCACATAAAAATGCCTACAGAGGACACGAAGAGGCTACAGTTCACCAACTACGACAAGCAACTTAAGGTGCCATTCATCACCTATACCAACTTTGAAGACCTAACAACCAAGAGTGAGGGGCCAGAGGCGAACCCGGTTCAGAGCAGCACACAGAAAACGCAATACCATGATATCGGTGGGTTCTCATGCATTGTGGTCCACTGTGACAATGTCAGTGAACCACCAGTGCTGCATCGAGGAGAAAATGCAGCTAAGCACTTCCTAATCGATTGTCCCAGGAAGAGAAGAAGATAACGGCAGTGCTCGCCCACCCTAGGCCGATGAAAATGACTAGAGAGGACTGGCGAGCACATACAATCGTGGTCAGTTGCCATGTGTGAGACAGACCATTAGACGGGGACAGTGTCAGAGACCACTGCCACATCACTGGTCTCTACCAGGGAGCAGCACTCAATGCCTGTAATCTAAAGCTGCGCCTCAACCCTAGGACCACCACCATCTGGGTCATGTTCCACAACCTGCGTGGGCATGATTCTCACCTCATAATGCAGGCCATCTCCCAAACAGAGGGACAGATCAGCTGCATCACCAACAACGTGGAGAAGTACATCTCATTTAGCCTCCATCTGCTGTGGTTCATCGACTTGGCCCAGCTCCTCCCAAGCTGCTAGCTAGTTCGACAACGTTCCGACTTACAAAACAGCATGAACCTAGCATGGCCAAGCATGAGCACCTGCTCCGCAAGGGTATATACCACTATGAGCACATGGATCTGCGGCACCATTTAAATCAGACCTCTCTCCCACCTCAAGCTGCTTTCTACAGTAAACTCTCTGGCGAGCGAATATCTGATAGTGACTACAACCACGCACAGGCTGTCTGGGCCCAGTTTGGCTGCCAGACCATGGGAGACTATCATGACCTCTATCTGTGGTCTGACACTCTGCTCCTTGCAGATGTCTTTGATACCTTCTGCATCACATGCCTCTAGCAGTATCGTCTGGACCCAGTGCACTATTACACAAGCCCGGCGTTGAGCTGGGATGCACTTCTAATGAAGACAGGTGTGGAGCGGGAGCTCCGCACTGACTATAACATGCATCTCTTCATATAGAAAGGACTCGGGGGCGGTGTATCATGGTCACCAAATGCTACGCTAAGGCAAACAACCCATACATAGCTGGTTATAATCCACAACAACCGACAAGCCACATCATGTATCTGGACGCTAACAATCTATATGCCTGGGAAATGAGCCAACACCTACCGACTGGGGGTGGGGGGGGGGGGTTGAGTGGTAGGCGGACATTGATGTCAAACAGATTACACAACATCCCAATGATGTTGAAAAGGGCTACATCCTAGAGGTTCACCTTGAATACCCACAAGAGCTGCATGGCATACACAATGCCTACCCGCTGGCGGCTGAACGGATGAAGGTGAAGGAAAGGTGGCTCTCAGGGTATCAGTATGCATTGGGCTAGTCGATAACGGAGATGGCAGCGGAAAAACTAGTGCCTAACAAGAGAGACTTAGAGCACTATGCCCTACACTACTGCAACTTGAAGCTCGACCTCAGCCTGGGTATGAGGTTGAAGAAGGTTGACAGGTTTCTACGCTTCAATCAGTCACCGTGGATGGAGCCTTACATCCGACTCAACACAGAGCTCCATAAGAAGGCCCACAGCAACTTTGAGAAGGATCTCCACAAGCTGATGAATAATGCTGTCTTCGGTAAGACCATGGAGAACTTGTACAAGTGAGTGAATGTCAAGCTAGTGCGGTCAACCGAAGAGGACAAGCTGTGCTGCATAATAGCCAAGCCAAACTTCCACCGGGCGAATGTGTTAGGTGATGGTCTCATTGCTCTCCACATGTACAAGACGAGTTTGTTGGCCTGTGCCCGAAAATGTATTCCATCAAGCGGTCGGATGAACAGGAAGTCAAGAAGGCAAAGGGTGTGCACAAGGCTGTGGTTAGACAGATTCGCCATGAGCCGTACAAGGAATGCCACTTCGAGCGAAAGTCCTTCCACCATGGTATGAACATGCTGCGAAGTGAGGATCACAACCTCTATGGGGGTCTACCGAAACAAGACAAGCCTCAGCCCTCCAGACACAAAGCCATGGATTGCTCCCGATGGTATTCTCACCCGGGCTTATGATCACGAGGATGGCATCACATCAATGAATGTCAAAACGCCGCTGCGTAACGTATGAGCATCATGGGACATCAACCAACAGTCAGGGCTCGGTGTGGACACTATCTGGAGGAGGGCTACTCGACAGAAGCACTCCCGGTGTAGGTAGCTTGGTGTCTGTAGGGATAAGTTGGAGCTCCTCTCGTACAAACGGCCGCCTAGGACTGCTTCACACTCTGTGTTGGCATACCAGGTAGAACAGCATAGGCTGCCCAGACGTATTCCACTGGCCTGTCAATCGTGTGTACATCTATCGACCAGTTTGGGTCAGTCGCCCGCCTGCGTTCACCCTCCAACTCGCCAGGCTCATATAAATACCGAACCAGATAAATCGGATCGAAGTCTACCCTCTGAGCACAGCTCTTGAACAGAGCATAGTCATTCCGACTGTTGGGCCACAGAGGATCACTGAATGGCCTTGCCTGCCTTCTGTCATATCAGCCTAGTAAGCTCAGCATTGGATCTCTCCGTCACAATGGGCAACCCTCTCACCCATATCCTGAAGTCGTCTGACCTGCATACTTATCCGTGAGAGGCACTGCCGCCTTGTATCTACTGGCGACATCGACGATGGTGAGGGCGTACTTGTAGGTCTTGCATGTTCTTTTGGAACAGACCCGATCATGTGGAAGGAACAGCACATCAGTCTGATGGACTCTGGTTGGAACAGGTTCATCGAAGTGTGTATACCAAATGTACTGTGGACGAGGTTTGTAGATCTATCTGCCACATCGCCTGCCTGGCTGACCATCTCCACAGTGAATCTATGACCCTTGCGACATGCAGCATCGAGCAGCTGGCGAGGCTCACGGTAATATCCACCAGGTTGGTAGTACTGGGTCTCAAGACAGGCAGTTGATGAACTCTCAGACTGCATCTCTGACCTCGACACCTGTCCTCTCCTGTACAGCTCAGACAAACTCTAGACAGATAAACAGACAACCGTCCTTCATCTGAAAGCGGCCCTCGCGGCTGAACAGCTCTTCGAATGCCTGTGAACACTGCTGTCTAATCTCTGCAGTGCTAGCACTGTCACTGAAGGGTAGCTTATCGACAAAAGGCTTGCTAGTTAAGGGACTTGGACAGGTCATACAGAGAAGCCATCTTAAATAGCATGTCTTAAATGTTCAGCAGCTCAGATGACTGCAAGTGCTATCACAACATATGGGAGCCATGGACCGGCACTGCCAAAGAATGTGCCTACCCCCAAGGTGATGGCTGGCATAGCCTCAGAGATCTTCTAAACTCCATGGAGAGCATTGTTGGCGATTTTGCGAACTGTTTCGCCAGTCTTCATTGTGAACAGAGCTATCACATCCCCAACTGCCACTAGTGGGCCAATAGAGCCCTTCACGTGGGTACGATAAATCCCTTTGGCTCGATGGATTAGTCGGCGGGATTCTGGCTCTACATCATCACCATCATAGTCCTCATCATAGGCGTCCTCAACATTGTCCTCATCTTCATCATGGTCATCCTCATCATTGTCCTCATCGCAGTCCTCAACTGAATCATCGAATGCATCCGGTTCATACATCGCTTTTAGTTCCTGCTGACTATATGGTGAATTTAAATCACCTGTATAGACATGGCATCTGCAATACTGAATGCAGGCGTGTTAGCGTTGGCGAACTGGGGTATCAGCTTCGCTGACCATAAGGCGGTGGAGATAGAGAGAACACGTCATAACCAGGCGATGGAGAAGCTGTCTAAGGAGAAGTTTGAGTAGAGCAAGGCACTCGAGCGTATGCAGATCTTAAACGGCAGGCCAAAGAATCCCGACATCTTCACCTCGGGTAGTTGGAGCTTTGCTGTTGCATTCGCTTGGCCATCCACTATGATATGGCTCAGGCCGATGATGCCCACCTTGAGATTCTCCCCATCTTGTTGGAATGAGCTCTGTGGTTTCAGGAGATCCTTAACCAGGTCCTGTGTGTATGACTCGGCCATAACCTTGACGGGTAGCAGAGCTCAGGATACTGGCCCTTCCTGTAGGGGCATGCCTTGTGGGCTAACCACCATTTCTGGGAATTGGAAATCCTCAGTCTGTGTGGTCGACTATGCGCTACTGACTTTGGCATAGCCTGCCATGTCGCATAGGCTACTGTTGGACCTGCCAAGTTTCCAGTATATATAGCATCTTAAAGCTAGACATAGGCCACGATGATCTCGGCCATAGCTCTCGTCGCTAGCCCTAGAACCATGGCTTCCATTAGTGGGATGCGTTCGCCCATGATCTTGGCGGCAACAGTATAGGAGGCGCAACGGATGACGATCTTTGGCATGGGATGTGTGATTCCTAGACAGTGGTCGACATCCGTACTCGCCACTTTAGCGAGGACAGCAGCTCCAGCGGCAGGAATAACCTCATTACCACCAGTCATCGTCAGCACGGCCACATTCGCTGCCACGTTATTGGCGACATGAATGGATAGGGGCTTAGCCTGTCTGTAGGTTCTGGGTCTTGCTTTTGAGCAGCTTCTCCACATTCTAGAGACGAGCCTAGCTCTCCGGGAGTTGCTTTATAATCTGTTGACGTCATCGTTTAAGCCCTGTGTATACAATGCGCTTAAACATGTACGTTCTACCCTCGAGAGAACTAAGCAGCTCTAACCAGTTTGCATCTGTCAGCTGCTTAGATTGGTACTCGGGAATATCCATATCTCTATACATAGCGGCTTAAACCATTGACCTACTTGTACCATGTACAAGGTACTATGACGTCTTCCACACCGAATTGAAGGACTATAAGAAGAAGTCACTATATGAGCTCGCCCAGCTCTCTAACACAGAGGTAGCAGAGAAGCTGACAGCTGTGAAACTCTACCTAGGACTTGGTAAGGGGCAGATTTGCTTCGTCGAATACCTCATTATGGGAGGCAGTATCATAGAGCGTTGCCTACATACTAAAGGATTCTACAAGGATCGGGAGTACCTGTCGGACAAGTTCCAGCAGTTGCAGGCATCCATGGCATCCCCCGGCTCTGAGTTGAATAAGGCTCTGCACTACTACAAGCTGGAAAAAGTCTGTTCCACCGAACCATACAGTCCTTCGGTGTGTATGCTGACAGCGTGTTTGGGGGCTGCCAGACAGGCCAAGCTGGTTCAGGCAATCTCATTTGCCATGACTCCTGAACTGGAGAGTCAGGATGATCTATTGCTCTACGAGCAGGATCTAATAGCGGCGAAGAAGACTGGTGACAAGCACAGCAATAGCCAGACTTGATACCACTCGTATGGCTATCATCCTGCTAGCGCTGTCGGGTGGGGTTGTGGGTGTCAGCAGAGGTCACAGTTTGTCATCCAGCACTCCTGCTGTTCCAGCGGTCGGAACGACGGTAGCACTGGCCCTCGTAGGAGACCACGGAGACCTAGATGTCATGGGCGTCGGGACGACACGCACAGCTGCGTTGATGTCAGTGTTAAACCCAAAGTGCACATCTGGGAATTCCCCTCGACTATCATGTTATTGTAGTCCCTGACCTTTAGATCCGCGACATTCACAATCATATTGCTCGGAATAAGTCGTAGGTGTGGCGATATCTATGGTCTGGGCTGTCAGGAGACAATAACATAATGCTTCTAAGGACT
Organism: Chaetoderma sp. LZ-2023a; assembly: GCA_034401795.1. Lineage (NCBI taxonomy): Eukaryota > Metazoa > Mollusca > Caudofoveata > Chaetodermatida > Chaetodermatidae > Chaetoderma > Chaetoderma sp. LZ-2023a. The sequence goes on along the minus strand of CM067361.1, from coordinate 27,555,099 downwards.
GGTTGATTCGAATGATCCATGCCGTTGTGAGCCCCGAGGTTGTGTGTGGGACAACGTATTTCCATGCCTCTGGATGGTCCTGCTTGATTCCGGTGATATGCATATTCTGCACCAGCGCCTCAGCCTCGGAGTTTGAATCGAATAAGAATATCATCGTCCTCCGATGAACGATTGTTCGGGGTGTTTGAGAGGGGAAGCCAAAGTAGTCTCGTCTCGGGTCGCCATACATAATGCCTAGACTGCGGTGTCTGCACCATGGAAACAATAGTCTGAGTGGGCGTTGAACTCTTGTTGTAGTGTACTGGCTGCTGCGAGGCTGTAGCTAGCAGTTCCCGCGGGCTGTGAATCGAAATCATTTGTAACAGGCAGGCTTGCACCCCACTCATGGAGGATTCATCTCACCGTGTAGTACACATGGAATCTGATACATCGGGCAATGAGCACAGCTTCGGGGGTACCAGAATAGGAGCGCAGCAAACCCAGTCCGACGCCACATCCTGCCGTGGCACACCACATAGCGAAGTTAAGCTATTGGTTCCAGAACGAGAGATTCGGGCCTGCCATCCAGGTATGAGCATTCTTCGCATTCTTGATGATGAGTGCAAGGTTGGTCAGTGGTCGTGGATTGATGGAGAAGTTGACGCAGAACAGCCCATCGACTGTGTTAGGTGTTAGGTCCAGTATGTCATCCACGAGACCACGTGGTCCATCTCTTGAGCAGGTCCAGAGTTTACCCAGGAGTGGCACTTGGCTCGGGTGGATTGTTATGCGGTTCTTCAGAAAGGCCATCTATAGTAGTCATCTTAAAGCGGCTGTTCCACCCGCGGATGCAACATACTATCTGACACCCTAGAGATCTTCTATGTGGCCCTGCCACAGCATCTCGGTTTTAACTCATCCATGTCCACCCGCCCATTGGAGCATTTGAGCTATTGCTGGCGCACTTTGGATTTTTCAGGGTTTGGAGCTTCAATATATGGTGTTACTCTTCATCACTGACCTGCCCATCCTCGAGAGCTTTGCTAACAGACTCGTCGATAGCCCGTAGGCTTCTCTGTGCTAGTGTTATATTCTTAGCATGCTTGTCCAGCTTTCTGGTGATCTGCCACTGTCCAACCGCCAAGCCGGTGGCCAGGACAGTAGCGGCAAGGGTCACGCCACCCAGCGGGATAGCGACGATAGCACCTACCGCTGTAGTGAGTGTGGCAACGGTGGCCACACCAGCACTGGCTCCAATCACACCCGCAGCTGTGATTGTGCATGCTAGACTGATGTAGACTGTTTTATACCACCTTGGTGTTCTGATGTACTTTTCTGTCTTATGAACACGATTCTGTCTGGTGGTGTCAATCTGCTGGAGTCGCCAGCCATTTACTGTACCACCCTCCTCAGGTGCTAAGGCGGGATCTAGTTCAGGCTGCTTTCGCCACTCCGATTTAGCCATGGTATACATAGTTCTTAAACGTGAGCTCGCTCTGCATCACCTGTAGGATCTGCTGATGAGTCCTTGTGGGATTCATCTTGGAAAGCCTTGTGAACCGAACAAGCGTGTTGGTGTGGAGACATACCTCCCTCAAACACTCCTCATCCAGCAGAATGTCAGGGGCCAGTTGCTTTCACAGCCATGACATCTGTAACTTCACCTTGTCTGCCTGATAGTACGCCCGCCATTAGTAGAATTTCTTGAATTTATACTTCTCTTCCCACTGCACGACTTCTAGAGGCTCATCACACTCGTCATCCAAATAATCATACACGTTTGGCCCTGCAACGCCCTCATCCTGCCGGATGAGGCTCTCCCATTCTTGGACAGAGTTTTAGTCCCTTCGTCTCCTTGCCTCTCCGGCGTTCTGTTTATACCAGCTCTCCTGCTGCAGTCGCTCGCCTTCTTGTCGACAATGCATTTCCTGTACCGCCATATCTAGCATCCCGGAGAAGGTGTGTGGCTGTTCCTCTATCTCCTTTTTCAACATCTCAGTGAATGCCTGATAGGGCTGATATGATGTCATGATGATATGTCAATAAGTAGTAACTGCGTACACTCTAATTGAGCATCCGACAGACCATCTATGCTGACACATAGACTAATGGCGGAGCTGTCAAACAGGTGATTTACGTGGGTGAACATGTTGGGTCTGATCACTTTCCACAGTTTGCTGGTGGCTCCTTGTAGATATTCTATCACGTTTAACCCTATTGGGTCAGTCCGTGGGCTGTGGTAGGGACTTCCCAGTGGCGGATCTAACACAGCGGCGTGTACGTACGTGGTGTAATGCTGAGCTACCTTGAAGAGAACCCATTCTATACGACACTGAACCGCACGTCCACCAACTAGACATGGTATGATGACATTCTCCCAATTTTGAAGTAGTAATCGGACAATCGGCATGGCTATGCACTCCGTTTAATCTATATATATATATACAAACACAATGGAGCCCATATTTGCTCACTAAACCGGTCTAGCTGATCTCGTGGAAGTGTATGACGTTGATACCACCAGGGTTAAGGAAAGTGATGGCGAGTCGTTCGTCCTCCAATATAGAGCAGACTTCAAGACATTCTTCCTCCATCCCGTCAGGGGAGATGGTGTAGAGCTGCACACTGTCCTAAAGGATGTATCGAAGAAAGTCTGGGTCGAGAGCGAGATGGGGGCAAAATGGTGTTCCGCTATGACTTCCCGAAGAAGAAGTTCATCCTCCACCCCCTGATAGAACAGTCACTAGACAAGGTTGAAGATGTTAATACCTTGGTTGCTGACCTCAGCTTTCATGTCTTAGAGCCAACTGTGAAGCACGCCCACCGCTGTCACATGATGGTGTGGGGTTGACCCTGACGAAACAGCTGCAGGTAGTCTTCGAAAGGAATGCGGTGTGGTATCGCGCTGGACCTGGTGGTAACTGGCGAACATTGGTGCCACTAGCGCTCCAGCGGTTATTGACATGGAGGTCACACCACTCTCTACCGTTGTGAAGAAAGATGGCACAGTCCGGCATCTTTATAACTGAGGGAAATCTGTCATGACCTATATAGGACCTGTCACAACCCTAGTTGCATTGGTTTATATGATTGGGGTCACTGGAGGAAAGCTCCTGCTGCGTCGCCCCTTTGATGGACCAGAGGAAGCCATCAATATTCTGGATGGCATCCTGCGGATAGAGGGTGTGTCCCACTCCTCGAAGGCGAAGGGCACAGTGAAGCTGGCTGGGCGTGTCGGGCTCACAAGTCCGCAAATAATCCATATTGTGCTAGAGCTGCGGCTTCTAGCTTCTGATAAAGAGAAGCAGCTAAGACCTGGCCCTGAAGGCATGAAATCGGCATCGAGGACGGCACAGGGCTCAATATGCCACATATTTCTTGAGGTGAGGGGTTTCACCTTGTTCGGTTTAACACTCCATATATAGGATGCTGGTTATGCTACTGCTCATACCTGTGGTGGCTGGCTCACAGACAGCCATGATATTAGATGTCAAGTGGGCCCGCTTCCGAGACGAGCCTCAGTACAATACCTTCCACAACCACCTGCGGAAAAATATCTACGACTGATTTTGAGTCTACCTGCCATTTCTATGGTGTAGAAAGAGAAGGGTGGGCTTGTCTGCGGCCATTGTTCCCACTACAACACCAGATTCTCTGTGTCACATGTGAGTATGCTATAATCTGCGGAGGTGTAGATGGTACGCACTTTAGCATTCTGCCAAGTTAACGCTGCCAAGACAGCTGGAAGGGCCTGTGGGTAATCCCCTTATGCCGATGTGACACCGGTGTTTGCTTAGTTTGTTTATATGGAGACATGAGGTGTGGCATGTATTTGTGATCATCAGCATTATGTCTATCATCATCATCAGCAGCATGTCTATCATCATCATGATCATCATCATCATCATCATCATTACGTCTATCATCATAATCAGCATTATGTCTATCATCATCATCATCATCACCATCATCGTCATCATCATCACCATCATCAGCAGCAGCAGCATCATCAGCAGCAGCATTATGTCTATCATCATCATCAGCAGCAGCAGCATTATGTCTATCATTATCAGCGGCATTATGGCTATCATCATCATCAGCATTATGTCTATCAGCATCATCTATGCCTCAGGAATTGAGAGGGCGGTTGGAGTTGAGGGCGGACTACATCAGAGTGTCTGATTCACATGCTCACATACCAGTGTATGTCGTGGTGCAGATGATGGGCACTTTAGTCTACACAGTGAGCATTATCGGGGCACCTGAAAAAATGTATGGCGAATCCCATCACACCGATATGTTGTTGTTTGCTGGTGTTGTTTGTTGCTGTTATTGTTGTTTGTTGTTTTTGTTGCTGTTGTTGTTATTGTTATTGTTATTGTTATCGTTATCGTTATCGTTATTGTTATTGTTGTTGTGTGTTGTTGTTGTTGTTGTTGTTGTTGTTTCTGTGCACAGAGAAGATTGTGCACTGAATATGATGGGGTCAACTCCACCCTAGGTTTCTGCACTAAGCATCGAGACTCAGCCGTTTCACTCTGCCAGGGCTCATTAGGATAGCTGGCAACTGTCGACGGCCTCATTTCTTCAATCATCCGGCCAAAAGCAATTGATCTCATTATGGTCCACATCTTCCACATGCACATCTTAGCAAGTGCTCCCAGCGAGAGGCTATATCAGGTTCTCTCTAAAAAAACTATGCTAAGGCTGGTATGCTTACTCATACATAATTTTACACGTAGTTTACATCTCAGAAATTGCGAGTATTTTAAGTATATCCTATAAAAGTTACGAAGCTGTACATTCCATGATTTCTTTATAGTACAGTATTGCTGTAACCAGATGCTAAATGTATCTATTATTATTTTGTTATCCCTCTTATCTTCCTGAAACCGTCTGATGCAATAGATAGTCAGTGTCCAAAGTTAGCTGCATTATATAGGCTTGCTTTGGCACTAAGCTAAAAACCCGTATTGCATTCGTTTAATTTGTCAGCCAAATCTATTAATGAATGCACACTACCATCATCTGGCTCCTGAATATGCTGAATTGTTGCTGGTTTAAATGGTGTATAGGCGCTCTCCACCTCCATGTAAACTGTTCGTTCTTGAGTCCTCTCACTTATAATCTTCTGTTCCTTTCCTTTTGGTTGATTAATTTCCAATCTAAGTACAGGAGGTGGACCTGTAGATGAAGGTGCGAGGTTAACCAATCATTGTATATCTTTTATGATTCCTCCATTGTCCAGAGTGCTTTGTAACTCTTTAAATGTATGCTGACATATTTTAGCCGTGCTTGTCCACCATTTAGTACTTTCCTCAACAAGATGATTTGCTCTGTTAACAGCATACTCAAGATATGTTGTGCCCAAGTTTACTGTTGGCACGGTAAACTCTGCTGTGATCTCTATAACTGTAATACATCTCTACAGAATTCAGTTTCAAATGCATATTAACAACTCATGATTTATCGACTCGTGATTCATCGGCTCGTGATGTCTGTGACGTCAATAATTGTACAAATACGTCCGGTTTCAAATGTATATTATCAACTCATGATTCATCGACTTAAATGGGAACACAAGAAGGGTCGCCATCTTTTGCGTAAACCACGCAGTTCTATCGTAGAGCCCATAGTCAAGCTACTGTGCTAAACTTTCCTGCAATATGTATATATAAATCGGATTAAAATGATGTTAAAAACGCTATGTTGCTATAATTTTCTGTGAGTTAATTAAACCTATGACGTCAGAGGTTGAATCCCATCCGACAAGAACCATGCTAACAGCACTCTGAAGACAGGAGTGCATGCATTAGGATGGTGATATATCTGTCGGTGATAATGCGATCGATATCATTTATATATGTACAGATTAAAGACATTAAGAGGTGTATCACTCTATCGCAAATTTATGAAATTTATTTGTTATTTTCATACAAAACTTGCCGAACCTTAAAGTATGGATTTCGGCTACCAAGAGTAATAGTTATTTTAGGTAAATAAACCTCCTCTACTCTAGTTAATAATGTAAATGCTGTATTAAAAATATAAGCAAATTATCATTAATTTCCGAGGATTGCCGAACAAAAACTCTGATTTCTTGGAAGCGGGAAATCCCTCGTACTTGTGACGTCACAATTGGTATCAGTGAAAAAGGTAGAAACGGCGCCATTTCCCGATAAACTACTCGGTCTCAGACGTGACAGATTTGTATGGAAATTGGGAATATGATATCTAGATGTCAATTGGGGGGCTAATAAGTGTATAGAATTGAAATATTGATCAATACTGCATCTGAAGCAGAGAATGTAATACGGGCATGCTAGCCATTTCCTACACATTTCCTGATGATCGCTTAGCCAGGCTGCTCAAAGGCAATCAGCGCGTACTCGGGTATCGGTATGTTTTTTGTAAACACGCATTTATCAGGCTATAGAAAGTCAAAATGAAGAAATATTGTTTATCGTAGAGCACTAAAAGTCACATTGGACGGAATATATCAATTAATTATTTTGATAGTCCAACGATTGGTGTACGCCTGCAAATCTGGCTTGTAGCGATGAGCAGGTGATTGACGAGCCATGAGTCAGTGCACGACAACGCGGGACAAGAAATGGAGATACTTTACACTCAGAGGTGTCAATTCGCTTTCAAGATATAAAGGTATACTCATAAATTTATTATTTACATATTGTAATTGTTCAAACACTTCGTTTTATATTATTAATCCTATTAGGAAGGTAATTAATTGAATTACTAAAATCCTTTTAGCAGGGCATGTTACCCACCATTTGGAAGACTGCTGATGTCTGCCCTATTTACAAAAAGGGATGTAAAAGTGACCCTAACAACTATAGACAAATCAGCCTTACATGTATCCTGTGTAAAGTGTTAGAGTCTATAATATGAGATGAAATCATCAATTTTATGGAAACAAATGACCTATTTACCAAATGTCAACACGGGTTTAGAAATAACATATCATGCAAAACTCAACTCATGGAATACATCGACTACCTTACTTCTAAATTAGACACAGGTGAATCAACAGATGCCATATATCTAGATTTCTCGAGGGCTTTTGACAGCGACCCACATACCAGCTTACTTATGAAACTAAAAAGATAAGGCATTGGGAACAAAATAAGTCCGTGGATCAATAACTACCTAACTAGCAGGAAGCAGAGGGTAAAAATCCATGACACGGTCTCAGTGTGGGCAGATATCACTATTGACGTTCCACAGGGGAGTGTTATTGGGTCCACCCTGTTCCTAATATACACAAACGATTTGCCTGATTTAGACACATGCTATTGCAAAATCTTTGCAGATGATACGAAAAATATGGTAATCCACTAACCCATCATATACAAGATGGCATTAACAAAGTATGTAACCGGGCACACATACGACAGCTAACCTTCAACACAGCTAAAACCCACGTTTTACAGTTTGGCAGAAACAACCCCATCACTAAGTACTATATGACAGATTCCACCGAAATACAGACAATCTCAATGTCAGGAAGCGAAAAGGACCTGGGAGTGTATATCGACGAAAGTGTAACATTTGACATACAACTCAATACTATGGCGTCCAAGGCCAACCAAATACTAGGAATCATAAAGAGAACATGTCGCCACACAAATACTAGCATCTTCATTTTACTGTGTAACTCCTTGGTGAGACCAATACTAGACTATTGTAATTGCATATGGTCGCCCAGGTTCAAAAGACAATCCAACTAATAGAACGGGTCCATCGTAGAGCTGAACAAATTATACCAGAAATGAGAAATTACAGCTATCCAGAAAGACTTGCCATGCTAAACTTAATGTCATTAAAATACAGGTGCATTCGTGGAGACCTAATTGAAACATATACAATCATACACAACCAATACAACATTGATAAAAAAAAATACCTTCTTCACACCCTCCACCAATACTCAGACTAGGGGGTACACACTTAAGTTATACGCACAGCGTAACAATAAGGATATTCATAAAATTGTCCTTTCCAACCGAGTAGTACCATACTAGGACTCACTAACAGCTGAGGCTGTAAGGACACCTACTCTTGAAGTATTTAAAATAAAAGTAGACAATCACTATAGGGATATAATCTATAACTGTGACTAGGATGTACATATTAAGTCGGAACAATAACACGCCATAGGCTTATGTTCTGTGCATATGATGATGATGATGATGATGATAAAACACTTGTTTTCATTAATTCCACTCAACCAAACCAATCGTCAACTGTTTAGCCTGCTGGAACCAGACATTAACACGCTGATGGAGGTTTATTTTTGTTCACACACGTAAGCGTAATGGATATTTCCAATGTATTCATTCATCATATAACATCATAATCAACTACATGACACGTAGTATGACGTCATAATCAATTACAGCAGGAATGACTAAATTTAATCCGTTTAAGTGGTTAATAGTTCGACACAGTGTATGAATTGTTTGTCTTTGCTATTTAATAATAGTCACATTAGTTTCAAAATATTCAACAGCTTCCCTGTATAGTTTTCTGGAAATTGATAGTCAAGACGTTCAGGAGTCGTTCGATCCCCACACGAGCATTGTGTTGGTGTAGCTTAGCTAAAGATGAGCGGGACTAAAGCTAAAACGGGAAAAGTGCGTTGCAAGAACACTATAATAATGACATATGCATATATATTGATTTACTGTTAAAACATCTTGCTGTTGTGTATGTTTGGTTTGTATTAGGCTATTTTGCTGCATGCACAAACCGGCATGAGAATGATCCAAGCAGTTATGATTATTACCGTCATAAATTACCATTTCTTCAAAAAAGCAATAGAGGGTTTAAATAATATCAGATATATTGCACACACTCTTCTCTAAGGTCAAACTAAACACGGTTATACTGTCAGTATATACTAGCATGACTGCTTTGTCATGTCAGTCCCCTCTATTTTTAATGAGCAGGAATAGATAAAGTCAATAACCCCCACTAACTGGTCCCATAGCCTCTTCGATGAATGGTCGAGTTTAGATTTCCATTTAATTTTGAAATGCCTCCAACAAATTAACAAGTACTATTATCACAGAGTGGAAATTATATGTCTATAAAGAGACCACCTTATGGAATAGAAACAAGTAGCCACTGTATTCAGTCTCTTCACCCTTTAACCCTTGACTTTCTTTTAAATTTCGATTTACTGATGGAATACATCCATTTACAGAGCAAGAGATTATTTTTTAAATTTTACCACTGGAATGACTGGCTCGCTTATCGATTCAGTGGTAAATTTTGAAAAATAGCCTCCTCTTGGTCTGCCAATGGAAATTTCTCAAGAGCCGTTTTTAGAGGTGACCTCACTGACCCTGAAGGTTTCATTGAAGCTAGAAAACGGACTTTAACATAAACAAAGTTGTGGAATTAGTGTACAATCACTCCCCCCCACCCCACCACACACACACACACACACATCTCCCTGTGTTAACCCAAATCAGATCAGTAGCTTCTGGGATATCCGTTACTCCATCATTAGCTCACCTGGCCTGAATGGTCAAGTGAGCTTATGCTGTGGCGACCATCCGTCGTGTGTCCATCCGTCGTCCGCCCGTCCATCAACTGTTCATTTAAACGACTTCTTCTCAAGAACCACGTGGCCGATTTCAATAATATTTGGCAGGACACATCCTTAGAGCATAGGAATTCAAGTGTGTTCAAATGAAGCCGATCGACCCATTTGGCCGGCGGCCATCTTGGATTTCGGCCGATTTTAGGAAACATCTTTAAAAGTCTTCTTCTCCGAAACCCTTCTGAGGATTGATGCAAGACTCATGAAATATGATCTAGGGCAAGAGCTGAACCAGGTTTACTCAAGGGAACTTGATTGGTCAAATGGTTCAGTGGCCATCTTGGTTGATCTAGTTTTAGCGAAAACGACTTCTTCTCCAGAACCGCGGGACGGATCGGGTCGAAATTTGGCAGATATGATTAGGGATTAAGGACCAATAAAGTTTGTTCAAGGGAAGTTGAAGCATAAAAAAACATGGCCGCCGTGGGCCAATCAAAACATAGCGTGTTTGCCGGCCATATTGAATTTTTTTATTTGATGGATTTTAAGGCCGATATTGGTGTTATATGTGTTTTTTGGTATTCTGATCTCAAATTTGCCATTTTCGAAACGGTTGGATAAACGGTTTGGTGACCATCTTGGATTATTTTCCCGATAAAGGTGCCCATACTAAAGCAATGGGAAATTTAAAATATTTTCTTCTGGAGAACTGCTAGGCCGATTTCAATTATATTTGGCAGGAAGCATCCTAAGGTCTTAGGGAGACAAGTTTGTTCAAATGAAGCGGATCGGCTAATTTGACCGGCGGCCATTTTGGATTTCGGCCGATTTTGGTAAATGTCATTAAAAATCTCGTTCTCCGAAACGGCTCAGGGAATTGATTAACACCTTATGCAACCTCATCTAGGCAAAGACCTACGCCAAGTTTGTTCAAGACGACTTGATTGACTGAATGGTACGGCAGCCATCTTGGATGACAGTTTTCCCGAAAATGACTTCTCCCGAACTGCTAAATGGATCAAGCCGAAATTTTGGAGATATGATTAGGGACTAAGGGCCATTAAAGTTTGTTCAAGGGAAGTTGCTCTGTCAAAAAACATATCCGCCGCGGGCCAATCAAAATAGTGTGTGTTTGGCGGATATATTGAATTTTTTTAGTTGATGGATTTTGAGGCCAAAATTGGTTCTATATATGGTTTTGGGTATTCTGAGCTCAAATTACCAATCGAAAATGTTGGATTAACGGTTTGGTTGCCATCTTGGGTAATTTTCTCGTCAAAAGCTCCCATGCTAAAGCAATAGGAAATTAAAAATGTCTTCTTCTCGAGAACACCAAATTTAAAATGTCTTCTTCTCGAGAACTGCCTTGCCGATTTCAATTATAATTGGCAGGAATCATCCTTAGGGTATACGGATCCAAATGAACCCGATCGGCCAATTTGCCCAGTGGCGATGTTGGATTTCGGCCGATTTCAGGAAATGTCTTTAAAAATCTTATCCTAAACCACTTGAGAGGTATCTTCATCTAGGCCAAAAGGTAAGCCAAGTTTGTTCAAGAGGACTTGATTGACCAAATGGTTCGGCGGCCATCTTCGATGACCTATTTTTCACGAAAATGACTCCTCCAGAGCTGCTGAGGGGATCAGGCCGAAATTTGGGCCATTAAAATCTGTTCAAGGGAAGTTGATCCATCAAGAAAACGTGGGCGCTGTGGGCCAATCAAAATGCAGTGTGTTTGGTGGCCATATTGCACTTGCAAAAAATGTCCACAAATTCATTTAAAAGACTGTAAACCACCGATCAACAATTGTTGACAAAAATTGATGGCGCTGCAGGTGAGCGACATAGGCCGATTGGGCCTCTTGTTTGATTTGTAGGTCATGTACATCTGAATTTTTCCCCGAATGGTCGGATCACGGCCAAAGTCTGAAAGATCCTTTGTTTGTTGCTACGATTTGAGCCAAATGAGTTCACTGGTAGATACACTTCTGGATACCAAATACATGAACACCTTCTACTTACGGGATGAGGATTAAACTCTGATGCCGGAATTGATTGTAGTACAAAGGTTGTGTTTATGTCAAGAGAGATCTCGTCTTTCTGGGTAAATGTTTGAATATTTAACACTTTAATGGTTACATTTGGTAACAAAAATCAGCATATCTTCTTACTGAATGTTCATCTGCAGGTCATGAGGATTATATTTTTGAAAGTTTACCACTAGAATGACTGGCTCAATTATCAAGTCATCCAGTCCAGTGATAAGTTTTCAAAAATTAATCTCTTAACCATCATGCATGTTGGCCTGCAAATGGACATCCTCAAGACGGCTGCAGAGGCCCGTTATGCCTGACTTGACAATTCAAGTTCTTTAGAACTCCAAATTGGTTCGGTTATTGCTGTACAAGAAACATGAACTTTCAGTCTGATAAGCAAATAGTTCCTTACCGGTAAATATTAACTACAGAGCGAACAAGATCACCCTCCACCTAATGACGGATTTTCCTTATGAAACATGACAATGTTGTGGAAGCCTAATGTACGGTTACAAACTTTCCTATTAAGATTTGAGCCAAATTGGTTGACTGATCACAGCCAACAAACTGTAAATTCTCTTTTCACAGTATCCCGCCTTTATTGTGTTAAAATCTTAGCCAAAGTTGATCATCAGTAGTTTTTAGCACACCCATTCTGAAGGGACACGTGACTAAGCGAGCTTATACCATGGTGACCTTTGCCTCCGTCGCCTGCCCATCTAGAATTCTTTTTATAAAAATACTTCTGGCCATTAACCACCGATATTAATCAAATTGTGCTTAGATAGCTCTATGATGGTAGGCTTCCCAGGATTTATTCAGAAATTTAATTGGTAAATTTTCCAATGGCCACCTGAAGTTTTGACATCTTGGATTTTACTAAAATTTTTTGAAATCTTTCAAAATGTATAATTAAATCTTCTTAGAAATGACCAAATTTTAACCAAGCTTGGCTGCCATGACCATAAAGCTTCTTGAATTTTTTAATACAAACTATTACTTGATTGTTTGATTTTTACAATGGCTTTCTAGGGTTTTCAAAACTCTTTCAAAACTAATTTGTGTCTTAAAGATGACAGTATATTTCAACAAGACCTGTATGTAATTACCTCTAAGATGCTACATTATATGATCATGACTTATGGAGAGGCGAATGGTTGCTCGCCTCATAAGGTTACTTCTAGGCGGCCAGCTCATAGATTGCCTATATTGCCTAGTAGCGATGATAGAATATAGAGGCGAGTAATAACGCTGCTCGTCTCACTGGCTTACATTTAAATACAGGAGAGCAGGTGATTACTCCGCTTCGAAATTCTCCTGTAGAAACACGTATGATTATTGACTTTATACAGACTCTGGTTATTAAATCTGTTGTGCTCATTTTGGATTTCTGAAATTAGGAAAGAAATTTGGTAAAATATACTCCTAATTAATTTAGACGTTTTACTACTGGGCCGAGTTCAATCAAACGTGGCTGCTATAGTGTTAGGCATCCGAATAGAATATACATAACATTGATTGGTGGATTTATTTCAGCAGCTATCTTAGGTTTCCAGAAATCCACAAAAAATTGTTTAACCCTTTAATGGTCATACCAGCCAAAACAGGCCTCTGTTATGGTCTTGAGGAATGTCCATTTACAGGCCAAGAGAATATAATTTTGAAAACTTACCACTGGAATTACTGGCTTTATAGCCGAGCCAGTCATGCCAATGATAACTTTTTCAAAAGTTGTATTCTCTTGGCCTGTAAATGGACATTCAATAGGCAGGTATTACAATTTTTTGACCAAATTTTACCATTAAAGGGTTAACAGTTTACTCTTACAAATGTCTGGCCACAATGTGTGTTTTTAAAACTAAACACTCTATTGCTGGCAAAGTATGCCAGGTGAGCGATACTGAGCTCCAGAAACACTATCAGATCTGAATGCAATACCTTATTACCTCTACAGAGCGAGGGTAAATAGACAATCATGATAAGCCTACAGGTACAGTAACTGAAGTACAAGTGTCTCCATATGTTGAAAGTAAACGGACTAAAGGTGATAAGATGATTAAATTCTGTTTAGTCGAAACAATAATTAGGATATTAATCCTTTATCTCTCACAGACCGTCTATTACCAATTTGTTATGATGTAGGGGAGATGCTGTTGAATATTTTGAAACTAATTTAACTGGGAACTTTTTCTCTCTATGGCAACAACAGCTTCCAGTCAAAGTATTAGCTTCAAAGTATTCACAACATCATTATTGAATAGCTGCCTTGATATCGAGAGGCTGTAATTTAAAAGAGCGGGTTTTTATGAAAGTAGATACACTGATGTATATTTTAGAAAAAATAATGATGTAAACTATTCAAGACAATAATAGTTTAAAAAGCAGTATTATTTCAAAATATGTCTGTCAGTTTGTATTCTTTTTCATTTAAACAGTAGAATTCTGACAAGTGCTTCAATATCCTTTATATCGATTCAACACACTCGGGGAACATGCTTCATAGACGCATTTCAACATCTCCCTTTAACTTTCCTTTCTTTTGCAGGTCTGTGATAGTCGTGTTACTCGTGTACTGAAGTCTTCTGTAGCAGAGTGCCAGTCTTACCATGAGAGTGGCAATGCCCTTGAGGAAATCTATGTGATTGCAGGTGGTTAACCATTTATCTAGAGGACTAGAACCACTTTCTGAAATAACAACGTGTCATGTGCATAGCTTTGCTCAGTTGAATATGGGATGTTATAGTGTGTACTCTAGTAAGAACTGATGTAATCCCCTGGCAAGATGAGAACTGTCGCCATGTCGGACATTCAGTGTGGAGCCTTCCTTCAGAGACACATACCTATTATTGATAACCTACCGTGAACAATATGCAGTATTCATACATGCGGCTACATTTCACTCACTGTCTGCAGATTTGACTTATATGGGACAAAGTTCAGTACACAGTGTGCTTTAATCGCCAGGCATAATTCTACTGTTTATGACTCTATGTTCTGGGAATAGTATCATATACGTACTGCTGCGATACGACAGATTTAATAATCTTTCACAAGAAAAACTGTTATTATTGCTTAAATGGTCAAATTTCGTTATTAGTCATTTGAAATTGTTGAAATTATCATTAATTTCACAGATTTGTGTCAATCAACGCTACCTTCAGAACAGCCACCATAATATATTATAACTTAAAGAAAATGAAAAGATGGACATCGAAATGCTGTTGATTGGTACCATCATAGAGGAATAGCACTACTAACTCCGGTAAAATACCAGAGATGAATCAGAATAACTTAAAACGATGTTTCTAAACATAGACATTAAACATGTATTTATCTGAATAATCAGAGCAATCACTTTACCCATATTGCAACCAATCAAAGATGTAAGTGGGTCTAAGCACCTATCATTGGGGGTTAAGTACCACACAATAGTATTCCATGTGCGCATTGATACCTATAACAGAGTAATACTGCTTGCTACTGGTGTAATACTGCTGATTATTTTGAAAACAATCTGACTGGAACTAGTTGCTAGTAGCAGCAAGGATTCTCAGTCAAAATGTTTTCCAGTTGGCTAGTGTAATTTCCGCTGATTGTTTCTATGGTCACAAAATGATGCCAGCGAATATTTTGGAACCATTTTCACTGAAATTATTTGCTGTATATACCAGTGGCGTGTCAAATTGTTTTCAGAACAGTTTCTGGTATTTTATATTGCTGTAAGTCGCACATAGACTAGTAGACCACTGTTATATAACAAGTACAGTGATAAAAAGACCGCTTGTAAAAAGGAACAGAACTAGATGTATCTCTCCTAGCGCATCTGAGCATTGTGAGGCATATTACGATAGTTTAGTTGCTTTAAGTTATTCTGATTCATTGTATCTTCTTTACTGGTAATAGTAGTTACATTAATCTATGGTGTTACCAATCAACACCATTTGGAAGCTCGCTTTTCCTTTGCCGTAACCACTTGCATCAAGTGTGAGCAAGATTTATCCAAGATGTTTTGTTGTCCACGAGTCTCTTAATTATTTTGGTTTTATCCCTGAAACTCCAGTGTCAGTCTCACAGTCTATAGCTATTTCAACGGAGTTAATACAATATAAGAAAGCTGTAGGATATTCAGCAAATAATTTGACTGGAAGGCGGTGTTAGCATAATCGTTTCATTGACAAATCCCTGAAAAAGTAAATTCCTTACGACATAAAACGTATTCTGTTGAATATGTTGAAGTTGATTTGACTGCAGGTTGTTGCTTCCTAAGGCAGCAACAGTTTCTAGTCAGAACAATTTCAAAATATTCAACCGTTTTCCTCTATGGTTGCCTTGAAAATGGGATATTGGGAATTCATCCATGAACAGGTTAAAGCAAGCAGGGGTCAGAAAAGCGTAGCGCAATGAAAGCATGGGCCTTCACAGTACACTCTTCTATTAGTACAGCATTCGATGTGAAATCATGGAAGATTGGTGTTGCATCGACTATTGAAATTCCTATGATTCATGTACATGGCTAAATTACAATACACTGAGAATATTCGGAAAATATCAGATCATTATTAACTCACCTGACCTGCAGGCCCGAGTGAGCTTATGCCATGGTGTGCATCCGTCGGTCAAAATGCATCTCCTGGGTCAGCTTATGCAATGGTAATTCGGTTGTAACGAATAACCCGGACAAATTTGTACAATATTCATGTCGTTGATACATGCATATTTTTCAATTGGGCTGCTGTGACGTCAAAAGCGTCTGTTATGGAAGCAATGTTATTAACTGAAAGCTTTTACTGTTTAAGATTTCTCTCTCGCGCGCTCTCTCTCTCGCGCGCTCTCGCTCTCCCGCGCTCTCGTGCGCTCTCGCCCTCGTTCTCGCGCGCTCTCGCCCTCGTTCTCGCGTGCTCTCGCGCGCACGCGCGCGCACGCACGCACGCACGCACGCACGCACGCACGCACGCACGCACGCACGCACGCACGCACGCACGCACGCACGCACGCACGCACGCACGCACGCACGCACGCACGCACGCACGCACGCACGCACGCACGCACGCACGCACGCACTAACGCACTCACGCCCTCACGCACTCACGCACGCACTCGCCCACATATACGGTCACGGGGCGGGTCCCTTTCAAAAATCGAAAAAATAAGTCCAGCCCCACACTGTCTAATATGGAAGTGAGATGATGTCATCACGGTCTCAGCCACTCGGAACAGCCGTCCAACTGGTTGCCTTTCAGAATCATTGTTTCCAAAGAGACGCTTTTGACCTCATGATGGTCTGATGGAAAATATATCGATGACGCCGGTAGTGAACATCTTTGTTAGTACAGTGACAAAAGTATGGTATCGGCAACCGACGGGACAAAATAGACACTCGTAACTATGTTCCGTTGTATTATAATGGACCTGTCCATTTTAGCAATGCTTCCATACACATCTCGTCCGTGTTGGGCCCGATCGATCTCTTTACTCCCTGACTATCAATTGCCAAAAAACTACACAGTTAAGCTATTCAATATTGTGGAACTAGTTTGACTGGGCACTGTTGCTGCCTATGACAGAAACAGCGTCCAGTCAAATTAGTTTCACAATATTCAACAGAATGTGTATTACATAGTAGAGACATACAATTCGTACAACGTGTCCGACTATTGATAGTTAAACACGGGCCAAATAGAATCATTTATGATATAATGATTATAACCTAATTGTACACGCCGTTTAGCTGAATATGGCGTGATATGACGTCAGATCATAGATGGATACGCTGGAAAGCTGATCACCCGTTTTAAAGGAACCCCCTTATATTGGCCTCGAATGAAGATGGTCCCTATAGACAGGTATAACTGAGTCAATGCATAGGAGTAGATCATACGCTAACACTTTTGTGTCGCACTTCATTGATTGTTAGTAAGGAAGTTAAATACGCCAAGTGTCCAATTAAATAGAGAAACAGTTCTTGACGTATATGCACATAGGACTTATTCATGACAATATGCTCACCAAGGCATGGTTCAATACAGTTCAGTGTACGTGTATCAATTTCCAAACTAAAACACGAGAAGATGGCCGCGCATAAGTCGACAATAATGTACTTGTAAGAACATTCCGTCAAATTATTTTCAAAATAATTAGTACACAATGTGAGCGCTACGGCTTTGATACAAATTTGAAAAAACTGTTGCTGCGACAGCTTTCAATATAGATATTTTTAAAATAATCAAAATAGCGTTCAGTCGATACTTGCGGCGGATTTGATGAGCAACTTGACTATACATTGCTGCTGATAAGGGCCTCACAAACTGTAGCAAATCGTACAATCAGCAGACTTTCAATGTTCCTACCTAGCTAAGTAAAATCATTCTGAACGATGATACACTTTTCTCTGTAAGAATGAACTATGTTGCCCTGTATGTGGGGCTTAGAATACACCTTCCGTAACCTCTGCGTGTCGTAAGAGGCGACTAAAGGAGGTAAGGGTGAGGTAACCCTGACAGAAACCTCGAGTGCTGAAGACGGAGGTTCCGGGCCACACGGCGCACTCTAATTAACCATGGATCCACGCACTTAACGCATATGATCATGTCGATAGTCACTTACAGGACGGGCGGTATGATCGGCGAACGAAAAGAAGAAGAAAGAACTATGTAGCAAGACCATCGCCTGTACATGCCCGTTCAATAAATGCATCCCTAAACAACGCACAATCTGTTACCGCTAAATCCCGCCCCCGACCTTGGCGATTCAGTCGCAGGCAATGGAGGAATCCCTTTTTTTGCTATGCCAGCCCCTCCCCCATCTTTAGCTAAGACTTAGACTCCATCTGTGCTGGGATCGATTGATCCATGAACGCGCTGACTACCAATTTCCAGAAAACTATACAGGTAAGCTGTTGAATATTTTGAAACTAATATGGCTGGGTGCTGTTGCTGCCTATGACAACATTAGGATGCAAGACCAAACACGCCTCAAATCACAGGAGAACGCATTGCTAAACAATGTGTGTTCTCTCGCGTGGAACACGTTTACGACGGGGTGCGATAGAGCTGCTCATGAGTTGTCCCCCAAAAGCGACATACCGCAGATGAAAGTCTGTGTTAAGCCGTTAGTTCTCTTTAATCCTTTAACGACTAAATGTGTCCAAAAGATTAAAATATTTACTTATTGAACGTCCATTTACAGCCCAAGAGAAGACTATTTTTTTAATTTACCACTGGAATGATTGGCTCGGTTATCGAGCCAGTCATTCCAGTGGTAAATTTTCTAAAATTGTCTTCTTTTGCCCCGCAAATTGACATTTCTCAAGACCCCCGGTCTTGGCCGGTTTCGTCCTGAAAGGGTTAATGAACATTTTTAACCCTTTGACCCTAAACTTTGTCCAACGGAATTACAATTTTTACGAAGAAAATATCCATTTGCAGATCTAGAGAAGACACTTTTTTAAATTTCCACTGGTCTCAAATTCGCATTTTCCACGACCACTACAACAGCAGTTTTACTTCGGTTGTGTGATCAAGAATCAAGTACACATGCGGAGTTGGCAATTATATACATATCTGTATGTTATCAAAGTAGTATTTTTAATATTAACTTGTGTTGCGACGAATGATACTATTTTGAAAATGGTGATGGTGGAAAGTGTTGCTTTCTAAGGCAACGCCATTGTTCCTTCAGTCGCATCATTTTCAAAATAAACACCCCCTATTGATATATAGATATGTGGATAATGCCTGGCAGGTATTATGCAATGATAGTGTTCAAAGAATTAATCTGATTTTCTATTATTGCTCAAATTGGCGTCATCTGATACATACCGGGATACGGTTGTTACAATAAATACCGAGTAGGTCTAGACCTGTCCCGTGTAAAGTCTCATAACAGCTTTAGCGTGTTATTGATCGGTGGCACTTCTGTTTAATCTACTGTTAATATTAATTCATTGACATTTTGTTCTCAAAGACGATTATTCTACTGATGTGAGTATTACTTAAAATGATGATTTGATTTTTCAATTTTTTTGCGAGAGAGAGAGAGAGAGAGAGAGATAGATAGGGAGAGAGAGGTCTAAATGTTTCACCACGACACCCCACCGACACTCAGCGGCTAACCCCACTGCCCCATATCACAAATCTCTTCTTTAAAATCAGACGTGTGACTCATATTTTAACACCACGGTATCAGCACTTTGGTAGAAAACAGTCTGAGCAGAAAATAGTTTCAAATAAAGAATCTCAAAGGAGTTTCCCATATTTACTATCAGCTGCTTAATCACACCTTAGTTTAAAGGAGGATCACAATTATACAGAACTTTACAGATTTTCACAAACCCTATCATTGTTAAAGGTTAGTCTGCCTGCATGCATGTTTGTCTGGCTGTCTGCCTGCATGCATGCATGTTTTTCTGTCTGTCTGCCCGTCCGTCCGTCGGTCCGTTTGTCAGTCCGTCCATCCGTCTGAACGTCTGTCCATCTGTCCATCTGTCCATCTCTGCTTTTATGGGTCCTGGTCCAAAGAAAATCCGGAAAATCCGAACCGATTCCGGAAAATTCGAAAATATCTTTACAATATAACCTTTCACAATGAAAAAGACAAAAACGAGGGTGTGGTGGCGGGGTGGTTGAGGGGGTGCAATCTTTGAGCATTCTTCTAATTTGAATTGCGTTATAGGCTTAGGGCGGGTGTGTGTGTGGCTGTGATATATAGTGGATAACGTCTACTCCATGTTGCAATGAAATGAAATGAATTTAAATGAGATTTATTGGTACGGAACGAAATTACACGGGTTGACCATACAGAGATCTACAATGTAACATAGAAAGCTGGCATAGTATAACGGTGTAACTAGAATTCATAAACAGAAACAAAAGCATAATTCGAACACGAAATTGCAGAATATATACAGTCAGCCCTGTGCGACGAGCCACTTAGTTCTTACGCACAGTTGCTAATGGAGGGATTCGACCTATCACTCAAGTAATTGACGTCATATTAAAGTACTGTATTAGTTGTATGTAATTAGAACATGCCATACTAGACTAACTATATAGGTCTTATTGTCGTGAATTAATATAAGGATACAATGCACATATTAGATTTACCTTTTTACTTCGAAATGTGTAACACTTTTGAATAATGCAACTATCCACCCGGCCGTCCTTCCGATAGACCTGTTATCTCGTTCAAACATGTGTTGGAATACAATTATATTTGAGTTACGACATATGATTGGGGACTGCAATACAAAATTCACACTACGCTCCGCTCCAATAATCGGGTGGAGACAGGGTTGTGGTGGCGTGAGCAGAAAGTAAAAATTTTCGGAATTCAAACAAATTTGGTATTTTAGTTACCCATACGATTACGAGATAATGTTTGCATTAGGACCCAACCCAAGGTGGAGGCGGGTAGAATGCGGGTGTGTTGGGTTGTGGTGTTGGTGGGGTGTGGGTGCAGCGTGAATGCAGAGCTTCAAAGTTGGTGAACGCATGGAGATTTGCGATGGCATGCCATCGACTGCGTAATCTAGTTTATACACAAGTTACTTCCTTTATCATGTCTAAGCATGTTTATTTTATTGCCCATGCTATTGCATAGCCAACGGGATGGGCGGTGGTTGTTCTGATTGGCCGATACAGTGATGACGTCATCAGTATTTGAATTAGGTCACGCCCACTTTCACCCGAAAATAAAACTCTAATCTGATTGGTCGAGAGAGGTATATTGTTCGTCGCTCGGTCAATAATATTCGAGAATTATTTGGTGGGAAAAGAGTGGGCGTGCCCTAATTCAAATATTGATATTGATGATGTTATCCCTCCCTCAGTCAATCAGACCAACTGTATGTCTCATCGCCACATTTTTAGGGAGTAGATCTTTTGATGTGTGCCAATGATTGACATGTGTATGTGTGCGTGGGAAAAACGTGATGCGGCGTGATCAAAGCCAGGTTCATGTGACTCCCCTAGCGCAAATCAGAATGGCCGTTTATACAGTCAACACTTTTCGAGATGTATACCTAGTGACATATGTAACGAGGAATGAAATGGCTAGGCTGGGTGGGCCCAAAATGAAGGGGCAAGTGACCCATCGTGCCCTATTAGAACAGCTGCTTATACAGTCTATACACCTTCCAGAGTTTCGCCGTGGCCGCACCATAGAAGCATATATACACAATACAGTCAGACTCAGTTTTGACAGGATTGTGTTTACTAAGTTGGGCTGTGGCCGCATTTTAGAGAAAAACTGTAATATGTCAGTTCGACTAAAGCCATGAGGCTATTGACATCAATGCATGTTTACATCAGAATGCCAGATGCATACATTTTATCATTTCTCTGTTATTTCATAGCATATACGCGAACTATTTCTATGTGTAAGATTTTGATTTCAGCTATTATAGCATAAATGCCAATCCGAATAGAGGTATCTCTTTTTACCGATGCCCCTCCCATTTCTAGATATTCTCCGCCCATTTCTAGCTAAGCACTGCCCATGCTTGCATGTGTTGGGATCGATGTATATACTTTGCATCCTGAATTCACAGAATCCCAATTTCAAGATAACTATATAAGGTAACCTGTTGACTATTTGGCGGGGTGCCGTTACAGCAACAGTGCCCAATCAAATTACCTTCAGATCATTCAACAAACTGTCTATTAAATAGTAAAGACATACGCTTCGTAAATTTAACTGATTATTGAATAGTCATGACGGAGCTAGATATATCAATCATTATGCATTTTGATGTCAGCCTACACGCGGTGTGATTGATTGAAATTGGACACATAAGCGAGGACAATGGGTGGAGTATAGGATTAGAGCACGTGGTGTTGCTATAGGAAATCACTGTGAAAAGGCATCCTGAAAGACATCAATTTCATTCAATTAAAGACAGAACCAGGAGACAAATTTGCAAATTGACATTGCACAAAAAATAGTGACGATGGAGAGAGCCATTGCGCATGCGCGAGCCGTCTTATGCATTATCCCACTGGAACATCTGTGTTTTCACATAGAATAAAATTATGTCTAACAGCCAAAGGGAGACAACCTATTCTTTCAAAACGTACAGAAAGCACACAGATCATTCATGCTTACACCACAATCGTGTTTTCAATAGTGGAGTCAAATAGAACAATGAAATAAAATTTGAGATTTATTAACATTTAGGTACATAATCGGGATAAACAGAGTGTCAAAATACATGTAGATAGAGATGAGTGACAACATGCAGCCTCAGCTACTGAATCATACATACATGCAAAAGATTAAGATAAACTACTCTACTACACGATGTCCTTCCGCATTGAATGTCCCCCCCCACCCCACCCCCACACACATCCCCCACACACCCCACACCCCACACACCCCACACACACCCGCACACCACCCACCGTCCCGGCATTCATTTCTATTCAACTGCGCATTTACAATATAATCAAGTACAATTTTCCAAATTAATGGGCGATTCACTTAAAATATTGACCCTTGAAGGTAATCATAAAATTGTCTTTCGTAGTCCAATCTGTCACATTCCTTTGCTCCGATGCTTGCTGTCCGAGTTTAGGGTATGCTAGCTGCATCAGCGGGTGTGAGGATTCCTGAAGACCACCTTGGTCCTGTTTCAACACCACCCGATTCTGATGAGGGACTACCACTTTCAACTTCGTCAATCTCGCCCAATTTAACCATATAACTCTCATATTCAACCATCAGAGTGAGCACTTCATATTAGGATTGAGACTCATAGCAGGATGAAAAACAGTTTGCATATCACAATCACTGTCACTATCCTCATCAATACATCTTTCATTACTATAATTTTCATTTTAGCATGTCACTACATCATAAGCTTTCCTACCAATTACTTTTACTTTCGGAAATTTCAACTCTGGTGAGAATGGAATGGCAATGCCATATTGCGATGTAAAGTATGTTGGATCCTTCAGACCCGACCACATATACTGGTATTTCTAGGCTTATTCTATAAACAATAACATAAATTTCACTTTCCCATCTATCCGCAACGTTATGTTTCCCTTTCAATCCTCCATTTCGTACCAGAACATGATCACCTTATTTCACCACAGCTGATCGTATTTTAGTATCATACTATTCTTTATTCACGCTACGATAAACATTTCTAGACGCAGTCTTGTACGAATATTCAAGTTTGCTGCAAGGATCCTATATATCTAATTATCATATCTTCTGACACTTTGGTTTCCAATAATCTCAAGCCGCATACACAAGTCAATTGGCAACATACGATGCCTGCCGAACATTATGAAAAATGGGCTGTATCTAGTAGAATCATGTCTAGTAGCAGTATATGCATGACGTAATGTAGGTACATACTCCTTCAATTTCATCTTCTTTTCTGCTGGTAATGTTCCAATGATATCTAACACTGTTCTATTACAACTTTCACATATCCCATTGGGGTGGGAGGTGATAAGGTGTAGCGCATGACTTCTCAATATTAACCATTAGACATAGATCTGACCTTGAATGTAACAATGGGCAAATCCATAATGTTGTGCGAAGAAATCGAATAAGGATTTTGCAGATATCTTAACTGTCTGATCTGTTGTCACATTGGTGTGTGCATACTTAGTGCAATGATCAGTGAGCACCACCCCCATTGTATAAACTGCCTTTGGACTCCTCTATAGTTAGAGTCCACACAGTCTAACTCCATATGTCTACTCGTTACAGTATTTACCCCAATGCTTTTTGTCTTTGTAAGGATTGGCCTTCTGCCTGATACATCTATCGCATTGGCTAATCCATTGATCAACATCAGTCTCGAGTCTTAACCAATAAAATTGTGCCCTGACTACGTCTGCAGTTCTACCAGAACTAAATGCCACATTTCAGAATGTATCTTGTTTATCACTTCTTCTCTATAAACCACAGAAAGAATAATATGCACCATTCTAGAATCATCCAGAACAAAGCTTCATGCTCTATGTAAAATCTATCGCAAAACTGTATGAGTCTTCGAACTGTAACATGTGTCCTCTTCAGCTCAGCTCTACTTAATCGTATACCACTTTGCACAATTCTATATACCGTGCCAATTAGGGGATCACTCTTTTGATGTTCCACTAGTTCAGTTTGACTGCTTTTCATTTACTTACTCCCCTTTCTCAACAAGAACGACTTATCTGTTACTGCTTTAGAATGCATGCTTAACATTTCAACCACTTTAGGACCACCCCATACTGGTTTTACTACATCTTAAATTAAACATATTACTTTCAATTTCATGTACGGGTCTTCATCATAATCATTTTACAAGGCATATACTTCAATGTAAAGTCATATGTTAACAGTGGTGACAGCCAATGGGGTCCTGTTTCATCCAACTTTGCAGATGTTAGAACACGCATACGAGGATTATTATCGGTTTATATGGTAAACTGTCATAAATATAGGTAACCAGCACACTTGGGTGTCACTGCACATTTTAAAGCTAGAAATTCGAGATTATGGGCAGGATAATTCTTCTCCCGTAGGGATAAAATTATATTAGCATACGCAATGACTATTTGTACTTCAAGTTAGTGCTGATATAGGACTGTTCCAATGCCATCTCTACTGGCGCTAGCATTTAACTGGAATAGTAAAGAATAATGAGCAAATCCTAACACTGGCGCAGAAGTAAGTTTATCAGTGATCTGCTCGAATGTTGACTGACACAATTCCATCCAAACAAAGGGAACACCATTTTATCATGGTCAGTGTTCACTCCATTCTTTGATACCATAAATTCTTAAAACACTTCCTAAAGAAGTGGTATTTAGATACATCAAGCATCAGTCCAGACGTCTTGAGCTGTTCGAAGAATTGTTTTACCCATTCCGTATGCTGCTCTAAGGTATTTGAACAGACAATAATATCATTTATGTACATCAAACACTTCTTCAAATTTAGCTGAACCACAGAGATTTCCATTAGATGTTGAAACATTGGTAGGGCATTATTTAAACAACCAAACGTGGTGGTGAATATGGTCATACATTTGTCCTCATCCGTCATTTCAATTTACCAATATCAACTGTGCAAATCACGACATGTGAACTACTTAGATCCAATCACAATATCTAAAGTCTCTTTGATACGCGGAAGTGGGTAAGATTCACCAACTGTATTGTGGATGAGACCTCGAAAATTAATTCCCCATGTGCAATTAGTAATTATTATTTTGAATTAGCATCACTGGTGAAGCACACAGACTGCGATTCACAATTAACTCTGTTGTCCAACATATCTCTGATATTCTGCCAAAGTGTATTATAGAGCTCTGGTGGAATACCCTGGTGAGGCTGACGAACAGTTGTGTCATCTTTTAACATTGTCTTACACTTCCCTTGTGTTACATGTCCACGGGTGCTGTTACTATGTGAAAACATACCACTCTGTTCTAACAGAAACTGCTTAACAAAATGAAATTCTGCTCCTTCAAGATATATTTTCTCGTTGTTGATAAAATGGCCGACCTCTTGAAACCGATCTCAATTCACATAATACTCTTTTTTTTACTCATGAGCATTTACAATGATCTCCTCATTTCTGACTGTCTTTTGATTCTTGAGATTCATCCTTCTGTATGGCGCAATATCACAAAGATTGAACTGATTCAAAGGTTATGTTCCATGCGTTTTTGAAGTCATCAACTGCAAATACATTCTGCCACCGTGTTTATGATTATTATACAAACAATCTAATGGCATTGGTGCCCACCAATACAGGTACACGTTGATTAAAATCTGTATCACAAACTGCTAATGCCAATACAAGTACTCTCAGATGATTATAAGCTCCTTCTACATGAATTAAATCTGACACAGGTGTTAACAAACAAACATTTAAACACTTATGATTAAGGAGTTCTGAAATCGCTCTAACCTGAGAACCTGTATCAATTAAACAAGCAGCTTGCACACCATTTACTACAATTTCAATTCCATTCGTATTTGCCACTAATCTTTTAAACATACCTTTATCATTATCATATAACGAGTGGTCCACTTGAGCCGAAGACGAATCATGACCAAACTATTTACCTAGAGAGGCCTTATAATGTTGAAAACCATCGCCCACTGCTGACCTCCTGTAGTAGGCTGTTGCTTGTTTCCCATCTGCTTGGATTCCTACATGCCTTTGAAATATGACCCGACTCTCCACACGTCTAACATGTTGGAACAAAGCTATACATTTCCTGATCTTGCCCGACACCACCCCTACATCCTATAGTGATATGGATCTTCTGACCACTGTGATAACAATAATATTTGTTGTATATCCAACTGGCCCTGATGGCTGGTGCTCTACCGCCCTCATTTCCGGAGGTAGTTTTTCCAAAGTTGTCACACTGGCAATCCTATAGTATACCTAATTTCTGAATTAACCCTTACATCCGCTAAGTCTTTACAAAATTGAGCAAACAGCACTCTGTGAACTGGATCTGATACAATGACATCATTTTATCGAGCCTCCGTATCCATATCTCCAATCTACATGCAGATGCTACGACTGTTTTAGCTTCCAATTCTACACACGCCCAAAACATTTCATTCAGAGTGATACCATCTTCTACTATCTATAATGAGCCTTACTACTAAGGTATATAACAATTTCTCCAGCTGCGCCTTTTGTGAATGTTTGTTAGTACTGTCACCATCTCAAACCCATTACCGTTTCAAATAAATAACTTGCACAAGTGGTCAACCCCAAATTGTGGTATTCAGACATTGAAGAATAAGGCGCGTGTGTGTGTGTGATTTCTCACAAACATGTAATTTACTGCGATATGAGACATGGATGGAAGCAGTAACTGCTTGCTAGCAGTAAGATAGAATGGGTGCCATTGTAGTGTACCAACCATCTCAGTCACGTAACAAAATATTCAAATCATTAAGGGAGTATTTCAATTTCTTGACGATAAACGATTATGAAAATTATACGGCAAGTAAATAAATATTGTGATTGTTTCAAGAAGCAAAATTTAATAGCACGCATAAAATGCTTATATATATATATATATATATATATATATATATATATATATATATATATATATATATATATATATTCTATCTTACTGCTAGCAAGCAGTTACTGGTTCCATCCATGTCTCATAGTGCAGTAAATTACATGTTTGTGAGAATTCCCCCATACCATGTGTTTAAGGTGCACGATCGTAGATTGGAGTATTGTATTTGTCAAGGATAACAACACAATATATATATACACCTGTGCAAAAGTTAAGCACCACCCTATTTTTACGCACATGCGAGGGTATATTCATGTGCTATGAAGAAAGCAATAGCATAAACATGTATGTACCCATCCATCTTAGTGCAAGAGGTAATAATGCAACTAGAGGAATGCTGATTATGATGGTGGGGAAACACTATGTTTTTGTTTGAACTTGAAAACGAGGCCTGAATATGGTTACGTTGACACAACTGACAACTATTGCCCTACAGTTGACACACGTGGCTAGATTGTCATTAATGGTGTCTGAAAACGAAGTTTAACATCTGTGCACGAGTTTGAGACTGTCATTATTAATACCGGGTATATCCACCGTGTGCCTGGATGACTGCCTGGACACGACGTCTCATGCTGGTCACCAACCGACTGATACGCCATTGTGGTATTCGTTGCCATTCAAGATGGAGTGCGTCTGTTAATTCCTGTAGGTTCTGCACAGGAGGATCCCTCCTTCTCACCATGTTTCCCAGAATGTCGCAGATATGCTCAATAGGGTTCATGTCAGGGCTCCTTGCTGGCCATGGTAGGGTTTCGATGGCATTCTGGCGGAGGTATTCATGCACAGCTCTAGCACGATGTGGTCGGGCGTTGTCAACCATGAATATAGGGTGGGTTCCAGGTGCATGATTTACAAAATGAGGGACCACAACTCTATCCAGTATGGAATCTTGATATCTTTGTCCATTTAGTGTTCCAGGTACAGTCAACAGATCCAGCTTACAATCAAATGAGATGCACCCCCATATCATAACGGAACCTCCACCAAATGGAACTTCTTCCATGATGTTACGTTGGTCATACGCCGTGCGTCTGGACCTCCATACACGAGTTAGACCATCTGTGGCATAAAGCAGGAACCGACTTTCATCGGACCAGTGTACCCGTCTCCAGGATCTCATGTTCCAGTGTCTTCTTTCGTTGCACCACCTCAGACGCTCCTCTGTGTGGTGTACAGTGAGGAGAGGACGTCTGACAGGTCTCCTAGCTTTCATGCCAGCAGCATACAGTCTCCTTTTGACGGTAGACATTGACACTCTATTGCGCGTTTCCCATTGCTGGCTGAGCACTCTGCTGTTGGTGAATGGAGATCCCCTAACAAGGCGTACTAGGGCTCGATCATCACGGGCAGTAGTCTTCTTCGGTCTTCCAGAGCTAGACCTGTCGTTCACCTCGTTAGTTTGCCCATGTTTTGCAATCAAACGACTGATTACAGTATGGTTAATGTTCAGCTGTCTGCCAATCTCTCTGCATGACATACCAGTGGTATGCATGCCTATGATTTGCCATTTCACACGATCACTTAACCTTCGTCTTGCCATAGCGGTTCACAATCAAGAGCTAATTCTCTCTGTACAAATAAACCACGGTCATGAACACAAACTTCCTAATCTTGTCGCCTAAATCTGTATGTAATGTTGTACACCTCAAACTGGACTTTTACATAACTGAACACGTGCGCTGTTTCCCGCCACGCACGGACATCAAGCGGCGTGAAGTCATGCATGCATGTGCATTTCGTACTTGGAATTATGTCAGCTAACGCGGGGACAAAAAGTATGGCAGCCTAGTTGTACCATCATGTTTCTACGTTCTATTGTTTTTGCTGGTGCTTAACTTTTGCACAGGTGTATATATATATAAGGCAACCAGTCAATCATATACGTTGGCTGATCGAGGAATATAACATTCACTATATAACCAACAGAAACTTATGGTTTGTTTTCTTATTCTTGACGAATGCAGGACTAGGTCACCTTCAAAACATTACACAAATATTGAATTCTCAATCAAATTTATACATGAAAATGTGTTGTTATCCTTGCCCAATACAAGACTCCAATCTACGATCGTGCAACTTGAAAACATCACTCACACACATATTATATAATACCAGTGATTCTACTTAGAGAAAGATAGTCAAACATGTCTCTATATCACTGTGCCCAGATTTTGTGAGCCAACAGATGTCGAGATTAGCATATATACCAATGGTTCTCCTCGGTTATAATGCACATAATTGGAATATTCTCAATTTTGATCCAAGCCAACCACAAACTGTCTGTAAGTGAAAAGTGATGGTCCTTGATAGGAATAATTTGAAATAAGTATTACTGTGGTGCAACATGCCCTTCCGTCCTCAACAATGGCTTCGTATTCGTAATGACAACCCACATATTCAAGGCAGTACCAGATGAATCGCATGCCATTCAACACATCCGGCCACAAGATGAGCCTCACACCAACCGCGTGTGCCAAAAATGCATCTGGAACAATAAGTGTGTACCTACAATGAATGTGGTTAAGTTCGGATCATGAGGTATTGCTACTGGAAACCACTTACAAAAGGTATCCTGAAAGATATACCTATTATTAAATTGAAGACATCATCAAGAGACAAATTTACAAGTTGGCATTGTACGAAGAACATTGAGGTCCGATTAAGAAAGAAAATAAATTAAATAAATTAAATAAATTCAATGTGCGTATCTTCTAATGGCAGCCATGATAGGAAGATTTATAAATGGGATGGTTTTAATGAACTGTGACATTTTAGTTCATCTTCACATAAACTTAGTATCGATTTATCATAATTGCTGACAATTTCACATACAGCCTTAAAATCCACGGTGCAAATTTGAGGACTGATTGCTTGACAACAACTTTTCCATTTTTGCTAGGCCACGCCCATCTCGAGCTAAGCTCCATCCACACCTCGCGTGTGTTTGGATTAATCGATCTCAGAAATTCCTGACTATCAATTTCCCGAAAACTGTATAGGTAAGCTGTTGAATATTTTAAAACTAATTTGACCGAGTGCTGTTGCTGGCTATGGCAGCAACAGCGCTCAGTCAAAGTAGTTTCAAAATATTCAACAGCATGTATATTAAATATTAGAGACATACCATTCTTACAACGCGTCTGACCTTTAAGAGTTAATGAAGGGCTGTATAGAATCCTTATAACCTAATGAGTATGCCGTCACCCTACACGGCGCTTGGCTGATTATGACGTCATATGACCTCATAACTCTGGAAAGGTCCACGGACAATATGGCCTACGAATTTTAACAAGAAGGGTGAGACCATATTGAAAATGTAACGTTGTAAGCAACCTGTACAAGTTTTCCCTATAATAGAAAACCTTGTTTTCATGTGAGATACTCCAAACACCGCAAGAAAGCAAATAAACTGACATTCGTAAGTATGCAAACACTTCGCCATCGCATTGGACATACCACGTTACCCATGATCATGGCACGAAAAGAGTTAATATTTCAGCATTACCTAAACAATGTTGATAACTCAAACGTGTGCCAATCTCAATAAACAGTCCACCGAAATCAAAGCGGCATGCTAATTGAGATCGTCAACTTTTATTATAGTATATACACACTGGAAATCAACTTTTTGCAAAAAACTGAATCAAATGGCAATCTATTTTGTCAAAATATGACACGTTCAATTGGGGAGGAAGATGAAGAATCACAGAGAATATGGGCTAACGTATTCGAACTTAAAAATATATGAAAATGCTCAACGAAATCGCAATGATTGAACCATAGAAAACTGGATCTCGGATTAGTGTTCAACAGACTTATGGACCGAATTGCAATACAAATAATTCTAATGGCTTGAAATAATGACTAAATATGTACCGAAAGCATAACGCATTCAATACAGTACATCCACAAGTTTTCCGGGCTGAAATGGGTTATTCCCCCTAGACACAGTTGGTACTCCGACAATAACATGTTAAAAATTTAAACCGTGCGTGCGTGCGTGCGTGCGTGCGTGCGTGCGTGCGTGCGTGCGTGCGTGCGTGCGTGCGTGCGTGCGTGCGTGCGTGCGTGCGTGCGTGCGTGCGTGCGTGCGTGCGTGCGTGCGTGCGTGCGTGCGTGCGTGCGTGAGTGAGTGAGTGAGTGAGTGAGTGAGTGAGTGAGTGCGTGCGTGCGTGCGTGCGTGCGTGCGTGCGTGCGTGCGTGCGTGCGTGAGTGAGTGAGTGAGTGAGTGAGTGAGTGAGTGCGTGCGGGCGTGCGTGCGTGCGTGCGTGCGTTCGGGCGTGCGTACGAGCGTGCGTGCGTGCGTGCGTGCGTGCGTGCGTGCGTGCGTGCGTGCGTGCGTGCGTGCGTGCGTGCGTGCGTGCGTGCGTGCGTGCGTGCGTGCGTGCGTGCGTGCGTGCGTGCGTGCGTGCGTGCGTGCGTGCGTGCGTGCGTGCGTGCGTGCGTGCGTGCGTGAATGCGTGTGCGTGTGCGTGTGCGTGTGCGTGTGCGTGCGTGGGTGGGCGTGTGTGTGTGAATGCGTGTGCGTGTGTGTGAGTGGGTGTGTGACTCAGAGAGAAAGAAATCGCGTGACTAACAAACTTGACCTAAAATGCTTATAATAGCACTCAACATAATCAACATGTTGAATTGCTTGTGAATGCTTAAGATCGATAAATATTTGCACCACAAACACAGAGCGTCATCTTTAGTTCGAACACGCTAAAACATGCATGTCACATGCGTTCGCTTTACTTTTCACCAGAATGACCAAATACGTTGATTGTAGGGGAAACTCCCTAGAAATATTCACCAAAAACATATAACAAAACGTTTTTCCATAATATAATGGCTATGCAAAACTGAAAGCCATCAATTTTATTCAATGTATTCAACCAGAATCAGGAGACAAATTTTGGCATTGCATGAAGAACAGCGAGGACAGAGAGACCAATCAGATATGTGCGAGTATCTTTATAACTTATTCCACTGGAACAGCTGTATTTTCACAAAGAATAAAAGTACGGTTAAAAGGTAAAGAGAGGCAACATACCACATTCCTTCCACAATTACAGAACATACACTGATTAGTCGCCCTTACACCGCAATCGTATCTAGAAATAGAGCAATGGAAATTCATCTACAAATTAAACATGATATGTTTTACATTTAGATACACAATCGGGATAAATACAATACCAACATGAGTGGCATCATACACCACACAGACTCAGCCACAGTATCATATATGTAACAGATAAATCGACTTTATTGTAAAATGTGTATGATAAATACAATTTCAAACTCGGTATTTCATATCACTATTGTCAACCTCGTCGAGCTCGTGCAATGTAATAATTGTTGACTCACTATATAATAACGATATGAAATGGGACCTCGTTTCAAATCGTCTTTGTAGGGCTGATATAATAATTAATCAATTCGGTTTTAATATATCCATAGATCCAGCAGGCATGAATTCTACAACGCCGGTGATACAGCCCACCGTGATAGTGCCATGGGTGTTTCAAGAAATTCCAGTACGGATGGTCTGCATGTACTGTGGCTCTAATATTGTCACGGTGACTCAATATGAAATCGGTACGACGGTTTGGGCGAGCTGTATGTGTTGCATTATAATAGGGTATGTGCACAGTTCCTTAAAATATGCAATAGCAGATAATTAAACCTAACGAATTCATACGAGAATGCTTAAATGTACGGGTTTTTATGTTGGATACTTTTAGAAGATATGTACATCAATGTAAAGAAACGAAATGATGATTTCATTCCCCATAGATTATTATTATTATTATTATTATTATTATTATTATTATTATTATTATTCTAGTTGCGAATTTGAATTAGGGACTCGTATCTCTTATTCAAATTCACAACTAAAAATCATATTAATTCATACCGTAAGAAATCGTCATATGCTAAGATTTATATTGTTTCATTACACTGAGGTACACAATTGATCTCTCTAAAGGTATAAACTTAAAAAAAATATTCAAATATTTTGGTGTGAATATGCACCATTACGCCTCTCAAAAAGATTGTGTTAAATAGACTGATCCATACCCCGCCTATTTCTATCTAATCTCCGCCCACTAGTATGCCTGTGTTGGAATGAATTTATATAGGGCCAGCATTTAATAGTTAATGCCCAGAATTACAATTTAAAGATAACTAACGCGGTAAGATATTCAATAAATTGAAACTAATTTGCATGGCTACTGTTACTGCCGATACATGACACATATTTATTAAACAGTAAATCCATCAATGACATATACTTCGTACACTTGGCAGACTTTTCAATGCTCATGACATTGCTAGGGACGTCACTATGTATTGTGATGTCAGCCTATATGTGGCATAATTGAGCACGCCATCATCCATTTGAGTGACAGATCTGAACCCTCTATTGGAATATGTTACCGAACAGTCGAGAATCGAGTTATTCGAGAGAACAAACTTGGTCTATTGTGTCGACGTCATATTGATGCCACGATACTGCCACTATTAAAGAAATCGAGGACACTTTATATCTATATCCCGTCCATGCCTAGCTAAGTCACGCCCACCTGTTAGGTGTGCTGGCATCGAGTTATGCATTTTGAACTTTGATTCTAAACTTCATGGTAATTCACCTTTCCAGAGTATCCATCCATCACCAGACCTCGTATTGCGTCATGATCAGCTCAGCGCGTGTATGATGACGTCATAATCATTACGTCACAAATGTTTCCATATAGACCGTCACCAAATCTCAAATGGTCCGACACTCGAATTGTATGTCTTTGTAATTCTTTGATATTTAATAAACATGCTGTTGACTATTTTTGCACTCAGTCAAATAAGTTTCAAAATATTCACAGGTAAGGTTTTTTTGGAAATTGATAGTCATGGTGTTCAGAGATCGATCGATCCTAACACGAGCGAGGTGTGGGTGGATCTTAGCTAGAGATGGGCGGGGCATAGCTAACACCGGAAAGGTTCATTTTATAGGGATGCTGTTGAATATTTAGAAACTAATTTTATTAGTGGCTGTCGCTGCATGTCTATTCAACAACATGTTTATTAAATTGTACATCTATCAAAAACATACGATTCGGACACAACTGATGGCCATGTTGATGCTCATCACTGAGCTAGGTATGTCACTATGATTGTGACGTCAGCTATCTAGTGAGCTGCCAGTCAGGCAAATACACCACTCTGTTACCTCACGTCCAAATCAAAATGAAATAATTCAGTCACAAATGCGTATGAAAGTGTATGTCTTTGATGATTTACAATTTAATAGGTATTCTGTTGAATATTTTGAAACTAATTTGGGTGGGAGCTGTTACCATCATAATACGTAACAGCTTATTTACGTAGTTAACTTGAAATTGAGAATCTTGTAATCCGGTCTTCAGAGTGTTAGAATCGGTTCAGACACATGCACTCAGTTGGCAGTGTTTGGCTAAAATGTGCAGGACATAGCTAGAAATCGATCCACTATTGTTGTACAAAATATCATTGCTAAGCAAAACAGGGTACTATGATAATAATAATAATATGATATTTCTTTAAATAAGCTGTTTGAGGTGAGCGATTCAGACGAATATGGTCATTGTCTTTATATTTGCAGAAAAATTCTCCAAGACAAGACATTCTGACATACGGTCTTACACTAATAAGCAGTTCTTAAATATTTATATATTATCACTTTAGAAGACACCACATTTGAATCATGCCAGTCTAGTATTGTAGCTAGCTCTTGTAGCGCGGATCGACCGGTCAGGTACGAACCGTCCCGGTATACCTGCGTACGGACCGGCCGGACCGGGTGCATTTCAAGCATGTCCACCCCCACCCCCACCCCACCCTGGGTAGGAAAGCAAGCATATATAAAGCCATATAAGTATATACGAGAGTCAGAAAGATCGCCTTGTGCGCATGCTTGGGCGTCAGAGATTGCCTACCAACGTGCGTTAGCGTGTGGAGAGAATGGCATCTTATGAATACTCTGGGTCTGTATTCGTAATTCCTTAAAATAGATCTCCCTCGTCGTTCTTGGTAAGAATCATTACGAGAATGAAACGAGGATTCGGAATCTTTTTACAGATTTAAAATCGGTCCAGAAATGGCCGAGATATCCACGTTGCTCCTGTTAAAACCTAGCAGCCCAAGCACATATTTACACTATACCTGCAGTGGCCGATTACTGCCAGTATGAGTCACTCCCACCTTACATATTCCAATTCTGCGGCAATGCTTTTTAATATTTCAAACATTTTATCAATTTATATTTTCCATAAGAATCTCGACTCGAACACTAGCTGACTTATTACTGGTGTTATTAATATTATAACTATTGTTATCAAGCTATTATGTGATGCGACTGTGCCGGTTTGTCGACTCGGCTACACGTATGATCTGTACGTCAGTCGAAAAAGCTTTGTCCGGGCCATATGTCATCTTCCTAGTGGACATATTCGGTACAGACGAAGTCTCATGATTTCGCGTCTTCCCTAAACCTAGCCCTTGTCGCTCTGATGACAGGGTTATAAATTTTCAAAATAAAGCAGAGGAACTGGCGCTACATTCTCTAGGCAGGTTTGTTGAAAAAAATTGCAGTCATAAACAGCAACCTCGTCCGCTAAATTGCTGAATATTGTGAGCTGGTTTCTCTGCTTTAGATATAATAGAAGATGAAATATTGCTATCAGAGTGGTAGTAGGTGTTAACAAATTTAGGAGAGCTATACCACGCTGAAAAGGATGAAATGAACCAAAATAGATGGTCCCTATCAGATCTCAAATAGCTTGAACTTTCATCTGATATTCCATTTCTCAGTCAACATATCAGATGTAACAGTCTACTACAAAATACTTATCTACAGTCATACACACTAACAACTTCTTTCTCACTCTAATATTGCTATGTTATTGTTGAGCCATCCCGCACCCCATCCCCCTCAACCCCACTCCCAATGTACCATATTAAAATCCCTGTAACTACAGTAAATATCCTAGATGGAAGACAATTACAAAATATTGTGACGATCGTTTATACGTAGAACTCTCTAGGACAATCATGACAAAATGGCACAAAAAATATATGTTGTACCATCCTGTATTTACGCCTATATAGGCGTTATTATTATATTATAGATGGTTTTATCAGCTGTCACCTTATATATTGTAATGTCTTGTTGTATGTGTAGAGGCTCCATCGATTCATAGGATCTGCCGTTGATGGACTGCCCAACTGTGGTGCATATATACTATATATTAAGCATGAAATAAATAATTTTGAATCTTGAATCTTGAATCTAAAATAGTTTCAAAATAGCCAACACCATAAGCACGTGTGTACTTGGTAATAGGTGAAGACCAACAAGTCACGTGTCCGCTAACCATACCTTGTCATGACGCGCGCGGTGATTGGGTAAGACGTACAGTTATTTAGTATAAAAGTAGCATTGCAATCGAAAATCATCAGACCCGTAGTGGTGTGTCTACGAGAGCAGACCGAGTCGTGGGGCAACCGCTTACTGTTAGC
This sequence comes from Chaetoderma sp. LZ-2023a, assembly GCA_034401795.1. Classification (NCBI taxonomy): domain Eukaryota; kingdom Metazoa; phylum Mollusca; class Caudofoveata; order Chaetodermatida; family Chaetodermatidae; genus Chaetoderma; species Chaetoderma sp. LZ-2023a. The sequence continues at coordinate 27,517,913 of CM067361.1, read as the reverse complement.
CCTGGTGGTATATAGACCGCAAAGTGCACTTGGGATTTGAGCCTCGTCTCTGGAGCACACCCACCGCATCCGCAATACAGTTTTTGTAAGCTTCCGGAAGATATCACCAGAGGCATAATCTAAATCACAAAGAAGGTTCTCCCGCTAGCAACACCTTAGCGGAACCTTCCGTGCGGATGGCCTTTTGACCATTATGTAACACCTCAAAAACAGTATGTGGTGTTTACAGATATCTCGCCAGATCTACCGAGCCACGTTGATAAAGTTGTAGAGCAAACACCGCACATGTATCGTGCATATTATTACCATTTTGACCGCAGTCCAGATTGGGATATTGCTTGATGCACCGCACGAACTATGCGGTGCATCTCCTCTTGTGGTCCGCAAATATGTTCATGCATCAAATTAACTTTTCACCATAGCCCTTACATAAATATGTGACATCTTCAAATCCGCGCAAGTACGGAATTCTCTTCACGTCCGCATAATTCTTCACATGTGTTCGTACATGACTATCTACTAGTCATCCGCATAAGTTTATCTTCACCGTTCCTGAGGATGAGCCGCATCTGATAGATCGTCTGCAGATATTCCTTAGCAGCAACTCATTATTGTGCCATCTCGCGCCTCAGATATGTGACGCTTCAACTACAGTGATTTTAGAACAATTTTTATACCGATGACTAATAGGTACGCTGTGACCATTTTATAGAATATGTATAATAGGTACCGATATATGTAGGTACCGCACGTTCATGTGAGACCTTATTTTTAAGTTTATATATTTATTTATTTGTATTTATTTATTCCCATATTTGTACCGATGACTAACAGGCACCGCAAGGTCGTGTGATCTCACGCATTTACTGGACTGTATTAGTTAGTAATATGGCAGTAGCCATCCAAGTTATATCTTTTTCCTTATTTTTATACAAAAATACTTGGACCACAGCAACAACAAACACACCACCTTGTTCCCCCATATTATCAATTTTACACTATAGTGGCTGTTCATGTTCTTAATACGCGAACCTGACATGCGACTGACTACACCTGGCAATTTTAGCTCAGTAGGATAGGTTTAAAAGTAGCTAGGGACGACTACTCTTTAGGAGACATTTGTGTAAGCCTCTTTTCCGGGAGCTGCGGATAAGCTATACACCGTGTACAGGCAAGTTTGTATAACTTAGTCATTTACGTTAAGGCCTCCTAAATTGATAGAATATGAGTGGCTGTCTCCTCCTACGCTCCTCCGGCGTGAGGGCCTATTAATTGTCTGGACTTTCTCCGCCACGTTGGTTCGAACGAACTTTAGAAACTATTGAGGTTTCTGAGCAGTTAGAATCAACGTGTCGATGACCGCATACACCCCAACCCCACCTCAACCCTGCATCTTCGGATACATATTAATAGCTAGTTTCCATGCCAAAAAAGGAATCACTGCGAAAATATATTTATATCATCAAACCCAGCAGTGCATTCGTTGGGTAATCTTACTCAATCCTAAATGAAAGTAAATGTTAGGTTTCAGGGTGCGGATCTCACATGGTCCGCACTCGAAGCGCTAGGTGAAGGATAAAGACACAGTTAGCCATCTAACTGCATGGCGACTGGGTGCGGCCTTTGAGCCCACCACGCCTTCACAGAAAGGTCACGATAGTTGGATATGCGTTTCTCACCCCACCCTCACCCCACCCCACCCCACCCCTCACCCGTAAATATATACGTGCTTTCTAAACGCTTATGTAATGTGACTTGTCCCTGTGTTGTTATTCGTGGTCATGATGCTGTATGTGACTGGATCGTTATTTGATTCGGAAACTGCCACCAGATAATATGTTTGCACGCTGTCGGTTTGAGGGGGATGCTACGTTGTGGTGCCCATAATGGACACCGAGCATTCTCACCAGACAGACCTGTATGTTAAAGATTGGAAAATACATAGCCACTTGCGGCCTAAACTTGATATCTGTAGACCTAAAAACTAACTACTAGGATAGGTTCTAGCAAGAAGGTCCGGATAAATAAAGCGGCAACTACTAAATAAAATCTTTAACTCACATAAGGCGACGGTGTTGAATTCTATGGAAATCATCCACCCCACCTTCACGTAAACCAGTGTGGATCCCTATAACTTTTAGATACATTAGGTTGAATCACTTTCTCATTTTTAGCATAGTTTGAATAGGAGAGTGACCCTTTTCCAATCTCTCCTCCTCTGCGTCGGCTTGTAGGCATTTTCTTGTGACGGAGACACGAGGGAGGCACTTTCCTCTCGCAGCCAAAAAAGCGTGGCCGGCCTGAGACTATATAGCTTATATTAAGTTTGCTAAAGTGACCCCGGTATGACTCTCCTTTGCGGGGATGCCTCACAGAATATACAGATCAGAGATCTGTGAGGTACCTCTGGCGAGGATAAGTTTAAACAGTAACACCATTCCGATCTTACATACTTGTTAACTCCATTAGTCGCAAACGAGTACCATTGTTCGCACTAATATATGTTACTGTCCCACATCTAAAGTTACCCAAATTGACTGACATACCGGTGACACTAACAGCCAGGATGATACGGTATTGTTCAACTTCCGCGACGATGGTCGCACAGCCCCACTGGAACGTGAACGTTCCACGGGCTCTAGACGTCGGTCTGTGAGATCAGCTAACCAGCTTTCTCGCTCCAACTATGTACCTGCGGTGCCGTGGAATATGAGGGAGTCATGGAGCAGCGTGTACCCCCTGGAGGCTACACTCTCGTAACTGCTTGGGTAGGTAAATGTAGCTACATAAGTCTACCATCCTATTGCCGTGGTTAACGAGAGTAAGTCGTGGAGAACGAATCCAGTAGATACGAGGGTAGCACATAGTACAAGAGCGACTAAATGGGCACCTGTTCAAATTACTCGAGATTGGTGGCGTGGCCTATTTGTTTTCGATTTTTAAAGGGCCATACACTCACGTCGATATATGAGCAGGTAGGTGTGGTATAATATGCAAATGAGATGGCATCATAATTCTGGCAACGAATCGGAACAGCCCTTCATCACCTTTTCCTTATTGTAGCGCTTTGATCTGTGCCGATGATTGGCAGGTGCAATGATCAGTGAAGGTGCTGGGATATGGACTAATTTTCATGTTGGTGACGTCATAACATTCAGCCATTCAGCGCAGCCGTTAAAACAGTGGTCATTGCTCGGGGTGTTGAAATACTGACCCTTGGTAATGCTGATTGATGGTCTAATAACCAAAAGGATAAAGTGTATGAAGAGGGCTAGGGAGCAGGGTCAAGCGACGAATCGTGTGACCGCAAGCTGCCTATTAGCGCAGCTGCCTCTACAAACGCGAACATTTAACCTGCTGAGCTATGATCCATAACACTGTTAGGAACCCTGTGGGTAATTCAAATATTGCTGATGTCATATCTCGTGGCCAATATGTCTAGCCACCTCAAAGGTCGCAAATGTTCGCTCTGTGAAGTTTGTCAACCATACACATGCTATGGTTCTGGGTGTTCGAAGGTCTGTAGTGTCATACTGGGTTTAACCAGACCTGTAGTCTACTACTACTACTACTACTACTACTACTACTACTACTACTACTACTACTACTACTACTACTACTACTACTACTACTATTACTGCTACTACTGCTACCACAACTAATACTACTATTACTACTACCACTACTACTACTACTTTTTTCTTCTTTTTTCTTTTTGATGACACGATCAACGGATCGTGCGGGAAACCTTTATTATCCAAAAATATATAAAAGGCTGACAAAACCATACACTACACTAACACTGAACAGACGTAAAAGAAAAAACAACTTAAAAAAATTCGCCAGTCTTTCCAGCATAAATAATATCATTCAAAATATATGCGCAATAAAAATATATACTGCCGTAATACAATAAACGCCATACATACATGATTATGACCAGTTTTTGAACAGGCCCGGGTAATTGATTTTGTAGCCGACAAAACGCGAGTATTTAAACACAGACGTGTTGCCAGCAGTACAGCGTACAATAGCAAATATCGCCTCTGCAAATTAATCTTTCTCTTTACTTCGTGAGAACGTTTCTGAAAATGTCCGTGATCGCTTGCGGCCTGAGTAAACAATAACAAACACTGCTGCTATTTTGAAAAAATGATCTGTGTTTACATAGAGATACTGACTCCAATATTACCCCGGGTCGTTTGCAATTCAAACAATACACTGATCTTAATATAACACTGGCCATTAAAAAACATCCGAAACGACTGGAAGCAGCAGTCAGATAAGGCAGCAACCACATCCAATCAAGGGATGCTCGTATTTAAGCATTAATATATATATATATATATACATTAAAAATCTATTCTTAAAAATGTTACACAAAATGATACAGATTGGATTTAAAACATTACAACATTACATTATTTCCATACTCGGCAAACCAAAGACATTTTAATCATCATGGTGACGTTTTAAAACCATTCTATGGCGAAGTAGACCAACACCCTGTCTCTTCAGTGGTATTGATGAATGTTAATTTCGATTTAGAGGCCAAGAGAAGACCATTTTTGATAACTTACCAGTTGAATGACTGCATCGACAACCGAGACAACCACTCCACTGTTAAATTTCCAAAATATTCTCCTCTCGGCCCGCAAATGGTCACTCAATCAGCAAATATTTTGACATTCCTTAACAAATGCTGCCATTAAAGGGTTAATAGTCAGATTTTCTTTTTCAACTAATATTAATTTAAAGTCCTCTGGTACTTCAATACAGGATCTGTGGTGTTCATAAATTAAAAAGTATCCAGTTTATAGATGATAATTCTACTAAGTTGGTTACACACCATGTATATTTACACCTTTCAATCTCCCCTTTCTTCATCAACCGAAAAAGTTATCCTTGAAGGAAAATTAGCATACTGGCGCGAAAAATCGCTTTCAATGAAACTAAGCTGTTCATGTTATCATGGCCCAGTACCTTAGCACATCCATATTTCCAAATTGTCCAAACCGCCATTGTAACAAGACAAATTAGGATATCTTGCAGGCTGTTTGTAAGATGCATTTGTACATGTTTAAAATCTCTAAATAAAATAATTTTAGCTGTCAATTTCACGTGACTGATCCCGAAATCCTTTAAAACTGTCTCTACGTGATTCCAGAACTCAAGAATGACTGAGCATTTAAGGAATAAGTGCTCGATTCTTTCCTCTTGCGATTCACAAAGAGGACATCGATTACTGGTTGTGGCGTGACATTTGTGTAAGAGATGACCAACCCAAAGTCTGCGATGGAGAAGTCGCCAAGCTACATCCTTTGCTGTATATGGTATAGAGGGCAGGTGTTTTTCCAGACAGTTTTCCATTCAATGGGTTTATAACATGTGTCATTCCAAACAGCAACAGCTTTTGGTGTTTTAGCGTGGTTTTGTATCAGAACTGTATTCCAGTCATGGGAACTCATATGACATTTGAATACATTTTCATCGTAAAGCAAGATGCTGGGGGTTATTTCCTGTTTGCTAGTGGAATTTTGTAATTTAAACCAATCCGGAGGAACTGCCTTCCTAATTTGAATTAATAATCTCTGAGCGTCGATGGTTCTCAGCTTACATTTCTCTGATAGGGTCTGCCTGGAAACCCACTCTCGGGAATCAAGTGTAATCACATCTGCTAAGTGCTGGATCCCGTTGGTTGCTAATGATTGGAAATAAAGAGCTCTATTGGACAGGGTAATGTTATCATTTCCACACAATGGTTGGTTTAAAGCATCTCCCCATGTCAATGGCGATTGGGTGGTTTTAGAAAACATACTTAATGCCTTGCGTAAGTCCTGATATATCCCAGGAATCCTCCGAATATTTGGGGGTGGCGTACTTGAAAAGAAGATACTTGCAACTGGAAATGGCCCTATGTAACTGTGGAGTAACTTGCGTGAAACGGTTGTCCAAGGCAAATCTTCATAAAGTAATTCATAAAGAAATTTCAGTTTCAAAGACGCACATTTTGTTGGTATGTGAACTAAATCTAACCCGCCATTTTTCTTTTGTTCACACACACAGCCTGTGATACACGGTTAGTTTTATCTTTCCATAAATATGCAAGAATTAATTGACTAATTTCAGTTTCTACATATTTTGGCATATGTACAACTGAGGCTGTATACCACAACCCGGATATTGCCAAATTATTAATGACAAAGGTTCTTCCAAAAATTGACAAATGACGCCGCCTCCAACCTGCTAGAATAGGTTTCACTTTAGTAAGGCGACATGTCCAGTTCACTGAGGGATCCATTTTCCTATTGAAGTAAATTCCCAACACTTTAATATTGTTGTCTGACCACTTTATTCCCATGACGTCATCATTTCGGGAATTCCACTCACCAAGAAACAAACCAACGGATTTATCCTTATTTATTTGTAGGCCAGATGCTTTCTTAAATTCAACCAGTGTCCTTTCTAGGCGACTAAAATCATAATTATCTCCTATGAATACTGTGGTATCATCAGAATATTGTGAAACCTTCAAGGGTCTTACAATATCTGATATGACATCCAGGAGTTTTGCTTGCGTTCATACCACATAAGGATTCAGTTAAATCTTTTAATGTTAAACATTGTTCACACATTACACGGCATGAATCCGGCAACGTTTTCTTGATGTTACCTAAAACATTTGCATCTGCTGCAGCATCCCATCCTTCGGACGAATAGAGACATTGATACAAATGATGAACAGCTCTTGTTATATCAGCTGTTGAATCAAGCTTTACACCATCATTTGATTTTACATGTCTAATACTCTTTCCTATGCCCTATCCTTTTCCAAACTGCAGAAAAACTTTGTGGGTTTTTCACCCTCGGCCTGCATATGAGCTCGTGACATTTTGACACCTTCAAACATATACTTATCTAACTCATTTATTTTGTTCTTTGTCTGAATTAAAAGGTCGCTATAGCCTTCTTCTCCGTTATTTACTTTATTGGAGGTTCGCAATAAAAGTTTATCCAATGCGTTCCTGCGCCTTCGTCTATCTCGTGCTAATTTATTAGCATACTGCCGTGAAATGTGAGCCAGATTATTTGTCCTCCTCCAACCATTGAATCAAATTTTCATATGACTCCTTTTTTCTGAGCCAATACTGCCAAAAGTGTTGGATAAGCTGATAATAGTTGGCACCATGAAGGAGTGAGTTATTAAATTTCCAATATCCATTCCCTTGCTTAATCCAGTCAGCATTATCTAAGGTAATACACAGCATGTTGTGATCCGAGAATGCTACAGGTACAGATTTTGTCTGAGTTAGTTTACCTTTAGCCAAATCCTGCAAATAAATACTGTCTATTCTTGATGCAACATGCCCATCACGTGGATACCAAGTGAACTGTTTTCCATCAGGAGTCAACAGCCGATAACTGTCGAATAAGCATTCGCGATCACATAGCTGCTTCAACTCCTTGTGGGATGTGTCAGCATAAATAGCTGAAGACCGTCTATCTTTATTTGCATCTATAATACAGCTAAAATCTCCATCTAGTACTAAATTGTCCGTCCCTTCATGTATAATTGTCGATAATTCTTTTAGAAAAGCATGGCGAGGACCATTCGCCTTTGAAGAACTGTTTAAATGAAGTATATACTTCAGGATTGTGAAGTTTAGTTTCCTGAAGTAATGCTATGTCTGTCTTTTGCTTTTCAAGTTCTTCCAACAAAGACCTTTGCTTTAATTCTGTATTCAAACCCCTACAATTTAAGGTGCTAATAGTCATAATAAGTAGGGTAATATACAACACTGCTACAATGGCAAATCTAATTGGATTTGTTTTTTTACTGCCATTATTTCGTTTTTTGGCCCATTTATCCAGCTTACTGTTAAAATCATGATTATTCAGCTGAACAATTTCCAAATGTCAGTACTTGAAAGCATCAGAATCACACCTTAAATGTCTATAGTGTACCCCTTTTGCTGTTATATAGGGCACGAGCGTTTCACAATCATCTGCATGATACATGACCATTTCATTGGTCGTATGTGAAGTGACTGATTATTCTGACCCAACCAATGACATATTGTCATCCTCAATATCCTCTTCCTCTACCTCACTCTCAGATCCAGAATCAATTTGATGACGTTTAATTCCTCCAACGCCATTATTAATAGGGGTATTCATCTATCATTGAAATACCTCCACCTATTGCGCCTGTCTCATGGCTAAGGTTAATGCTACTTATGCCCGAGATTTGACGTAAAGGAAGTGGGGGGAAATCTTCGTCTTCCGTCAATTGTGACCTACATCTATTTTGTCGTATCAGCACAGAGGGTTATTCAACTGATCCACGGCTTTGAGGTTGCGTTGATGCAGTGGAATTGGCCATCTTATTAGGGCATCGCCATTTAGAATGCTCAGTAGAACCGCATATAAGGCACTTGTTTTTCTGTTGACAATCTCCTGCTGAATGGGTAGTACTTGAACAAATGCGGCATTCCTTAACGTGTCCCCTGTACCATAAGGGAAGGATGAAAATTCCATAAACGGACAATTTATTAGGTAACGAAATAAACTAGCCTAACTCCAGTCTCTAGCGTCCTGTCAAATCGATATGTCTCTCTCTCCACCTTCAGAATCAGAGCTCAGATGTTAGCCGCTCATTAGGGATCTCCAAAGGCGCTTTAATCTTCACCACCAGTTTATCGCTATCAATTTCCTCAACTCCACAAACCTCTCCCATAACAGTCAAATCGTTTGCTAATAGCGTCTCCTTTGCCTGTTCATTGGCCAAAGTGATGTTCCAGATATTAAGAGTAATATTAATTAGGACCTTTAACACCATAGGTCCAGCGCCGACGATATCTTTTAAGCCATCATAAACGTTTATGGCTGATACGTTCCACCCTCTTGTGGTTATTTTCATTTTAACGTCCGTTTATATTTAGATGACATTTCTAATGACGCTATAGCAGCAGCGCGCCAGACCACCTTTAAAACCCTGCGTTTGCATGTAGGTCACACTAACACAGGTGAACGAAAAGCCGCCTATACAAACAGGCCAGGCTAATGCAGTTCTCAAAGGCAACCAACATAAAGGCGCTTTTAACGACGTGAAAGGAGGCGGACAAGCGCAACTAAAGGAGGATAACATACAGCTAGACAAACAAGGCCGAAACAGCAGCGACAGCCAACAATGGATAGCACTTTAAAACAAGCGAGCAACAAGCTTGAAATACGACCTTCAATATCAAAATCTCCCAAAATAAATAGAACAAAATCAACGTATATACACTTATAAAGAACCAAGACAAAAATAAAGCATATAGGCGTAGTATAATTCGTCTTAAATCGGCGTTAATACCAGAGCCAAATCAGTACGACTTCAATGACTACTACTACTACCACTACCACTACCACTACCACTACCACTACCACTACCACTACCACTACCAGTACTAGTACTAGTACTAGTACTAGTAACAGTATTTACTGTTGGCCAAAAGTTGTGCACGGGGCATCGACAGGACCAATTTGCGTTATCGTCACCTGACAAACGTCCCCTTAACCTACTACCATCGCTCGTGAGGTGGGTATGCCTGTGAGGCAGCGGAGAAGTTGTGCTTTGGGGCTCTGAGTGTGAGGAATGAGGTTCCTGTTGAACGGGAGTGAGAGACTGGTATTTCTCCCCCGTGGTCGCAATTCACCTGGTCGGTCTGGTTGCAAAAGTCATTGGTACTAAGGCTAACTCATAGCTGTCCACCTAAGGCTGAGCTACTTTGGTATGTTCTGCAAGAGAAGGGATAAATCTTCACTGGCAGCTTTAGCAGTTGCCACCAAGTTGGTCCAATGTTCTCAAGATGTCCAAGGGCAACCCTTCTGTGTTGCAAACGCACAAACTGGCCTGTGTAATTAAAGAGGAGAGAATTTAGGGAATCTCTTTAGAATCTGGATGCCACTGAGGTCTAATACAACAACAGACTGAGGAGACACAGCAAACTAAAAAAGATTCTGGCTGATGCGGTGGTTATCTGGTTTGGTTGCCTAGAATGGTGATAGCTGCATGATCGCTTAACTACAGGTTTTATCCTGACCGCAGGTCTAAAAAGAAAAGGGTCACTAGTCAATGGAAAAGATCAAGCTGTGGTGTTTTTCCTTTAAGGGGGCACCTTATGTGCACTAATAAGTAGAGTCATTAGTTTAGGCGGCGAAACCTTGTCTTAAAAGACAGGCCAAAGGTCATCAGAGCCAAAGGTCTAGATCGAAAGGATGGCAGAGGAATTCGAAACCTTTAGGAATGATGCATCCGTGGAGAGCGAGCAGTCTTAAGGAGCATAAATAAGGTTACGGCGTTAAGACCATTTGAAACAGCACAGGGAAATCGGGCGCAAAAAGACGAGCTGAGAAGCTCGGCAAATCAGGGACTCAGTTTTCCTTATCTTAAGAAAACTCGATACTCTAAAAGACACTTGTGGCCAGCCGAAACAGCATGAATCATGGTGTCTGAGACATGCGATGCTAGTGGGAGCTTTAATCAGTAGCTAAATGGGAGGTGGCTGATATATTGTCTGCAGGCGACTTTTTGTTTTAGTGGAAGTTCCAAGTGAGATGCGGAGGAGCAATTGAGCCAATGGGAAGAAAGCCTTTTGGCAGGTCACCAGACATCTTCGATCACAGCACCATCCTGAATCTGCATGTGCAAAGCACAAAGGATGCTACCTGCAAATTTGGCATCTAAGGCATATGTCCTTGAGAGTGTATATGTATGTTCGAAAGGCGACACCGCTAGCGCTGCTAACGTATGACTTCACTTTGAGTGGAGTGTGTGATTACCATCCACAGATAGCGGCCAGAATGTTCAATCCCTATTTGCAAGTTCGCTAGCAAATGAAAAACAAAAAGATGGCAGTAGGAGTAGAGGAAAACGAATCATCGTTTAAGGTGGTATATCTGTAAAGAAATAGAAATCTTAGATTAGTACATTAAATGTAAGAGACGTGAGAGAGTAGTTGCGAGGGTGGTCTTACTTAAATTGTGTTCCAATTAATTTGTACATTTAATGTACAATTAGGAGTCTCACTAGAATGGTACAAATCAATAGTCACCCAATTCCACGAAAGCGGGGTCAAGGTTTTCCTAATGCGGACATTGTTGACTTTGAAGCAACCTTGGTAGATATATTCGCAAGATGCAATGCCACATAGTTACTTAGTCCTTTGTGGCCAACGATCACAATGCCGGGTAGACAGAAATTCTTGGAATGAAGACAGTTTGGTGGGCCCTAGCGGAGGAACTGGCACAGGCGTTGCGATCGTCGAACCCAGTTTTCCTTCTTCCCAAGCAGTTCTGTTTATCATGGAAATTTCTTCGGGAAGCGGAGGCGTGAAGTGGCATAAAAGCGAAACTTGGTCAGAGACAGGTACTGAGCGTGAAGTATTCGCAGTTCTTCCACAGCTGGCTGAAGCCACGGGGTGGTGTTTTCGAAGGCCACACATAAAGGCAGAAGGTAACATAGGATGTTTTGCCGAGTTAGAAGCTGGTTCGATATTCCTTCCATAGTAGGAGATGGTGTGGGATTTCCGTACACTTGAGGGGCTCTTGAGCAGCACAATGAGCTGCGGAACATCTTCAGATGGCGGAACAATTTAGGCTGTTATTAGGACACTTTTGCATGGCAGCCATTACAAAAAGAATTCATGCACTGGCGGCTATGTAAATGTCGCTTCACTCTGAGCAGTCAAAATAGTGAGGTTCTGCTGTGAGTTTCTTATGCATAGTAAGCGACTCAAGAATCAAATGACCATTGATCGGAGCCAATGTAGAACCATCAGCGCAAAATATTTCGGTGACCCGGTCTTGTTTAATGCAGAGCAGACCGCTTTTATACTCGCCAACTGTGCATCTCATTATCTTCTGGTGAATAGTCACCGTCTTAGCATGAAGGTTACAGCAGTGTCTTAGTTGGAATCAGCCAAACAATGGTGCGGCTAGGTCCTTGGCTTTCTCATTCAGGTGGTTGAAGTTCAATATCGATTCTAAGGTCGCTTCTTTCGTAGATGTCCCTGTGTCTGTCCTCCTGAGGAAGCAGGTTTCTCAAGCTTTCCAATGATACCAAACAATCCATGAAACGTTGTGATCATGGCCATTATTCCGAGGGAGAATTCGTGCCAAGATAACATATACAACCTAAAAGTGTACACCTAGTCAGAGTCAGCGTGTGCGTGACCATGTCCTACACTATGAAAAAACCTGTCTATTACCGGGGACATTCCCAGTGGCCCAGCACATGCACAGAGGAGGCAAATCGTATCTTAGACATTTTTGCCTTTGTCTGTGCATTGGAGTATTGACATCTGCTGTGGCATTTACTGGTTCCAGGATGGCTAATCCTTCCCATTACCAGACCACATACTACTACTACTACTACTACTACTACTACTACTACTACTACTACTACTACTACTACTACTACTACTACTACTACTACTGCCGCTGCCGCTGCTTATTAACGTGTAGCTACGCCCTGGTTGTGGTATATGATAATAGAGTACATTAGCTTGCACTGTTTTGATATGTTATGTTTGTATTGTTATTCTATTAATAAAGCCTGCTATTTCATCCGATTTTTTGTGTGGGGTTGCAAGCCTTTTTTAAAGGAGTTCCTCCGTTAAGTCTAGCCTATTGCGTCAGCGTCGGATTTTCAAAAAAAAAGTAGTAGTACTAGTAGTAGTAGTAGTAGTAGTAGTAGTAGTAGTAGTAGTAGTAGTAGTAGTAGTAGTAGTAGTAGTAGACTACTACTACTACTACTACTACTACTACTACTACTACTACTACTACTACTACTACTACTACTACTACTACTGTAGATGCAATGGGCATATACTCTAACGGTTTAACATTGGTGTAGCGTTTCGTGATCTAGAACACGGCAATGTAGCAGTGGCAAGTCATGCATGTTCAACCATGGATCTTCTATCAAGAATACAAAGTTGTGAACATAAGCTGCGAGATCATGCAGAAATACCTCAAGCGTGGTATGGCTACCCCTTACTCTACAACCCTAATTAAAATCATATTAATTATTATTAGTAATATTAATAATAATAATAGGAGGGGATGCAGGGGTAAATGCCATTGGTTGGGGCTAACATATATGGGTCAGATGCTCCAGGCAAAATAAGATTCTGAATATTCAGCAAAGTGCACTTGATTAGAAAGTTGGTGGCATCTAGTATTTAGGTAATATTTCAAAGGATGTATTCTCTCAAGCGCAAAGCGACTATTGGACAAACCGTTGTAGAAAGTTGATTTGAGTGTTTAAATGTTAAAAGATAACTACATGTATCTCTTAATAGCTATTCAGGTGATCTAATACGCCACTCATAAGCTATGCAGGTAATTTTAAGCTTTTTATCATGCAGCTAAGGAAATATATTCAGAATTTATAAGCTAAATGCTGTTACATTTTACACCCTACGATGGCTGTCATGATTTAGTTTTCCACAAATCTGTAAAAACCTAGGATGTCTGCTTCGGTATATATGCTCAGTCATGGCAGTGCCATCTATAGTTTGACAATGTGGCGTAAAACCACACTAGACAGCAACGATTTCCAGTAAAATTAGTTAAACAATTGTGAACAAGATGGGCATTACTTAATAAAGAATAGTACAGCGGCTCAGGGCCGCATATTAGAAGAATCGTGCACTTGTGGACAAAAGTGTGAAATTTGGTACCTATATCCTTTAGTATATGGAGATTCATTTAAGAGGCGGTACCCATCTGTATCGACATGGTATCTGGCCGCCATCTTGAATTTCATTATGGCCAGCAGAAAACGCTATATTCTTTAATAGCTTAGCTTCTAGACAACATAGAAAGACGATCTTGGTTTCTAAACAACTATTTTCTGAGTCAAGGAATTCGTATTTACCATTCTTATTATCGACAGATGACAAATAAATTGGATTTCAACATGTGCGTCCATTTTAAGAGCGTTGTTCTTAAATTTCTTTTTATGTAAATCAAAAATATAAATATTAATTTGTGTTTCCTGTATATAACTGAACACGATAATTCAAAGTATTTACTTATATTAGCTATATTATTACTTATGTACCCTTTAAAGCTTGCTATAGATAAGCGTAATGTAGCCGATAGACCTACATGGTCCAGCTTAATACAGTAGGCCTATGTAATATAATATTTTCGAATAACATATGTTTCGGAATAATTTACAAAACCGCCAATGAAAGTAAATCGAAATGTGTTTTGAGTGAACATAGCTAAAATTACTAATGTTTGTGTCATCTGCTCAAGCGAAGCTAATCATATTACATAAAATAATCAAATGAGCTAGATTACATGCAATATTTTTCACACACAATTAAAACAAAGTAGCCAACATATAATAGTCATCTATCAAAACATGGATGAAAAATAGCTGTTTAATTTTATTATACAATTTCCAGTAATTGAACAAGACGTCACCCAACTCCCATTGTGGTCATTTAACCATGTCTAGACCTATACATTCGTGACTCCATCGACATCACGGGACACACAAAATCCTGCAGATGGTGCTAGCCAGACAAACTGGTAAATGTGCGTGCTCTGTCAACTGGACGGTGATAAAAGTACACAGATGTCATCAGGATATGAATATCTTGCACAAAATATAATCCAGTTCCACACCCTGGGCGCTAGTCCCTTAAAAATTGATATATCTAGGCTCGATGATGGTTCAGGTGTCTGTCAGACATTTCAAATTAACAATGCTTGTTGGCATACATCATGTTGGTTGCTATTTTGTAACATGAAATTGCAGCGTGCTCAAAATATTTCCACAAGAAAGAGAAAGCAAACTGAAAATATTGACAAACCTTGTCCGTTTAGGACAAGAAGTAGTCTTGGCAACAATGGTTGTAGTGCTCAACCAAATACAACAGTTGTTTGTTTTTTCTGTCATCAGACGGATGAGAAAGAACATCTACACAGTGCTGATACAGCCAATATGGATGCAACAATTAGGGAATGTGCTACAGAGTTAAGTGACAATACACGTTTCGCAAAGTTGGCAGCTTGTGATATTGTTGCAGTCGACGCCATGTATCATTTGACTTGTCTAACTAAGTTGCAAAACTGTCTAAGAGCTCATACATGTAAGGGAATAGAGAAAAGACAGAGTCATCTGTAGAGGCGTTGGTGTTCTGGGAAATAGCTACATTGAAGACAATCGCCTGGATGAAACAATAATTCCACTCTTCAAACTCTCGGAACTTTTTCTCGGAAAAAAATGTATCAAACTAGGTTGAGTGAACGAGGATCAGACGAGGTGCAGAGTAGCCATGTCCATTCCACAGCATTCAAGGAAAGGTTATTATTTCAGATTCCAGATCCAAAAGCAGAGCAACAAGGTAGTGACGTTTTGTTAATTTTAACAATGACATCAGACCTGCGATCAGATGGGCTGTAGCAGAAGATATGGACAGGGATGTAATATATTTAGTTAGGGAAGCACACATTATACGCAAAGACATGTTTGGGAACGCATATGAATTTATAGGCTCTTTCGAATGTCGGTGTGAACATGATGCAGTTCCTCAGTCTCGTAATGCACTTGTGCGAATGATTCTCGAGGGCCCGAATATTGAACATCAGAGTCACGCGGCATACCACAAAAGAAAGAACTGCGCTAGCTCTTTCAGAACTGTTTAATGTTTCACATGGTAACCGACACAATAAGGCAAGAGAGGAACCATTGCCTATCTATCTCAGCATGCTCATCTATGTTATTTATTTAAATACATTTGAAACCGATCTAAGCGATACTGAACCCCTAACAGGTTTAGTGTAAAGATAGGTCAGGGATTTGTCCAGAGGTAGGGTTTGGAGATATTAACTTTCAAAGCATTGGAGGGGGTGTAGGGTACATTTTAAATAGGTTAAATGATCGTTTTTAAAAACCGTCTCAATGTATGAATATATAACATAATTTACTCGAGGCATACCCTAACATCACCTAACTCCTCACCATATAGCTACGCATCGCCACCCCCACCCCCACACTCACACTCACACTCACACTCACACTCACACTCACACTCACACTCACACTCACGCCCGCCCGCCCGCCAGCCCGCCCGCCCGCCCGCCCGCCCGCCCGCCCGCCCGCCCGCACGCACGCACGCATGCACGCACGCACGCACGCACGCACGCACGCACACACACATAAGATTAGTTACTCCCCTTCAATGAAAGGTATGCTGGTAATCTTCTACATTACGGGTTAGAACATATTACGTAGTACAAACATACTAGGTCAACCTTTACTCAAATGTCTATGATCTTTATTCCTAATGATAGTATTAGGATACTGAGCGAACGTTTCGAGATTTTGATCGCTGACCATGGCTAACAGAGTATCAACTCCCAGCCCTCTTATTCCTGTAATTCAAAGTTAAGCCCTTAATTGTGCAGACATTCTTGATATCCCATGTCTGTTCATCTAGCTGTCTGTACGTGTAACTCTTCGGAACAGTGCTGGCAAACTATTATTTCACTGCGGGAAGGAACTTCGTCCGTTAAATAACTGAATCTGTCGTGGCAAATGGGTATTTGGCGAGGTTTATCACGTTTTTGAATGTACACGATAGAATCTGTAGTGTGATACATGCAACTCTAGCCTACCGATACAAGACTTCGTAGCAAATGAACCCTGACATGACTCGTGACAAACGCAGTGATCATGACATTGGTGTGATTATCCGCCGGCACACATTGGTTCAATTCACGATAGGGCATAGGGAGAGTGCTGTCATTGCATACACGGATATCTTTGACAGAATCGTTCTATCCACTTCAACATGGCGCTATATGAGTCGACGCATTCGTACTTAGGGTAGGGGTTGAGGGCGAAATTAGCCCAGAAAAATTCAGCACATGTTTTGCCAGGGTTCCAATGCCTTTATTTTGAACGATCAAAGATGTATTTAATTTAATCCCTTCATGTTCAAAATATTCCAGAACAAACGCATCTTTCTGCGCATCAGTGACAGCCTCCTCGGGATACCCCAATGCTTATTGTTTAATTTAAAAAAAGTTATTGATGTATCCCTTGAAAAGCGTATTATTACGTTCTTCGTAGTGCCATATCTCGATAAACTCTAAGATAAAGTGATAAACCTCGCCTAATACCCATTTACCACACTAGCACTGCCTCCATTAACTCCACAGGCGTTCATGCACCATGTAGAGAGCGCTCACGTTCACTATGAGTACATTCAGTATTCTGCAAATCGTGAGTACATTTACTACACAATGGAAAGAACACGCGCTCGTTACATCTGTACCGGAGGACGGGAAAGAATACATCTTTTGGAGGCAAACAGATACAGTTTATCAGACCGAAGTAGCCCTAGCTCCTCTACCTGTTTAAAATCTCTAGCGATGACTTCTGGTTCACCTAGAGGGTATTCGTGGGTCTTACAAACATAAGGATATAGCGGAGTGATATTAATGTATGCTATATACTCACCCGCAGCAGCCTGGTGATGCAACCATATGGCATTGGTATGGCCACCGTACAGGGAATCACATGCAATAAGCGGTTCATGATACGTTCTAGCATTCATAAAAACGTTGATGCTAGGGTCGTTAAGCCTCTGGGTCTTAAAAGCACAATCCCACATTTCGACTACCTTCAAAGTCATGCGTTCACCAGATTTAGAAAACGTCCTCTGATACACTTTTTCTATGGTTAAATCAGGCTAAAAATTACTTGGTAGTCATGCCCGTTCCAGGCAGACATTTCGGGCATGCATGCACGTAACAGCCATATGACTCGAGGTACTCGTCCGTGTCTGAGCAGTAACTATCCAGTGAGTGGTTAAATGCTTCGGGTTCACTGCCAGTTAGAGCATGTTTAATAAACACGCTTCTATGGAGTAGCATTACATAGGTTAAGGTACCCCGTAACAGGCGGAGCTACTAGCTTATGCTCGTTTAAGTAGTTAGCCCTAAACACCTTATTACATAATGACGCTAACGTCATAGATGACATGAAAGGCGGTGTCCCTGTTTCACAGATGAACATCTCATGAAACTTACCACAAGCCATACATAGAATATCTACGTCAGACCTACAGTAAAGTTTCATGACATCCCTAAAATTAAAAGCAGTGTCTTTAACCGAGTCATACCATGAGTCAAATTCCTTGTGTGCTGATACCACCATGCTGGCAGTGCCATAACCGTCAATCGAGGGGTACGCTCCTACGTATATGTTACTGTCTAAGAGATATGGAACAAATCCTTTCTCACTGGTTAGATTGAATAACGCGGGTAGTTCACGTAGTTGAAATGGAAGAAAGGCTAGACTGTCCTTAAAATGATTCAAATCATTCGAATACATCACTTTAATACCGTTCATCATTAGGTTGGACGGTTTAAGCTCTGTTTCTAAAGAGCCACTCCATCACTAGATGCAAGTCAACACCACGACTGTTATGAGCTATAGCGATGTAGTCCCGAAAACGTAGAACAATAGTCTTACGCATACCCTTACGCTCAGTTTTCGTAGCTAATAACCATTGCATGAAAGTGGTTAGAGCATTAGAACCTTCGACGATAACCTCGCTTCGACGTTCATCGCATACCAAGCAATACTCGTCATGAGGTTTGCTAATGCATATGGCGCAAGCTATCTGAGCTACGACATAAATAACCTCGTGACTCTTTGTCACTTAATTCGTTTCAAAATCATAAAAGATGAAAGGTTAAGGGATGGACGATAAGTCCTTATTCCTGTTTTTATGGGTGCTGGCCTGACGCTTCGCCGCTAAGCTCATATGTTCTTCATTATAACTCTGCATATAACAAACGTGGTCCCGTAAATCAAGTTCAGTCTTGCAACTATGACATTTCCCCTGCCGGCAACGCTCTTTAGAACAAGAAACGATGTCTAGAAGTTGTCCACAGTCCCCACAAGTCTTATGCATAGCGCACATTCCAGAGTTGACGTGATTGCTGAAGCACCCAACCATCGCTCTTAAACCATCTGCTACAAGCATCGCAATAGAGATTAGCAGTCTGCTTGCATGGTGGATCAGCTTGACATACACGACAGCGTTTTATTCAAGAGTGTTGATTGCGTTGAGCGTAAGCTACATCGCAATCGTCACAGTAATAACTACAACCTTTCAAGGCCTTAATGCGAATCTGCACCTCTGTATATGCAGCATTTATTCTTGGCCTTGCTATACACAACATGTCTTGGAATGCATTCCAATCATCGTGCCCGCTAGCTATGTCAGTAGGCACATTTCAGCGTGGAGTTCTCGAGCTTTCGTCCATTGATGACGATTATCCGCTAAGACACCACTAGCTAGAGTATTAGGGCACTTTCTAGTCTTCATGCGCTCGGCTTTTGATGTTGATGAATCTAGATAACATAGCCCAACCGCTATACATCAGGCCATAGATATATTATCTAGATTCCTTACAGTGATACAGCTTTGTTTCAGCTTGGCTTCGAACTCCAAATCATTGAGACATAATTTGGCAAGATTGCTATTCCACCTCGACCCACTAGGCATTTCTACATGAAAAATCTCCATAGAAAAGTCCTCATCCAGACATACGTCTCTTTGAGATTGACTCACTTCAGCCCACGTGGATCGGGGTTTTTAGAGTGAGGTGATTTATCATGACCCTACTGTAATCGTGAGGTGATGCATTCACGCTAGTGGAAAAGCTCTCTCATACTCTTTCGTATATAGAGTGGACATGCACCAAAACTTCAACCAAATTCTCTGTAATAATGGCGTCAGGATTAAAGTTGACAGAGTAAGAATTTTCTGTAATATTAAAATGCCTGGACTGAAAGGTGTGCATGAGAGTTATACCGTACATATCATCGATGTCTATCGTGACGGGTCTAGCGTCAGCAGTTAAAACGTCATCAGAATGTATGCGACCGCCCTCACCCCCAGCATTCCCATGCTCTATAGCACTAGCCCTGCCCCTGTTCATATTAGCAGCAGTAGAGTGGGGTTGTTCGAGTCGGTTAGGGTGGAATGGTAGTCGGTAGCTAACTGGGGCAGGTTGACTAGGGTGGGATAGGGTTTGGTAGCTACCAGGGTTTGGCTGGCAATGGTGCGTTGTGGTGTTTTTAAATTAACTTAGGGGTGAGGTGGGTATGTAGAAATAGCGTTGATGGGGATCGGTTACTCGAACGGTCTCCACAATTTTACAACAGTATTTGAGAGTTTAGAGTTTGGCCTTAAATTTAGTGGTCGATGGGGGTTACGGGGGCGTAATGGGGGAGGTTAACAATTGATAATTATGAACTATGGTTAAGAGTTCACTATCGCTTATACCATGCGTTAAGATATCTGTATTACGTTGCAATACATCGTCGTCTTCAGAATTGTGAAGATCTTGGGAGATATTTTGGTCTTCAAAACTATGAAAATTAAAAATATCTCCCAGCATTTCCACAGAGGTTATAGTATTTAAAACAGTTTTGCTCAATACCTCACCCGAATCGTTCGTTACATCATCGTTTAACTTCGAAGGCTCTGGACCCATCTCAACCAAGCCATTCCTCGAGATGGTTAACGCGGCTCCCGGGTTCGATTCCCCTGAAGCCTGAATCGATGTCGTAGCCATCGTCGTCGTAGTTGTTGTCATTATCAGTGATGACGGAGCCGATGTCACTCCACTTGCCATTGCCAACGGAGTAAATCGAGAGCAAGTTCATGATACCGCAAAACAAAAAAGGATAACACAGATTAAATTATATAATTTTAGACAATTTCTTTTGTCTTTATTATTTTTTTTTTCCCGGATCCTGCCCTAACCTGCCCGTCGATACATTTTATATTTCTAGACAAGTTTTTTCATGGTCATAAGTCTAACCTTACCTGCAAACCCTGATGACTCCATCCCTATCAAAACCCGTCAAACCCACCCTACCCAAAGCCCTACACCTGCAGCAACCCCAGGAACACTCACCCCACCCAATACCTGCAACAATCAGCAATACCTCTAGCAACGATCCCCTCGCCAGACCACCCAAACCCGAAGCACCGTCCACTCGGTAACCCAAACCAACATCTTCCCTACAAGACCACCTGCCCGCCAACCCACCCAGGCATGGACACAGACTGAACAAAACCAAAAAGGCTATACTCACTTACATTTAGATTGACTCGCAAACATTTTACGTGATCGTAGTACTCCGAGTAATCAGTCTCCATTCGCACGGTTTCTCTCAGGTGAGCTAATGCTTGCAGCATGCAGCTCAGTAGATCTAGGGTTAATGGAGGTGCCATAAACTTTCTTTCGATGGTTAGTGCTTGGCTAACGCTGGAGGAATCGAGTTCATTACGGGTGACTGCGTCTAACTCTAGAAAAGCTAAGGGGTGAGAGTGTGTGGGTGCTCTATTGAGCCAGGGTGCTGAGTTTCATTTGATTATCATCACGATCCAAATCGGCAGCCAAACGTTTACGGCCGATGTCAGGAATCATCTGTAGATTAAAACAAAGGACAAATGTTTAAAATAATATTTTGTAAAAAAATATATTGGGTCATGGGAGGCAACTACGTCTTTCCGTGTGTGCGATATAGCTCATTATGTCAAGGGAGGTAACTGGCTTTTTGCCAAGAGCATGCTGCAATTTTTTTATAAAAAGTCTAAACTTTTAACTTAAACTAACATTAAAATGGTATAATAACATTCTGACTGTAAAAAATAACAAAAATAATGCAAGGCAAAAAATAATGTATATGTGTGAACCGGATTCAGCTACGTTGACAGCTTATTATGCTAATTAAGCTGGTGGATGTTTACCAGAATTCGTAGGTGCTGGGAGTCAAAAGGGTCACGGGTTAGGACATATTATAGGTTCCCTGTTCAGAGCAAGCATGCCATTAGCTAAAGGTATATGAAAAGGTTTGGCTAAGCTGGCCCTGTCAGCAGGTTTAGGGGTGGCTGAAGATTTTTAGCTGGTAAAGAAATTGAAAACATCTGTGAAAAATAGGGCTTTAAATGTCGGTAGTGCGATTGTACCAAAAGCTATAGCATTTGCGCGTAACAATATTTTGGGAGCTAATTCACAGCCTAGACGCAAAAATGCCAAGAGGGTCAACGATCCGCTAACCAGTGCAGAAGTCATTTGAAGTGTAACGTAGTGGGAGAAACATCAGAAACACTAAATAAGTTGACATATTTAGTTAACTAATAATATGGCTGCTTGTCACTGAACTAAAAGCGAATTAGATTTGTTTACTGTGAAACCTGTAATGACTCCCATGGATTAAGCTCGTTGGCAAATTTATCAACCCGTTATGAGCTTGTCTAACTCTGGGGGAAGTCTGGAGTTTTTCGTCTCCAGATATGGTGAAGAATACATAGATTTAGCTTAAAGTTACATTTACATTGAGTTGTAAAGTTGTCAAGTTGTACAAGTTGTCGCGGGTGTGGAAACTCCTTTAACAGCAAACAGCGATGTTGCACCAGATAACCTATGGGTTGGCTCTATGTTTTCTCAAGTGGATGCATTTTTACATGGAAAACATATCTCTGACGTCAACGAAAGCTTATTAAATTATTCGACAGAACATAGGTCGAGTAAATTAACTGCTGCAGTATGGTTTAAGGATACGGTTGGACATATGGATAATAAGACTGTTAATGTAGGTTATATGCATAGAAAACTTAACGTTGCTCTAAGCAACCCTGTGGAAAGGGTCGGTAGAATTTATACCGACATTCTTATTCAGGAAATATATTTTTCAACGGAGTTTCCTTAAAGCTACGTTTTACGCTGCGCAAACCTGATTTTAAGCTAATTTGTGGCAATGCGCACACTTACAAATTACATCTGCATGAGGCTACATTAAATTTACATATGGTTAAACCCATTCCAGAAGGAATTAATGCTCACACGGCGACATTGCTAAAGTCCCTTGCACGATACCCTATTAAAAGAGTTTTTGTTAAATCATTGGCCATTCCCACAGGGACTAGTAGCATGAATAGGGACAATATTTTTCTCGGAGACCTACCGAGTAGGGTTATATTCAGCATAGTTAGTAATAGAGCTTATAACGGAGATTTTGATACAAACCCATAGAATTTTCAACACTGTGATGCTAATAACATTTCGTGCTACACCAAATTTCATGGTTGCTGGTTATAATTTTACAGAATCATTCTTGACGTTTTTAATGGAGGCGGTACCTTATTTGATGACAAATGTATAGGGCTTAACATCGATGAATATAAGGCAGGCGTACACGTTTTTTTGCCATTGACTACACTGCACACCTCTCTACAGGCGATCATGTCTACCTTATGAAGCAAGGAAGCTTATACCTCCAACTAAAATTTAAAACAGCATTACCTGATACTATGAACATAAGATGTTATGCAGAATTTAATAACATTATAAGCATTGACAACGATCGTAACATTACCACAGTCTACTAGAACCCTTGACACCCACCCGCAGCAACCACAACCCCGTCAACAGCCCCCCCCCCCGACACCCACACACGCGTGTCCATACAAGTCCACTTATCAAAACGTGTACCGACCGGATACAGCTGTATACTTTTATGAAAAGAAACTTTACTAACAAAAAAAATATTCAATTGTATTCAGGACCTTGAGCATTTCATTATTATTATTATTATTATTATTATTATTATTATTATTATTATTATTATTATTATTATTATTATTATTATTATTATTATGTTAACTACTAGAGATCTTGAACATATTTGCTCAGGAGACTGGAGATTAGGGTGGATGTTCCTAGGTGTTTTCGCTAAAGACTGTATACCTAAATGTATCCAAAGACCAGCATCGTTAATACAGATCCTGATATATATATATATTTATATATATATATATATATATATATATATATATATATATATATATATATATATATATATATATATATATATATATATATATATATATATATATATATATATATGTATATAATTGCGTTATTGTGCAACCGCTATTATCGACTGATTGTGGAGTGTTCTGCATATATACATATATATATATACATGTTATGCGGAATTTAATAACAGTATACGCATTGACAACATTACCACGGTCTACTAGAGCCCTTGGCACCCACCCTCAGCACCCACAAACCCATCAACACCCCCCCCCCCCGACACCCACAAACGTGTGTCCATACAGGTCCACTTATCAATACCAACCGGATACAGCTGTATAGTTATTTGGAAAGAAACTTTACTGACAAAAAAAATATCCAATTATATTCAGGACCTTGAGCATTTCATTATTATTATTATTATTATTAATATTATTATTATTATTATTATTATTATTATTATTATGTTAACTACTAAAGATCTCGAACATATTTGTTCAGGAGACTGGAGATTAGGACAGATGTTCCTAGGTGTTTTCGCTATTATCGACTAATTGCGGAGCATTCTGCATATATTTTCTGTATCATAGGATTCGTGGACTGCCGATGATTTCAGTTATAATGCCATTACTAGATTTAACACAAAATGATCGAATCATCCAAAACTTAGCCCATAAATTATTGGATTATAGGCGTATAATGCTTCAACGAGGAATGGTGCAATGAAAACTCTGTTCAGTTAAATGTTGCTTTGTCTGTTTTTTAACCTGTTGGACCGGCTGCAGATGTTTTGTAAATGATATGGTTTAAGCTCGCTTTTAACATATTCGTGTTAAGATATATTTCAAAGTCTGTTTCGCACATTCTTTTTTTTAATTCTAGAAGTATAATTTTAACGTTGTTCTCCTAAAGTACGTAGATGTCTGACGCCTCATGCTAATGACACACATACAGGATTAAAGCCTTGAATGAATTGATCCTCAGAGATATATGTGCTGATAGCTATTCATAAGACTGCTGTGTTGGTAGGAGTTGGGTGCGGGGTGGGGGTGAGGGGCAGCATATCTGGATCAGCTGTTCGTTATTATACTACTACTACGGCTACATTAGACATCTACATAACTCTAGGGTACCTACGGTAAAATTATAATTCTGAGAGGGAAAGGTTTTTTGTGAAGTCATTTTTAATAGCGATAATACGGGTGAGATTTGATTTGAGAAAACACAAATAAATTCGTTAAATATAGGTTATAACGATGTCAATAATAGAAGCAGGTATATATACACCTGTGCAAAAGTTAAGCACCACCCTATTTTTACGCACATGCGAGGGTATATTCATGTGCTATGAAGAAAGCAATAGCATACACATTTATGTACCCATCCATCTTAGTGCAAGAGGTAATAATGCAACTAGAGGAATGCTGATTATGATGGTGGGGAAACACTGTATGTTTTTGTTTGAACTTGAAAACGAGGCCTGAATATGGTTACGTTGACACAACTGACAACTATTTCCCTACAGTTGACACACATGGCTAGATTGTCATTAATGGTGTCTGAAAACGAAGTTTAACATCTGTGCACGAGTTTGAGACTGTCATTATTAATACCGGGTATATCCACCTTGTGCCTGGATGACGGCCTGGACACGACGTCTCGTGCTGGTCACCAACCGACTGATACGCCATTGTGGTATTCGTTGCCATTCAAGATGGAGTGCGTCTCTTAATTCATGTAGGTTCTGCACAGGAGGATCCCTCCTTCTCACCATGTTTCCCAGAATGTCCCAGATATGCTCAATAGGGTTCATGTCAGGGCTCCTTGCTGGCCACGGTAGGGTTTCGATGGCATTCTGGCGGAGGTATTCATGCACAGCTCTAGCACGATGTGGTCGGACGTTGTCATCCATGAATATAGGGTGGGTTCCAGGTGCATGATTTACAAAATGAGGGACCACAACTCTATCCAGTATGGAATCTTGATATCTGTGTCCATTTAGTGTTCCAGGTACAGTCAACAGATCCAGCTTACAATCAAATGAGATGCACACCCATATCATAACGGAACCTCCACCAAATGGAACTTCTTCCATGATGTTACGTTGGTCGTACGCCGTGCGTCTGGACCTCCATACACGAGTTCGACCATCTGTGGCATGAAGCAGGAACCGACTTTCATCGGACCAGTGTACCCGTCTCCAGGATCTCATGTTCCAGTGTCTTCTTTCGTTGCACCACCTCAGACGCTCCTCTTTGTGGTGTGCAGTGAGGAGAGGACGTCTGACAGGTCTCCTAGCTTTCATGCCAGCAGCATACAGTCTCCTTTTGACGGTAGACATTGACACTCTATTGCGCGTTTCCCATTGCTGGCTGAGCACTCTGCTGTTGGTGAATGGAGATCTCCTAACAAGGCGTACTAGGGCTCGATCATCACGGGCAGTAGTCTTCTTCGGTCTTCCAGATCTAGGCCTGTCCTTCAACACGTTAGTTTGCCCATGTTTTGCAATCAAACGACTGATTAGAGTATGGTTAATGTTCAGCTGTCTGCCAATCTCTCTGCATGACATACCAGTGGTATGCATGCCTATGATTTGCCATTTCACACGATCACTTAACCTTCGTCTTGCCATAGCGGTTCACAATCAAGAGCTAATTCTCTCTGTACAAATAAACCACGGTCATGAACACAAAATTCCTAATCTTGTCGCCTAAATCTGTATGTAATGTTCTACACCTCAAACTGGACTTTTACATAACTGAACACGTGTGCTGTTTCCCGCCACGCACGGACATCAAGCGGCGTGAAGTCATGCATGCATGTGCATTTCGTACTTGGAATTATGTCAGCTAACGCGGGGACAAAAAGTATGGCAGCCTAGTTGTACCATCATGTTTCTACGTTCTATTGTTTTTGCTGGTGCTTAACTTTTGCACAGGTGTATATATATATATATATATATATATATATATATATATATATATATATATATATATATATATATATATATATATATATATATATATTTTCTCTCGCAACTTATAAACAGCGCGGAGTACACCGTTCAGCCATCAGTCTTACAGGCTTTGTATAACCTGCATACATTCTAATGTAAATCCGGATCTGTAGACAATGCCCGAAAGAGCGTTTAGGTACGCATTCTAATGCATTTAAGTAATGTAATTCTACATTGTCGATAGGTCTTAAGAAATAATCGATACCCATACACTGGTGTAAGTGTTGAGATGGTCTGTTATGTTGGCACCCGTAACAGTCCTGAATCGTTAGTCTACGGATCACTAAATTCAACAAATTTGCCAAAATAGCCATAGCATTGGCTCTGGTAGATTGTGTAATGCTTTTGCTGTCAAAACCTAGATAATCACATTCATTTATATCTCGATGACGCCTGTCGGTGGTGTCCTGCATGGCAGGCGGTTGAGCGTATGTTTTGACAACGTCGAGCAAATAGGGTGATGTAAAACACCTGTCTACTTCATAATCCTGTAAATAATTAGAAGCCATCGTATCCAGTAAGGGTTCCAATCCCAATGCTATTTCTTCCTCTACATTCCTAGGCACCTGTTGACTAGCGTAATCTAACTCTCCAACTAATCCTTAGTCTTTATGGCGTCACCCTCTAAAACTATGGTTAGTTTAAGTTCTTCATCCGTATTAGTAATGTATAATCCATCCGATATTAACTTTGAGTTAACGTTTACACCAGTGCTCATGGTTCTGACTATTTCAAACCAAACATCTTCGTCAACCATTACCTTTAAGCTGACTCTAGAGATGGAGAGCGAAGGCACGTTACTGCAGAGGCCTATTTGTCTCTGCCCATTATCCGAGCAGCACAAATCAGCCATTAATCTAATGCCTAATAACAGATCTCTGTAATCTTTGGAGAGCATCACATCAACCATCGAGAGTTTTTATCTAGATATTGATAATCGGTTGTAGATTCTTTATCAATATCTTTAGCAATCTTCGTGGGGGTTTTCGGGTATAACACTCTACAGGAGTGTAGAGTTCGTTATAGCTCTAAGAATTTCGTGCAAGTTCTCCTTCAGAATTCTCCAGAAGTCGCTAAGGAATATTACGCTCCTGAATGATACTTTCATCTACGTTTGACCTGGCAAAGTACTAAGTTTGCCTGTCATATGGATATTTAGTGCTGATAGTGACCTTTAAGTGAGGTTCTAATTCGTTTATGTAATTAATCTGCTCTACTCTATCGGAACACCTAGTCCTAAGCACAGTTTCTTCGAATGCAGGCATCATAGCAGTGAACTTTCGAAATGTATTACCATACATAAACATGCCTCACGTGGTGGGGGAAAAGCTCTACCAACACTAAACGTGTCTATGTCTACTACAAATTCGTCATTATTTTCATGACGTCTATGCGCACGTTGTTACCGAGCACGTCACAACCCATAAACTATCTTGTATTCATAATTATAATAAACGTTGAATGAACCATTTAAACACAAATCGAAACTAAGTTTAACAGATCAGATTTTTAAAGTGCGGCTTTTGTACGCTAACGCCTATCAATTAACGATTGTCATTATGCTAATTACCATTAAGCTTGCCCCATTTGATGCCAGGAGGCACGTAATTTAACGAGGGGCGGGGCTTCGCGCTCGAACGAGTTCCCAGAGTCAGGAAAAGATGAGTCCATACATGTAATCCGACAATCAGCATTACTTACCCTGTCATTAACCCTCGTCACGCGTCATTATGCTAATTAACCTTAATTTGGACTCATTGGATGTCAGGAGGCATGTGGCTTAATGAGGGGACGGGGCTTCGCACTCGAACGAGTTCACAGCGTCAGGAAAAGACGAGTCCATACATGTAATCCGACAATCACCCTTAAATACCCTCATTAACCCTTGTCAATCATTACGCTGATTACACTTAAGCTCACCTTATTGGATGACAGATGACACAGGATTTAATGGGGGGAAGGGGCTTATAAACATACTCTACATCTAACATCCACTCAGAATGGCGGGGATAGGGGTCCCGATTTCCACACCTTTTCAAAAAGCGGTGAGATCAATGGAAAAAAACTGCTAATGATGCAAATAAAGTTGGTTGCTCTGACACAGCAACTACTTAAAAGGTGTGAAAATCGGGGCCCCTATCACCTCACCTCTACCTTGCTCCACTTCCAGCCAGCTATACCAGGGTACCTCTGGCTACTAACACTTCTGCTGCTATTGTGCCTCTCAGACAAGGAGACCTAAACCCGGACCCAATCATGATCAGTGAAGATAGAACAAAGGAACATCACTGGCTTGCCCAATTAGAAGCATTAATAAATAAATGTGAACCATATCGTGAAGGGTATCTGTCATGAGCTGCATATCATGCAAATCAACAGCCTCCACTGGGCACAATGTTAACACATGTAGCACTTCTTCTTCTGTTCCGTGAGAATGCCAACTCAACGTGTATGATATTACATGCAATGAAAATAATTAAACATGCAGTACATCGCCTACACCCAGCACAGGTTCCAGTAGTTGCGTAAGACCAGCCACTATTTGCTATTGCTAAACAAGTACAGGGCTCATGTCCAGATACTCATGGAGAGGGCAAACCCGTAGTGATGATGGGTGGTTTACATATTGAAATGAACGTTCTAAAATTACACGGAGATTGCCTTCAGAGAAGTGGCTGGACAACATCGCTAGTACTGGCTAACATTATGACAACAGGGCACGCGGATTTTACACTAACTGGAGCACATGTTACATGTACTAGATATGCACACCAAGTGACAGCAGCGAGTTTATAATACTACACCAACGTGCATATCAAGAGTATCTGTAAGAGTACCAGTTGGGCAAATTGCCCTTTCCTTTGATGAATGGATCGCTCTACAATGTTCAGAGCAACCCCATTTTAAATATTGGGCACTGACGCTGCAGTTGGAATTGATGCTGCTTCAGTATGTTAGATCAATCCGTGAAAGAAATTTCCAGATGTAAGGTCCAATGCGTGTTATAGATAATTCCCTGGCTTTTCACACTAAATCACACCAACTATGCCAGTTGATTACCTGTGAATATCAATGGCATGACTAACTTTTCTAAAACACACCCCGAGGTGTACAAGGATGAGCTTGATAATGGACATTTTTGCAATACAGAAAACCCAACATGTCTTTTCAGCAATTTCCATCGACCAATTCCATGTACAAACCAATGCACTGCAAGAATTTGAGCATCATTTTCAAGCACCAGCTGCAGAAACATCAACAAACCACCATGAGCAAGTTCCATCGGTACAAAAGACTTTTTCCCAATGATGTATCATCACTAGTATCAACTATTTCAGAAATGGGCAATCCATTCATGGACGATAGCAGAGAGTTACTGATTTTGAATACAAAGTCCATAATGAATAAAGATATAGTTCAGACTATATATAGTATTGAAGAGATAGGAGAAACCAATACAAGTACTTTGTAGGGGAATGCTGAAGATGAGTCCAAATAAGTCTCTCAGCGGCATAGTTAACAAGAGCAAATTACTTCTCTTCAGCACAACTCATGCGAAACAAGAATCGCAGTGCAAAGAACAAATATCATCACTAAAGATGAACTGTACTCTGTTTGCATGGCTGTACATAGCATGCCAAGCGAGAGATAAAAACCTTGATCAATTCTTTCAGCATGAAATTCAGAAATGTCGGCCATCTATTTCTGATATGGGTCAGCTCAGCCATAGCTCTAAGACGGATCTACTCAAATGTCTTGCAAGTTGTTGCCCTTCATCGCATAATGATCTGACTATTGATGCTAAAGAGCTCGATCGGGCGGTGGTAGTAAACATACTAAGACCAGGAGTAAGTCGAAGAGTTGCAAATTATTCCCAACACGTTTTCATGCCATATATTAGCTCCCATCTTGAAACTGTCAGCAGAGTAGGGTTGCATGAATATTCACTTTTCATAATCGCGATCATTTAAAAAAAATAGTCGCGATCATAATATTAATCATGAACTATATTAACTACGTCAATACTGCTTAGAGGACGTTATTATACTACTGCAAATTGTAAGATTATTGGGTTAGGCACTTGGGTATACATACATGGACAGAATACACCAGTTGCTGATTGCAAAAAAGGAATGTATCAAGATTTTTCTAGACCGAAAATGGAAGTTACCATATTTTGCTTAATTGTAGCCTATGCTCTAATAGAAGCCCACCCCCTAACCTTGACATATAAGCTCCAATGATTTTGTAGCAGTTTCATATAGCAAAACTCTGTGTTAGAAGCCCACCCCCTAACTCAGCAGATTGTATAGGACACTTTTGTTTAAGAATAAATTTGTAAGAATAGGGTGTATAATAATAACAATCTTGTCACAGGGTGTGTCCACCTCAGACCGATCTCTGCCCTGATACATTTCAAGCCCCTCTAGAAGTCAATACAGGCCTCGGATTTGTAAATCTCGACCTATTAGATTAATACTAATAATAGGCCACGTATGTTCAAGATATAATACAGTTTATTCCACACTTTTGTTATCAAAATGCGCTTAAAACAGTCTTGGCATGATTAAATACCTTCCTTATTATAAATATATTTTAAGACCAAATTTATGTACCAAACAAGTACGGGAGAAAAGTTCTTAAGTTGGCGAGCCAGCGGCTATTTTGTGATGGGAGGCGGAGTGTTCTCGCGAGATATATGCTAACTGGAGATTATCAAACGGGTACCCATTATTCAGACCAGTATAATACTCAGTTTCTATCGTGCAAGGATAATATATAGAAATTCCCGAGTTCCGAGTCCCCGATTCCAGAATATTTATATCCGAGTACTCGCTCTAAAATAATTTCTTCAACTGGAGGCGAATCACGTGATTTGTATTCTTTCACGACAGCATTTTATATCAAATTGTGGGTTAATTTTGATGTAATAAATTACCTTTATTAAAGGATACGCAATATTTAGGCACTCAAATCAAATAATTTCACTTCCCCAGTGATGTTTTGAGGTATACATTTAACATAGGCAGAGGCGGTGAGAATTTGATGGGAGAAAATGCGTTGAATTTCACTGGTATCAGTTTTAGAACTTTATGGGGAAAACCGTTGTCGCATAACTATTCAGAGAATAGGGAACGCGGGATAAGCGTGTGTGATTACAACAACAATGACAAATAGCGACCAAGTGAACAATCTTTATTCATCTAAAACTAATCATGAGTCAATACAAACAAATCAGTTATTTATGTTGTTTATTTAATCATTCACACATTCGGCTGATACTCGGATGTCTGTTTCCATGATTGGTAATGCGAGCAGAGTTTCACAAGCGTAAGTGTCTTGACAACAATTTCAACATAGCGATTACACACTTTTTTCATTCTATAATCATCCACGATCATTTTGAATTATATAATCGCGACTAATCGAATAATCGAAAAATCGTGCAATCCTACAGTAGAGTTGATATTGTGTGGGATAGATATATCGAGGCTAGTCCGAAGCAATCAACTAGAGATCGTAGAATGCAGAGCAAAATTCACAAAGGATGAGAGTTCTCCCAGGTGCACCTACTCCACTCAACTGGCAGAGTTTCCTCCGGAATGACGAGAACAAAGAAGAGTTGTTTAATTTTTTATCTGAATGGGTACGATCATTCAATCCTGCTGGCAAAGGTTTAATAATCACAGATAATCAATCTGTTGCAATTGCAAATCAAATTGACATTGGTGATCTGGACTATCTTCAACCTTGCAGTCATGAGGAGGAAGATGTACGTATGTTGTTACATGTCGGCCATTGTTCAAAGCAGGGACTTCAAAAAGTTGTGATTCACACAGTTGATACAGATGTCTTGGCAGTAGGGCATTCCAATGCACTTGGACTTGTTGAGCTATGGATTAGTTTCGGTGTAGGATCGCAATATCGCTATATTCCCATACATGCCATTGCAGCAGAGTTAGGTGCTAGGAAAGCTCATGCACTGATGATTTTTTCCATGCCATAAGCGGGTGTGACACTGTATCTCATTCCATCCGGCGTGAGAAAAAGTCATCATGGTCGGCATGGACAGCATGCCCAGAAGTCACTGATACTTTTCTTGCTCTATCTTCGATGCTGCATGAGGTGTGAATAACATAGAAAGGTGCATTATCGTGATGTATAGTGGAGCATGTGAATTGCGTAACATAGATGAAGCAAGGACATATCTCTTTACTCAGGCTTCTCATACCGTTGACAACATTCCTCAAAAGAAAGTCGCGTTGTTCCAACATGTAAAAAGGGGCATTTATCAGGCAAGCTATGCGTGGTCACAGGCATTAATTACAGCTCCTAAGCTCACAAATCCTGGACTCTGGGGATGTCTTCAAGCGAGGGTGGGTGGAAACAATTCTTGACTGAATTAAACGAAGCATCAATGTCATGTTATGAACATGTTCACTGCGGCTGTAAGAAGGGATATAAGCATCAGTGTAAATGTCGGTCGTCAAGCCTACGGTGCACTGAGCTCTGTCAGTGTAGAGGAGCATGTGGTGATATTTGAATTGTCCTGACAATGTGAAGTGTCCCTGCTATGTGATGGATATTTGTAACATTAATTTGAGGGAGGACATCGTGATAGCGATCTTGTGAATCCCTTTTTACAATCTTATCTTACGCATTTCACGTTTCCTTTTTTATTCTTAGTTTACTCAAACATTATTGATTGTTAACTTTGCTCAGTGGTACATGGCTGTATATATGTTAATAGACAGTATAAGTTCCATAAATATAAAATGTATATCTATTTACTTAAAATCATATTCATGTCTTACATTTAATTCGTATTATTACGTAATCAGAGAAGAATTATTAAATTATTTTCATATTTTGAGGACATACATGACTGATAATCCTACTATTCTAATTTAAATGTGATAGTGATATTGTAAATCGCATTTGACACTCGTGTCCTGTGCGTTTTACTTTTCCTTTTTAGTGTAATAAAACAGTATTGATTGGCAGCGTTGTTTAGTGGTACATGGCTGTATATATAGACGGTACTAGTTTCAAAAATATAAAATTTATATCTATTTACTTAAAATCGTATTCATATTTACATTTAATTTGTGTTATTACATAATCAGAATAATCACTACATGGTCAATTATAGTCTACTCGTGCAATCATTATAAAAACTATATTTGCTACCATTTATGATGATGATTATAATGACGATTAAGTCATATGTAAGATTATCTAAAGAGAACATTTTTTTGTATACATTTGGTAGATATTGAAAGATTATGTAGACCTTAGCTATCGGAGATTACATTTTTTTAGTTGATACCCGTCATGGAAATCAAACTCAGGGTCATATTATGATAATGCGAATGATCGATATAGATACCTTGACCCCAAAAATGGGGGTTTAGACATTGAGATCGTGTTTTTATGTCATCTAGAAGTTAAATTACCATCGCAAAACAATTTTTATGTTGGCCATCTTGAAAATTCAAGATGGTGGCCGGTTGCCGTGGTAATAATGATGGGTACCTCCGCTGAGGGTCATATTATGATAATACCAATGGTCGATATGGATTCATTGGCCCCGAAAATGGTGGTTTAGACACTGAGATCGGGTTTCTATGTCATCTAGAAGCTGAAATACTAGCGTAAAATGATTTTCATGGTGGCCATCTATAAGTTTAAGATGGCGGCCAGTTACCATGGCGATAGTGATGCGTACCTCCTCTTAACTGAATCGCCATATCTTAATGGACATGTGTGCCAAATTTCACACTTTTGTCCAGAAATACATGATTTTTCTCTTAACCACTACACTAGAATGCAATGCATTGGCACTTACATGGCATCACACACTACCACTTGAGGAGACAAAGTGGCAGCGATCGCGGTTCAACATTTATGCAATATTATAAAATTGATAATTGTGATACAGATAAGGAAATCTGATAGGATATGAATGATATGGAATCTATAAACCATACTCTATCGGCGCAATACATCATTTGCAATGAGATTAGCAGGGCTTTAAGCGGCTAAGTGTTATAGCCAATATGCTGCACTGGAATATGATAACCTTATGGAATTCAATAGGTAGATATTAACTAAGAAGCATATCCATGAATCCCAGTCAACTTTGAGAATGTAAGAAAGCGTGATAACTCTTAATGCATTACCATTTGTCTTTGAGAGAAGTCTGAAATAGCAGTCACTCCTGCAAAATCTCAATAAACTAGAAATATATGATAATCATTTTATACTTGACTGAGCCGGTGTTGATAACTATGCCTTTGATAGCATGTCAGTCAAATTAGTTTCAATTATTCAACAGAATGTGTATTAAATAATAAATACATACAATGCGTAGAATGTATCCTACCCTCTCCAAACCAGATAACTAAGATTGACAAATTTCCGAAAGCTGTACAAGTACACATCAACAAGTCGTCATATAGCATCAACATGATTTGTATGTATAGCTGAACCCCATTCACAATTTCTAATAGATCTAAGACAGACGCCACCCAAATATTTAGACGTGTGCACAAATATATTAACTGAAGAAATTTGTTCAGCTTATGTAGTCAATATAAAAAAGTAAAAAATTGTAATGGGTAGCCACGTTAGAGCTATTGTGCACAGCAGCAGCAGCAACAACAGTGGCAGCCACACCAGCTGTGCCAATCACAATTGGAGTAGTAAAGATCTGAGGTGCGGAAAGAATCTTCATCTTTTAAAACTTGTGTCTAATGCAAGGCCTAAGGCATGTAAAGCCATACTCGACCGAACGTGATATAAGAATCTTGTTTAAATTGTATTCGAGGGAATATTAAGCTCAACAGACTTCAATAAAAGCTACTGTTAATGAATAGTACAGCCCAAACCATATCAGAATCACTAGCTTTCTGTAAATTATAGATATAAAGCTTAAATTTTTTTAAAACAACAATGGTGGGGAGTTTTTAAACACATTGTTGAAGCATATATTACAATCCAGACATATTCACTTTTATGCATCTCAGAATGAGCCTCATGTGACAATTGGTGACCATATAGACCATAGCGCAGAGTTATTCGTGTGGCGTAATATTGAGTCCAAGTTGTGGTGCCCCATTATAAAGCACAGAGATTTAGTGGCAGGGGATAAGGTCCAGTTCGCTGAAATAAAAAACTCGTTTACCAAAGGTTATAGACATATATGTAGTGAAGAAATCTTTACAATTAGCGGCATGTTTGCTCAAGTTTGAGGAGTATATGAACTAAAGGTGTATAACGACAAACCTATAATTGTAACATTTTACTCTGAAGAACTGCAGAAAATCTCTTTTAAAAGACTGCAAAAATGTGTAGCTTATAGAAAGAAAATGTTCAGAAACGTAAGAACAGTAATAAACAGTCTTTATTCAAGCAGAGGGGTTAGACTACAATGTTGGGAAATAAATCTTCAGAGGATTTAGAGCAGCCCTCCTGAAAACCTCAGCGATTAACATGTCTACAGCTAGCGTTGAAATTAGTCGAGGAGACAATCGATGGTGAGTTTGCATGGAACAGTTTTACATAACTCTTCTGGGCAACCATAGTGCCGAATACTATCCCAATAATCAGATATCGGACTTCAGAACCCATCTTCAAAGCCCATTGTCATGTGACATAAAATGAGAGGTGGAGTTGTCATCTGTATTCTATCCTCACTCTACCCCTACCATGTAATATATTGCTAGACGCTTATGGATGTGTAAGCATTAGAGAAGAAGAGAGAAAGAAGCTAAACAGAAAGAAAGCTGACTCCAGTGACAACTTTGATACACTGACTGGTAATCTAGCATTAGCCAGATTGAAGGATACAGCCGCATTAGCCGGAGTGAAGGATGCGAATGTTGAGAGGATGGGCACAAAACCCTATGTTTATTCACAATCTATGCAAATTCTGGAAAGAAACTTCATGATAAAGAATATGATAGACTATATAAATAAGCAGATAGCTACTCAAAAGCTCTTTAGAATCTATCGTAAACTTAACTATTATGTTCACCATGCACAGATTTTGACATTAAGTGTTAAATTGCACTTCGGTATCCTGTTTGATCGGTTAGTAGCCCAGTTTCTTGCATATGGCTCGAGCGTGATTAGGGGATTAACATCACCCAGGGGATTACCATCAGGGCATGGGGATAAGGAAATTAGTCTAATGAATGCGTATATATATATTGCATCATTGTGACGCAAAACTTAGTCGGCGACACCTTATTTCAATCTCATCCGCTATCGTAGAACTATAGCTATAACTGATAGGCCCAGCAAGAATATCCCATTTGTAGATGGTGCCTCACCGACTATGCTCTGTCTACATTTTCGATGCATGTCATTTTCATAATCTTCATAGCTTCGTCCAGCGATTTTCATAAAATTTACAGTTTGCCGAAGAAGAAAAAAATCACAAGCTGCTCAGAGGGTATGTGCATGATAGCTGCTTCACACTCGAACGAAGTCAAATTTATGATATATGATCCGAATCCAAGATGGCGCCACTTTGCAATCAAGCACTCTCTGCTGAATCCTTTGAAATTGTTTGCCATAAGCATCTGACATGTATGTCTCATGGAGCCGCAGCCAACGACATGTTTACCCACACTCCCAAAATACACCCTATAGTACGCACACATGCATGAGTGCATGTGCGCATGCACACACGCATGCATAAATGCACGCCCGTGCACCGTCTATGATGTGTTAATTAATTGCATCAAATGCAAACTGACTTTACAATCATAA
The DNA here is from genome assembly GCA_034401795.1 of Chaetoderma sp. LZ-2023a. Classification (NCBI taxonomy): domain Eukaryota; kingdom Metazoa; phylum Mollusca; class Caudofoveata; order Chaetodermatida; family Chaetodermatidae; genus Chaetoderma; species Chaetoderma sp. LZ-2023a. Next base: position 27,480,199 of record CM067361.1, on the reverse strand, counting down.
ATGAGAAAGATTACTTCCTCATGAAGCTGGAATAGATCACCACTTGTAGAAATTCTATGTTTTACTATGCAATAAAACACTGTTTAATATATTGAAAACTATTTTGACTGGGTAGCTGAGGTAATGAATAAGAATACCAGCTTTGGCAGGGATTTTGATATGGAACACGTTGAGATATGACCGTGTATGCTGACCTTAACATAGAATTTACAAATACAATTGTCTGATCAACCAGGACAGTGTAAAACAGTACGGAACTGCCAATAAATCCGAAAGAATCTTAATGCCAAAAAGGCTCCACTAATATATGCATAATTACCCTAAGGAATTTTGAAAATTAAAGGCTAAAGTGCCTGTTAATTTTGAATTCATTAGGCATCTCATCAGGGTTCCAATGCCAAGTTCCTAAGCACCATTTCTGATTTGAATAACATGTTGGGACCCATCATAACATTCAAATTGCTACCTATGGTGCCACTGTTATCCACTTACTAATTTAACATCTTACAATTTCGTAGGCAAACAAGCTTAATCTAATTAATCTTAGGCTTAGTTATGGTTTAGCTTTTTAGCAGTATGCCCTGACATTAGGTTTAGTTCAAATATAGTGGGTTTTAGCAATATGTAGTGACATGAGGCCTAGATTGGCTTTTAGTTTGTTTGAGCTTTAGCTAGTTCGAGAAATATGATTACTTAGGCGTAGCTATGGTTATAGATTGTATTAGCAACTGGGTGTGTGTCAAGTTTTGGGGCCCTTAAAATAAAAATAATTACAATTTTTTTAGAGATACTGAAGTATTACGAATATGTCAGCCTTGTGACAGTAAAAAATGCACATAGTTGTGTTTCAAACATCAAATTTATGAAAATTCTAAATTCCTAGCAAATCAAAAATATTTTTTTTTTTAAATTAAGAACAAAAATTTACAAAAAAATTTATCTTAAATTCCTTTTTATATTTTTTAATTCTTTTTTATATTTTTAGAAAATGCAGAAATCCCCAATATTATTTTTAGAAGTAATCTAAAGAAATCTAAAGAAATGGTACAAAACCAAGTTTCATGTGACATCAGATTTTTCCAAGACCGCCGATCGCTGGCAGAGGTTGCACTGGCCACATCTCATGTATACATCACACCATGGGACTTGATGTGATGCACGTCGTAGATTATTATTTTTTATTTTTTTTAATAAGGAGAATTTAACCAACATCACTGATAAAAATTAAAAACTAAAATATCAATTACTTATTGGCAAACTAATTTAAACTTATTAAACAATGTCTTACAGGCTAAAACTGATAAAACATTAACAGTATAAACATCAAAACATTGTTTTCTAAATATAAACTAGTGCATTATCAATTTTTCATTTAACACCATTACCCGTATCGATGATCTTGATTATGTAGCTTTTAACCATGCTATTACATCTGACAAACAGGCTGTCCAAACCCTATATCGTGCCTTTGGTGCAGCAACTCCGTCTTGATAAATCAAGAGGAAGGTCTGGTTAGGTGTCACATAAGGTCTGGTTGATAAATGTATTAAAATGCTTTAATTTTATATCGTTTTGGACACTGCATTTGCCAAGAAAGTGTTAAGAAAAAATAATAATAAAAATTAAAAATTATCCTTCCTACGGCATCAGAAATGCATATGATATCAACAGAAGTACCTGAAATAAAATGTGCATAGTAACAGTGTATATACATTTGCTGTTTATCTAAGCGTCAAAGCGGCAGGTGGTGGAAAGAGGAGGGTGAGTAGTAGTAGTAGTAGTAGTAGTAGTAGTAGCAGCAGCAGCAGCAGCAGCAGCAGCAGCAGCAGCAGCAGTAGTAGTAGTAGTGGTAGTGGTAGTGGTAGTGGTAGTGGTAGTGGTAGTAGTAGTAGTAGTAGTAGTAGTAGTAGTAGTAGTAGTAGTAGTAGTAGTAGTAGTAGTAGTAGGATTAGTAGTAGCAGCAGCAGCAGCAGCAGCAGCAGCAGCAGCAGCAGCAGCAGCAGCAGTATTAGTAGTAGTAGTAGTAGTAGTAGTAGTAGTAGTAGTAGTAGTAGTAGTAGTAGTAGTAGTAGTAGACTACATGTCTGATTGAAACAGCTATGACTCTATAAAGCTTCTGATACCCATGCCCCTAATCATTTGCAATACTGACTCTTGAGGCGGGTACACCTAGTGACCACGAGTTATGACGTCATCCATACATGAATTACCTGGAGGTCTCCTAACAGTTTCATGGCTGATGACCTCTATCGGTTAAACGTTGGTGATTGTAAAGGTGGCTGTGCTGATTGTCAGTGTCATCCTTTGCTTGACCCTGTTCCCTAAACATTTCATAGTCCTAACACATCCACGTGTCATTAGGCCCATCAATCAGCATTACTGTGGGCCACTATTTCAACACCTTGACCACTGGTGACTGTATAAGCGGCTGCGCTGATTCGTCGAAGGCTATGGCGTCACTAATATGCAAATGAGCCATGCCCCACCACCTTCACATCTTCATTACACCTTTGAATTATCGGGAATCATCGGCACTGATCAAAGCGAAAATTTGGCGAAAATGTGGTGAAGGATAGGCGGCTGCTCTGATTGGTTGACCGAGTTATGACGTCATCTCCTTTGCATATTAGGTCATGCCCACATGCTCATATATTGCCGGGGTGGTCATGGCCACTTAATAAATCGATACAAATAGGCCACGCTCCATGGTCATATATGGGCATGTGGACGTGCCCTAATATGCAAAAGAGATGACGTCATACCTCTCTTGAACATTCAGAACAGCCGCCCATCCTGTTACTGTTCTACTGAGCATAACCTCAAATGTTTGTAATATTTTGTCTTCTACCCGCAGATGTGTTGCCGGATGCTGTCTATTGCCGTTCTTCGTGGATGGCTTTAAAGACTGCGTTCATTATTGCCCAGACTGCAAGCGCAAATTAGGAGCTTTAAAGCGATCTACAACGGAATAGGGGGACTGATGTACAGATGGTTTGCGTGTTTCACTGATACGTCCGACCTGAGATCTAATTCCTCTATCTATTATTCACAGAAACTATTCATATATAGTACTTATATACTGTGTACCTTGATGAGTAAACATGTATTGCTACATTATATCAGAATATATATCATATCTTATTACATTATAAAGAAATATGCATATATGCTGGGGTATCTAGGATTGTCTATATATGCGGCCATCTGCATCTGGGCTTGCAGCTGTGCATTTACTAACTCTGAACACGCGTTATGTTCTTGTGATGTGGAGGTGGATCTGAACTCGCTACTATATCAATTAAGCGGGGTGGGTATTGGCGGGGCACCGACACTATTCTCCCTATAATCCTAAGCTTCGATAACAGCGACTATCTCCTACTCCAACAGTTAAATCTGCTGTCTGTTTTCATATTAATCTTGATTGAACGTCATTATTGCTGGCGGAAGCAATTGCTGATTACATTAAAAGCTGTCAGCAATGCTTATATTAAATCAAAATTGTTTTAGAACCTCGACTTGTAAATAAACAAAATTACGTCGCAAAGTCGGGCATTTTGACCCGGTTGAAAAAACAAAACGTAATTGAGCGCAACGCCTTATGATGTCATCTGATGAAGGCGAGAAGATGAGTGTTGTATGCAACTCTGCCTAGAAAGCAGAGGGTATGCGCGTTCAAGTGTATGTACCTTAGAAAGTAATAGCGCTATCGCAATACATTTTGCACGTGTCAATCTAGGAGAAATGGTGTATTATGATATTCTCAATATATTAAAAATTGTATCAATATTTGATATAAAAAACGTTTACAGAATCATGAGTCTTATATTATAACGGAAGTCAGATATAAAGTAGTGTGTTGGCATCTATGTATCTCCACATATAGGGTCAGATTCTCACTGGAAGACGTATGCTAAACCTTCACAATGAATATCATTGATAATATATATCCCCATCTACAAAAACCTTTGGGTCGAACATCTAGATTGGCCAGAAATACGCATCGAACTCGTTCATATATCTGCCATCATATCACATGCGCATGAGAATGTGGCGTTGGTAGTGGTGGTGGGATCTGGGTGGGGTAGATGGGGTGGGGGTGTACTATTCTGGCAATTACCGTTCCTTATGCACTAGGACATTGGAGGATTTTCTGGCAAAAGAATGAATTTATCGGGCAGATCCATCGGATCAGATGTAACGAGTACACCAAATTAGTAGCTTATAGATTATATCATACATTATGTTACTCTAACTGTTTAGATGATTTAAAACATATATTGAGCGCTGCGCTCAGTGGCGCCGGAAGCGCAGGGGGAACTTCCAGTTTGTCATATAGGCACGAACAGCGAGAGTGGGTGGGTGGGGTAGAGGTGGGGTGGGGGTGAGAGGGGTGGGTTGGGGGTGGGGTGGTTGCGGCTGTGCCCTATGCACGATTCTAAACAAAATTTAAACAACTTTTAATTATACTATGTTTTTAAATTGCTACTATTGGAATACATGGGATACCAAAATCTTCATATCGAGCCCCCCCCCCCACCCCCACCCCTCTCGTGACGTGACGTGGCCAAATACAAGTTCACCAAATTTCAATAAGCATATTTACTCAGCGGTTTAACCAGTAGTCAATCACACATTTGACATGCTTAATGTAAAATATTAAGTAGCACTACCACTACTACTACTACTACTACTACTACTACTACTACTACTACTACTACTACTACTACTACTACTACTAATACTACTACTACTACTACTACTACTATTACTACTACTACTACTTTTTTTCTTTTTTTTTAAATCCGACGCTGACGCAGTCGGACAAACTTCACGGAGGAACTCCTTTAAAAAGGCTTGAAAAACCCCAGAAAAAACCCTGGTAAACTAGTAAGCCTGATCAATATTACACCAAAACAAAAGATAAATAATGAGCATTAATATAATCTATAAATACATATGGCTTAAATAGTATAGATACAAAACAATAGGCTGATAAAGATCCGATAGCAAAACAAAACTTAACAAAGGAATTACTATTCAACCCAGGTGTAGTAGTAGACCCGTGTGGCGAGTGCAACTATCCAACAAATGAAAAGTGCCTCGTCAATCAATGACAAATAAGTCAATCATTGACGCCAGTGGGCTGATTCTTTATAGATCAGCGGGCGTAGTAGCATTTGGGTAGTATAATACATATATTCGGCAGACAAATTACAGAAAAATAGATGGTGCTCTTGTTTACATTTTCGATTTACTTTATTGTAAGGTTTAGTAAATTACGATTCAATCCATGTGTGGTAGTAGGCCCGTGTGGCGAGTGCAACTATTCAACAAATGAAAAGTGACTCGTCAATCAATGACAAATAAGTCAATCATTAACGCCAGTGGGCTGATTCTTTAAAGATCAGCGGGCGTACTAGCATTTGGGTAGCATAACATATATAGTCAGCAGGAAAATTACAAAAAAATAGATGGAAATAGATGGCGCTCTTGTTTACATTTTTGATTTACTTTGTTGTAAGGTTTTGTAAATTACCTGGGAACAAATAACCCTATAAAACCCTGTGCAAGTTTCTAAAATTACCCAGGACGATTTTATAATTCAATGGCAACTTACTTTATCGATTGATTATTAAATTACCCCAGTCTGTTTATTTGCTAACATGAATTATTAAACATAACACTATCAAAGTGCAGACTAAAATCAATCACAGCACACTGATTAATTAAAAGACACAGATAAATCAGTTGTAGTAATTAAATGATTTAAGCTAGTGCAGGCTCATTTATTTTTACAGTTCCCAACTCTATTGAAACTATGTTTGTTTTGCACCATATGTCCTTAAATACTTTTTCTTTACCATGCTGCTTTAATCTAAAATATTCGCAAGGAATATGATTCAGCAACAATGAACTAAATATTGCCTTTATTGCTCTATTGTGATTGCCCATAGATGGATTTTTCTTCTGAGCACACCGATGTTTCCTTATGGCACAAGCACCTATGGTTAGCATTGTTATTAAAATAGTCCTTTCAGACTTTATGATATGTACACAGCTTGATCAAAATTCCCTAAATAAGACTACATGCGCTTCTAGAACAATGGGCTTCGCTCCAAATTGTGTCAAGATTTGACTGATATAGTCCCAAAATTGTGACGATATTGGACATTCTGCAAATAAATGCTCGAGTGTTTCCTCATCTGTTTGACATAAGTAACACCTATCAGAAGTCGTAATATTGCACTTGCATGTCAAGTGTCCCACCCATAGCCGTCGATGTAGTAATCGCCACAATAAATCACGAGCCATGTTTGGTATGTATGGAGAATGTAAGATTTTCTATACATTTTTCCAACTGGATGGTTTATAGCTTGAGTCTCCTAATTGCTATGGGAGGTGTTACTTGTTTTCGTCTCATAATGTGGTACCATTCCTTGGATCTCATCTTCTATTTTTAACATCTCATCATCAAGAACTAATGCAGGTTGTGGAGTCAAACTATTATTATTTACAGTTGGCAGACGAAACCATTCAATTGGTACAGCATGTTTTATTTTATTTAGCAATCGCTGGACATCTATATGCTTCATATGTGTTTTTCTAGCTACTTCTTGCATTGAAATCCATCTACGTGTTTAAGGGTGTATCATATCAGATAAATGTTGAATGCCATATTTTGCAAAGGACGGTAGATAAAGTACTGCATTGTTATAACATATATTACTATTGCCCCACAATTGCTGTTCTAGTACTTCCTTCCAGCACGTAGGTGGAGGCATGTATCTGTCAAATATTTCTAACTCCGTAACTTGATCTTTAAACACATCTGGTCTCATTTGGCTATTCGGAGGTGGCTTCTTTGAGGTAAAACATGCTCCACCAGAAATGGTTCTACAATTCTCTCCATGAGAGCTCGTGAAACACATGCCCACGTCTCATCTGATGTAATACGATCATTCACAAATTTTAACCTTAAAGAAACACATTTCACTTTAATATCAATCAAATCAAGTACTCATTCTAACATAGCATTATTGAGAACACGATGGGAAACTAAATGATTCTTTTCCTCCCATATGAATGGCAATATCAACTCATTAACATATTTTTCTACATGTTTTGGCATGTGTACAACAGATGCTGTATGCCATAGCCCAGATAATGCCAAGTTGTTGACAACAAACACTCCACCAAAAATTGAAAGACGACGACGCTTCCAATTTGCTAATATTCTCTTAAGTTTAGATACTCGTTCATTCCAATTCTGTGTTGTATTCGGTTTCGTGCTAACATAGATGCCTAAAATCTTAATGGTATCATTATACCAATTGATTTCAAGTGGCTGGTCATACCACTCTTTCCATGGCCCCAAAAATACGCCTTTGGATTTTCCTTTATTGATTTTCAAACCAGATGCATTTTGGAACTTTTCTAGTACGTGGTTTAATATTGTAAAATCATTGTTTGAGCTTGCAAACACAGTTGTGTCATCAGCATATTGTGACAGCTTAAATGGTCTTTCTATGCCACGAATACTTATGCCTTGAATGTTATTATTTTGCCACAATGCTATGCCAAGGGATTCCATCACAATAACCAATAATAATGGCGATAGGGAACACCCCTGTCTAACACCATGTTCTAAGACAATTTCTCTGGATAATTGATTGGTCATTAAATAGCTAATCGTGATATCCGTGTATACAATCTTAACCCATTTAATAAAGATTGAGCCTAACCCAGACGATTGCAAATAATTAATAAGCAAATCCCATTCCACACGATCAAATGCCTTTTCGTTGTCCAAGGCAATCACAGCTGAAGGGATGCTATCCTTCTAAACCAATTGTATAAGGTCTCTTATTAACTATGTATTGGTTAAAATTGTCCTCCTAGGTACAGCACACGTCTGCTCTGTTCCAATGATTTCTCCTAAAACACTACCTAATTTCAATGTTAGTGCTCTGGATATTATTTTGTAGTCTACACATAGTAGAGAAATTGGTCTGTAATTCTGAATTAGATGTCTGTCATTTCGTTTATATATTAGCCTTACGTATGTCCTAGCCATAGTTGGTGGTAAAAGGCCTTTCTCAAATATTTCAGTGGCTAATTCTTCCATTCTTGGACCTACAAGGTGCCAACACGTTTGGTAAAATTCAACTGGAAGGCCATCACACCCCGGAGATTTTTCAAGTTTCATACCTTGAAGGGATTTAGTTAAATCTTCTAGTGTTAAGGGTTGATCACAAAATTGACTGCCTGTGTTTGACACCTTTTTGTCTATATTTGCTAACAAATACAATTTTGCATCTTCATCAATTCCCTCTGACTTGTACAATGACTCATAGTAATTGCATACAATAGTACTCATTTCATTGTTGGTAAAGACGGTTGAACCATCCGGCATGTTTAATGAGCACATCACCTTATCTATTGCCCATGCTTTTTCTAATGTGCAAAAATATCGGGTTGGCTTTTCCCCTTCTGCGTGCATCTGGGCTCTTGCTCTAATTTTTGCACCCTCAAACTCATATTGTTCTATATCTGTTATTTTAGTTTTTAATTTAAACCAGTAATTCATAATAATTATCTTCGCCATTATTTACTTTAGCATTAATTTTCATCAGTGATCGATGAAGTGTTTTCTTGCGCTTGCATATTTCCCGTGCTTTTCTAATAGCATACTTTCGGGACACATACTTTAAATCCAGTTTTACATCATCCCACCATTGCAATGTGCTCTTATATGATGCTTTCCTATTAATCCAATGTTGCCAACAACTCTCTATATTATTCTTATACAATTCTTCTCCCAACAGTGTTGTGTTTAATTTCCAAAACCCAACCCATTTTGTTACCCAATCAGCATTGGCAAAGGTTACACAAACCATGTTATGATCTGAGAATGCAACTGGCCAAATATTAACATCTCCCCGGTACCCTGTCAACAAACTACTCACATAAATCCTGTCGATCCTTGAACCAACTTTCCCATCTGTCGAAAAACATGTAAACCATGAGGTGTTGGTATTCTATAGGTGTCAACTAAATTTTCATTATCACATATTTCTTTTAAGGGGCTATGTGATGTATCAGTATAAGTTGAAGTTGCATTCCTGTCATTTTCTTTGTCTACGACACAATTAAAGTCACCACCCATTACTAAGTTTTCAGTGATGTTATCTAGTGCTGTTGTAGACACGTCATTAAACAAATTACGACGTGGTTGATGAGATGCAGGTGCATATATACACAGCAACGTGAAACGTGTTTGTTGTATATCTAGTGTGACTCTCACCCAGCGACCATTTGCACCTGATACTGAAGAGATTATGTTTACATAGGCTGAACAACGAGGGAGTATAATAATTGCTACGCCTGCACTATTAGCTTGAGTTACGAATAGAATATTCTGGATCCAGAAATCTTTTCTAAATTATTGTATGATTCTGACTTCTGAATTTTTGTTTCCTGTATCAAAGCAATGTCAATCTGCTCATTTTTCAGAGTCTCTAGTAAGTGGCGTTGCTTTATGCCACTATTCAAGCCTTTACAATTGAGTGTGCAAATTAGCATAAAAAGTAATAAAATGATGTGTATAACCGCTATTATTAAGCTAACTAGATTTTGGTTTTTTCGACCCTCTCTTAGACCATTTACCTATTTTACTCGCAAACGCTGCACTACTTTGCTCAACTTTTTCCAAATGCTTATATTTTAATATATCTGAATCATGACTCAGATGCCTATATTTAACCCATTTTGCCGTCACATATGGAACTAACACCGCTCATGCTTCTGACCTGTACATGACCATTTCATCGGGTGATTTAGAACTCTGTGTTTGAATGGATACATCGGATTCAGTGACTGACATTTTATCGTCTTCTATATCACTTTCCTCTATTTCTGGTTCAGAACTCTCTCCATCTTTCTGTCGCTTTGTACCACTCAATCGATCCGAGACACCAATTACTTTCTCTATATTATTTAAATCGTCTAGATGGAGTCTACTCTGTGGAAAATCAAATGTAGTTTCAGTATCTTGCGACCTGAATTTTACTTGTCCTAAATTAAAACTCTCTTCCAGAGGGTATTGATCATCATCTTCAACTTGTGTGGAATTAGCCTCTCTGACATCAGACTTGGATTGACTTGTTACTGGAGTAAGACTTAGCCGCTCATCTAGAGCCTCTATTTCATCGCCTGCAGCGACAGCGATTGGATTTTTAGTTTTTTCACTATGCTTCTCATTAACATGGACTTCAGATACAATCTCAGCAACTACTGGTTCTATGACATTCTCTTTAGAGACAACTTGCTCTGCACTTATATCAGCACCCTTTTTGACATATTTGTTCTGCGGGCATCGCCACTTAAAATGATCAGATGATCCACAAACTAGACATTTGTTTTTGTTAGGGAATATGGTGCAAGATGTGCTGTGCTTAAGCAGATTCTACACTCTTTGATTTGCCCCCTGTACCATAATGGCAAGATAAATCGACCATCTTAGTCTGTCGCCTTGAGTAGGAAAATTGAGACTTATATGCATTTTCGGGTCTAGTAGCTGTAACTTTCAGGGAATATTCTTCAATCATCTGTGAATCCAAAATCACTTGATACCAAACTTTCATTTGTCGTTATGGTGGCCATATTGGATATCAAACTGGCGCTATCTGAAAAACAGTTTTTCAACATTTTGACTCATTAATCGCCTAGGGTCTTGATTTTAGTGTCTAGGTATATGTTTTAATGCATGTAACTTTCAGGGAATATTCTTCAATTATCTGGGAATCCAAAATCACTTGAGACCAAATTTTCATTTGTCGTTATGGTGGCCATATTGGATTTCAAAATGGCCGCTATCTGAAAAACAGTTTTTCAACATTTTGACCCATTAATCGCCTAGTGTCTTTATTTTAGTGTCTAGGTATATGTTTTAATGCATGTCAGACCAGGTATGATGGTTGATAGGCAATATCATAGTAATATGGTTAACCCTTTGAACCCTGAATACCAAGAATCTTAATTTCAAGGCTACTATAAAGGGTATGTTATTGAATATTTCATAATTAATTTAACTGTAACATGTTGCTGCCATAGACAGCAACATAACCTAGTCAAATTAACCTCAAAATATTGATCATAATAATTATTAAATCGTAAATGAGTGTTATATTCCAAACTTTCTTGTTTAAAAGGTTAAAAACGTATTTTTATAATAATACATGGCCCGGGATAATTTTAGAATCTCTAGATCAAAGTAAATTGAAAAGACGATCCTGCGCTTATCCTCAAATTGTATTTATAAAAACCACTGTCGTCTGCTAACAAACAGACACACTGCATATCTTTGCCATTTGGTAACACATGTAGTCAACGATGGAGAGTGAATTAGATTTGCCGGCAAAAAATAAACCAACTGATTACAGTTTATGTATTAAATGCCAAGAATATAATAAAAAAGAAAGATTGACCCCACTCCCCGAGATGTAGAATCATATGATACATTTTTAGCGAATGTCAATAAAAGATCTGAATGGGGCAGTCATGATTTTATTAATGTAGGGAACATATTAATAGGTATAACAGCATCGTACCTTTTGCAAAAGGGTTCTAAGTGGCATCACAGCTGTTATAGTGAAACCACAGACAAGAACAAAGCTAAAAGAGACGAGATTAAGTATCTCAATAATCCTGAAAAACGTATGGGGAAGGGGCGCCCAACCTTATCTGTAGAATCTAGTGGCGTACTACTGGGATCTGCCACAGAGCGTTTTGATCGTGAAAAGTGCTTTTTCTGTCACGGTCAAAATACGGAAAAAGATAATTAAATTTTATATGCCTGTCGTAGTGAGAATAGCGGGGATATCTGTCAAAGAGATAGTAGATAAAAGTGACAATGCATCCTGGAAAGTACAATTAGCTGACATAATATCAGAAGGGGACTTTCTGGCCAGGGACATTGTCTATCACAAATCCTGCAAAACCACATACTGGAGAAGTTATGTTCAAGGCCCTGAAAGACGCACTGAAACTAATTAGAATAGTGAGGAGACCATTTTCTTTATAGCAGCAGAGATGGAATTGTATGATGAGTTGCATGAAAGAATAGAATCTGGAGACTATATAACGACTGTTCAGGCTGAAGAATTGTATTATAATATAATGCGTGACCACGGAGTCACTGGTCATGCAATATCCAGACGAACACTAATAACAAACATCACACACAATTTACCAGACATTGAACTATCCCAACATAGAGGTAAATTACCTGGCGTCTTCCATTCAAAAAAAATATGGACGTGAAGCAGTCGATATTGCTATTTCTGAACAAGACATAAAAGGCGACCTTAATATAATATTTAAATGTGCCAAAATCATCAGAAAAGAGATAACTAAAGCCAGAAAAGAGAAACCGTGGTTATTTACAGGATCTCTAGATGGTGTTGGCGAATCTGGATTGCCAGTAGAGCTATTAATGTTAAACAGATGGATCTTGCAAGGTTCTAAGGCTGCGACTACTGAGTCACGAGATCAGTCTCTAAGAAAATCATGTGTCACAATTTCTCAAATAATGATGCAGAAATGTAAAACTTCAAAGCAAGTAGCATACACAACAAAATCCCGTTCTGAATTGTCTACTTTTCGTCGCCAATGTGAAAGTCCTTATGCAGTCGGATTATCTTGGTGGATATATCACAATTTACGCAGCCAGACCGCTATAAATCTGCTCAGCCATTTATGTTGTGGAATATCATATAGTCGGGTGACCAGGGTTTGTAGTCAGATAGCCAATGCTGTGCAAGAAAACATCAATAAAAATGGTATTTTTGTCCCAGTTGGTATTGTGAAAGGTAGAGCTATTCGGGCTTCCGCTGATAATGTTGACAAGGAAGTTGATACTTTTGATGGAAAGTCAGGTTTCCATGCAATGGCAGCTTGTGTATATCAGCCAATATGTGCTGGAGAGACCTTGGCCGAACCACTTGATCTATATGAAGTTTCTGCTGGTGGCCTTTTAGGTGTTCCGAGCTCATACATCAAGATTCTTAAATGCGACTTAGAATGCAGTCCCAAACCTCAATTCAGTCCCCATTATGCATCGTATAAAGTGGGTTCCTACGATGAACATTTTGATAGAGCGATAAAGCATGATATGTGTGGGATGATGGCAGGATATTTCAACAGATCTCAAACAGTTGATTTAAATTCGTCTGATGTAGAACCTAAAACAGTTGCCTCTGACGATTCCTGCTTTTGATGTCACCAATATTTTGTCAGATAATGTACAAGGTGTGCTTTCAGTAACTGACATATCAAATATGCCAGCAGTGCGAGAGGAGCACGAGTGTTTATTTAGTTCAGGCGAAATATCTGTACAAATGTCTCCACAAGTAGTAGATGAGGAGAGAACAACGCAAATGATACCAGTGTGGGCTGCATACAAGAGTCTTTCAAACACATCTGAATCCACGAATCATTCCTCTTTGATTGTTGATAAGGCATTTACTCTACCTATCATAAATGCCCCAGCACACGAATGGTCAACCCTGGTTACCACTTTAGACCAACTTTGTAGATTGAACAGACTGGTGTCTGGTAATGGGCGGAAGCTTGTTGTCACATTTGACATGGATCTATACAAACGAGTGTTGAAGTTGGAATATTTGGATTCACGGTTCAAGGATCAGTGTGTTGTGTGTCCAGGTGCATTCCACACTTCATTATGTGCTCTCAGATGTTTGGGAGAGGCCATAGAAGGAAGCGGGATTGAGGAGGCTTGGGTCGAAACAGGTGTTACACTTCTATGACTGTTAATCACATTATAAATGGGAATCATTACAACAGAGCTATGGAAGCTCACGAAGTCACCCTGCAGGTATTGTTCGATTTTTGGATAGAAGAGTGTTTTGCTGAATGGCTTGCTGTCCGCATAGCTCTTGAAGAGAGTATTAAAATACTGGCTGATGCATGCACATCGAAACAGAGCATTCGTGAGTCACAACAGAGATTATTAATCACACTTGAGTCACTTAATATAGAGTAACAGCTTGCCGACTGTGATGCTGAGCACAACACAGAGCCCATTTTCAAATGGGCACGAATGTACATGAAACAGGTCTTGACCTTACTGCAATTCCAGGGTGCTACCCGGCTAGGTGACTGGTTCCTTCACCTGTCGTCACTTGAAAAACTATGGGTGTATTTCTTTGCTAATGGGAGGCATGATTATGCACAGACTATTCCAGAATATATTGCACGAATGTGTCGGCTTCAAACTACTGATCCAGAAATCTGGCAGGACTTTATGGCACATGAATTCACTGTGAACACTTCCAACCAGATACCATTTACCCGCATCGGTATTGATCATGCTCAAGAACATGTAAACAAAAATCTCAAAGGTCAGGGTGCTATTGGCGGCATCACTCAGTCTCCTGCTACTCTTCTGAAGTGTTGTATGTGCGCACCAGTATTAGCACGAATTGCCAATGAAACAGAGGCCATGGCTGACTTAAAGAAACAGAGTAAAATTTATCACCATGAACTCAATAAGTCAACAACACTCAGGCAAGAACAAGCTATTAAAAAGCTATTTGATGTCCTAGCACGTTGTAGAATATGCAAGAGTGGCAATACAGCAATGGTTAAGCTTGTCACTAATGAGATAGTTCCTAAAGCTGTTGAGGAAAGCATCCTGTCCTGTGAGCTCGTGGGAAAATCTGCAATGCAGAAATTTGTTGATGAAAGAATATGTGGAAATACAAATCTTTGGGACAAGATGACAAAATGCAAGTCGTTTACATGGACTTCTACAACCAAGGAGGTTAAAGTACAGGCACAGTCTGATGTTTTAACCCTCCAGGCAACGGCTGGTCTAATGTCTAGACTACTTGTTGTAGCACGCTCATCTCGTGAAATAGATATGGAAGAGGTGATTGGTAATTATGAATTTACAACTGTTAATCGGACATTAATGAGACCAGATGGTTCTGTGCACCCAACATTAAATAAAGGCTCATTGATAACTGTCTTAGAGAATCTTCCAGTGTCACCGATGGAGGATTGCCAAGACAATCTCATTTTAGATGGTGCATACGGTTCCACAGATACACAGCGCTGTCTAATTGTAGACGGTATGGCCGTAGTACAAGAACTCATGGTTGTGAAGTCATTTGAAAATGGTAAAGCCCTTGGCAAAGCTTATGTTGAGCTCATTGATATCAAATCACGTAATTACAATTCTGTAAGTGTAATTTTTTACAATTACGCTGTCGTTGGCTTATTAAAGGAATCAACACGTGAACGACGCAGGGGTGGAAAGGCACAGCCAAAAGATTATAATGTAGAAGACAATACCAAAATTCCTGAACTAAAAGTATTCCTTTGACGTGTAGCTACAAAAGATTCGTTGACACTTTATCTTGCACAGAGATTAATAGACCATTCTAAAATGTGTATGATAACAGCCACACGCAAAGAAGTGATGTCCAACTACACCAATAATGCCACTCCTGGTGTCAGTACACAAGAAGAAGCCGATACCTTAATGATCTTGCATGCAGTGGAAACAGATAAAGCTGGATATACTGTTCACATTTACAGTCAGGATGTAGATGTTTTGATTCTTGCGCTGAGACGTACAGCTCTTCTTGGCAAGAAATCTGCCCTGGTGATGGGCACGGGTGATCGACGACGACTAGTTCTACTTCAACCTATGTATGATGCTCGTGGACCGGAGAGAGCAAATGCTCTCTGCAAATGGCATGCTCTCACTGGTTGTGATACCACAGGCTGCATAAGAGGAAAGTCTAAGAAAGCGTGCTTAGAAGCCTTCCTAAAAGCAGATACCAAGATTGTAACTTTAATATCCGGCCTCGGCTGAGACACCCAGCCTTCTAATGATACAGTAAATGGGTGCATTTCCTTTTTATGCAGTTTATTCTGTAAGAAGAATGTTCACATTACTGAGCCGCATCACCTCAGATGGCACATATTCAAACAACAAGACATGAACAAAGGTGTCGACATGCTACCTCCGACACGTGGAACATGGATTTAGCATATCCAGCATGCTCACCGCTCAGCTTCGGTGTAGGAACAAGACCTTGTTGTCAGTCCACTATCACCAGATTCCTTACAGCATGGCTGGGTGAAGGAAGAGCACAGGCTTGTACCTCTGTTATCCAAGGTTGCACCAGCCCCTGCAGCGGTGGTTGAGTTAGTGAGGTGTACGTGTGGTACCACTAACCCAAGCTCAACAAATAAGTGCGCTTCAGGTAGATGTTCATGTCGATTAAAAGGTCTAGTGTGTACATAACTGTGCCGGTGTGAAGGAGAGGAAGACCATTGCCAGAACTTAAGTAGTTATGTTGACCCAGATGATGCAAACTGATCTCAAAATTAGGACTTCAGTGTATTATATTTACAATAAGCGAATTTGAATTGTTGTTTAATCATCAGTTTTGGTCAAAGAAATAGTAGCAAATTTGCAGTTTGGGACGAGGTGGCAAACGGCCGTCGTAACCAAAAGATCAAAAGATTATTTTTTTAATGTTAAAAATGGTAAAAAAGGTATCTATATTGGATATATTACAAGTGAGTAATGCGTATTCCAGTGGCGTAACGATGTCGTTTGGGGGCCCCTGGTCAGAACGTGTGTGGGCCCCACTTCTGGATCTCCTACCAAGAGATTTTTTTTAAATTTAGATGCTCTCAGAGGTATATATATATATATATATATATATATATATATATATATATATATATATATATATATATATATATATATATATATATATATATATATATATATAGACTCTCATTTGGTTGATTGTGCAGAATTGAAAAATATTCGCCAAAATCTTTAGGGCTTAAGCCCCTACACAAGCCACAGTTGCCTACGCCATTGCAGTATGGAGTGGTTCTGAGTGCCACTCACCATTAAAGTTGGGAAAGTAGATGATCTGAGAAGTCATCTACTGCTAGGCTGCATTCTGATAAAAAGGTTATTATTATTAAAGAAAGAAGGTTCAAAACTTCTACATAAAATAATATTGCAGGCTGGTGGGGCCCCTAATGGTCAGGGGCCCATGTTCCTTGAACCTGCTATTGCTACACCACTGGTGTATATAATGTATATATGTATATATGTTCTTTTTTTCTCTAAACATATACCAATTAATGTAAAGTCTTACTCATTTTAAGGCAAGGACCAGTTGGATAATTTTTGTGTAATTTAATAGGGATTTGTCCATATCGGCGGCCATTTTGAAATCCAATATGCCCGTTCTATGGGACACTGTTGTTTGTTATCTTATTTTCTATCTTTTTACATGACTCCCTGATGCAAACACATGCTATAGACTATGGCATGTACCTTGATACCATGTATGCCAATACACAGCCGGTGATATAAGTAGAAAACTAACTTGAATATGGCGGCCATTTTGAAATCCAAGATGGCGGCTTACCGATAGATAGGAAACATTGGTATCAAGTGGTTTCATGTATCTTGATATCATGAAAATACTTCCTGAAAGTTTCAGCTACTATACCCAAAAATGCATATAAGGTACACAAGCTGACAGACTAATCTACCGTGACCTTAATTGGGAGATGTTGTTCTACCTTTTCGAACCAAATTCTTCTGATGCCATTTTCTAAGGTTCGATCAAATGGATAGGTCTCGTGTTCTACTTTGTCCACTTTGCCATACTTGGGCAATTTATTGATAACCCGTTCATCTGGGATCTCTAATGGAGCTTTCATCTTGACTAATGGACGATCAGAATCTATTTCCTCCACATTACACACCTCGCCCTTCACGACAAGGACCTCGTCGAGCAACTTTTTCTTCACACTTTCATTAACTACGGTGACATTCCATACAGATTTGGAAACGTTAATGAGACCTTGAAGGACCCGTGGCCCTGCCCCAACTACATCCTTCAACCCATGATACACCTCAATTGCCGAAACACCCCAAGCCTTTGTCGTCATTTTAAGACTCAGGGTACGCTTATAGGCGGTTGCGATGGTGTTTTAATAAAAGAGGAAACCCATACTACTACAATATATAATACAAATATATAATACCAAGACGTCGGGGAAAGAGCTAAACACTAAATAAATAGAATTCCCTTTTGAAACCCTGACACCTACCAACAAATATACGAATAGATAGTGCAGTCGTATATTTGTTAGTTTGAACCACTTTCTAAGTGGTTCACTAACACCTAACCGATTAAAGTGGTTTCCTAATGCATACTAACATATTACAGTCATATATGTGTTAGTCTGTTCGAGTTGACCGGGAACAGCCAACTGACTATACAGATTTATAAAATCAAAGTACTAGGCTTGCGCTTACAAATGACAAATGAATTAAATACACTCACTCAAGCGATATTGCCAAATATAATGCGCTAGCAAACGAACTATAGAAATAGCATACTGGCCCCGGGAGAAAGGTATTGCATTGACCACAGTAAGAGGAGACCTATTAAATGGCTGAAACCGCCAGCTAACGGGAGTGCCTTTAGAAAATGGAGACACAAAATGCGCTCCAACCAAGACAAGAATTTACAAATTAAACATAACGTTTGAAAGGAAATACGAATACGAAATATATGTATACAATCTATCTACAAAATCGCGCTAGAAACTGGCAAATTCGGGCAGCAATTGCAGAGCTAAATAAACGCGTGCGTTCACTACTACTACTACTACTACTACTACTACTACTACTACTACTACTACTACTACTACTACTACTACTACTACTAC
Source organism: Chaetoderma sp. LZ-2023a (assembly GCA_034401795.1). NCBI lineage: Eukaryota > Metazoa > Mollusca > Caudofoveata > Chaetodermatida > Chaetodermatidae > Chaetoderma > Chaetoderma sp. LZ-2023a. Next base: position 27,461,395 of record CM067361.1, on the reverse strand, counting down.
TACTGGTAAGTATGGAATATACACTATCAGTTACAGTCAATTCGTTTGGTTGTGAGTCGGGTAGTTGAAAGCCGGTTCGGTGAAAGAGGATTTTTGTCCTCTAGATGATGGGCCAGTGGGTAGGCTACTCGGCTCCCAAACGCTAGGCGAATCGGTGCCATAGAATTGGCTGGTTCGAACCTCGCTCAGGTCGAAAACTGAAAAATGTAAAAATTACATTCCAATATCGACTGTGCTATATCCTAGTGCCAATGCGTCGTCAATGACAGGATTCCTAGAACTAATGCTTGACAATAATAAAATAATCTACTACTACTACTACTACTACTACTACTACTACTACTACTACGGTATCTCCTCCGACACCGTTTGATGCAATTCAAACACATTTGTTATATGAGTTACCCATACGATTGCTGATTGAGAAAATACGTTTATATTGAGGGGCCATGGCGGCGTCAAACAGCAAAGGGTGGATAGTTGTGATGGCACGTTGAATTCCGCCAAACAATTTTAGTGGTGATAGCGGGCCCACCGGACGGATGGACGAACATACAGACTGACCAGGGGGGCGGACAACCACACAGACAGAGTCGTTTACTCTACCTTATCTGTTTCTTGTTAAAAACAGGCGGGCGAGTGGTGGTTGCGCATGCGTGCATGCGTGAATGTGAGTGCGGGTAGGTGGGTGGGTGGGTTGGATGGGTAGATACGTGGATGGGTGGGTGGCTGAGTGGGAAGGCGAGTTAGTGGAAGGGTTCTGAAGAGGTCTCATGATTTTGGTCTCAAAAGTTTAAGTACAAAGTCGGAAGGCGGAATTCTCAAAATACTAGCCTATACTTACGCGAGTGACACATACACGTTCCAAGATTGAAGTGTTATTCTAAAGAATAATCGTGTGTCAACAGCGCCTCAAAGCGCTCAAAATTCTACTTATTAACCCTTTTTTAAAGAAAATAATAATTTTTACAATAAAATTTATAAATATAACATTCTCTTGTCGTGCAAATGGACATTATCCAAAACAACTACAGGTGCTGTTTTTTGTCCGGCTTGACCGTGAAAACGGTCATGAAAATTCATTTTTTCCTAAGCCTAGTGTCAATTTGCCGGCTGAGAAAAGACTTATTTTTGGCAATTTACCACTGAAGCGACTGGCTCGGTTAATCATTCCAGTCGTAAATTTTCAAAAATCATATTCCTTGGATGAAAAACTGGACATTCCTCAAGACCACTACAGTATCCGTGTTGGCGTCCTTGACCATTAAAGAGCTAAGTTAAGACAAAGGGTTTTTTCAAGGGTAACACAGTGTCATTAACAGTAATGAGAACAATCAGAGATTGTAGACGATCGCGCACCGTTTTGTTACATTTTCTTAAATTTCGAATTATCCACATTTTTCGACTATCTTTTTCGCACCACGATCAATGTGGTAGGAATCCTAACACACAGTGACAAAATATCTTGTGTTACAATTGCGCCAAAATGGACAAACAGTACCTGAGATGTCAATCAGTGCCTGCATTTGAAAATCCTGGCACAAAAATAGTAACCTTTCTTGTGCTAAACCCTGAGCCAAATATGGGATCAGAAGTAATTAGTCGCAACTCGCAAATGTATAGCATACGCCTGTTTGTCAGTCTGTTTGTCGATCGGTCGGCCTGTCGTTCTCAATTTTGTTTACATCTTTAATAAAGCCGCCCATTAGTTGCAACAATATATCGTGTCACTTAATTGGATCGAGATCTGGGCACGTACGCAATCTCCCACGAACGCAGGCAGAGATAGCCATAACCGAATGCAATATGTCCTCTTCTATATAGCCCATTCTGGCCAATGATAATATAATACTACAGCTAACTAATGCGTTCGTTCATATTTAATACTTTAGCTCCCCACCAATCCCTGGAAAAACTGTATTGCACATGGGCCTGCCTGTATGCGTGCATGCGTGCGTGCGTGCGTGTGTGCGTGCGTGCGTGCGTGTGCGCGTGTGTGTGTGTGGGGCGGGGGGGGGGGAGCGTGTGGGCGTGCGTGAGTGTACCTGCCTGTAGGTCTACTAGGATTTCGAATCGTTGCTCTTATTCTGAGACAAAATCTAAAGTAAATCCTAAGAAAATTTAAGATCTGAACCAGTGGCGTAACGAAGGGTTTTTTGGGAGTTGTACCTCCTTCCCAATCCACCCACATCCATGAGCCAGGATCATGAAAAAATAATTGCGAAGCTATTGAATCAAAAGTATAAAACGTAACTTTTACCTGAGCGTTTAAAAAACTAATTCAACAATTCGCACGACTCCCGACGAACCGGACATATATGTACGCTGCGCCACTATTACTTACACATACAATTATGTTGTTTGCAAATTGGGCACACAATGTCTTCAATGGCTATCATTTCCTTTTTTTAAATATGCGGTATTTACACATGTTGTATCCGTCTTTATTTATATGCCTATATAGAAACAATTAATAGCTATCGTAACTGCCTGATGCAGTGATGATGAGAGCGGTGGTCTATAGGTGGCCGGGCGGGATGTTAGTTTCCCCTAGCATGTGGGCCGTCGAGGGGCCATGGACCAATCTCATCTCTCTTTCAAAATCCAACTTAATCCTATTTTTAATAATGAACGTAATATTTCTTGCATTATGCCGTCAATTAGATAGACCATAGACTATAGCACACATGAGATTACATGTGTGGAGTAGGATCCAAACAAAATCGCGATGTATCATTAAGTCCACTTAAGATGAAGATATCTAAATTTTAAAGCAAAGTAGGACCTAATGGAGAGATCCGATCTGTCACCCACGTATTTGACGTCATAAAAACAATCAAAATGACGTAATGCTCTGTCGTTAATATACGAATTGCATGTCTTTGGCGAATCTTCAATGACAAAATGAAACTATATGCTGTGCACGACTCTGCGGATAATGGAGAGATCCGATCTGTCACCCACGTATTTGACGTCATAAAAACAATCAAAATGACGTAATGCTCTGTCGTTAATATACGAATTGCATGTCTTTGGCGAATCTACAATTTACTAAACATTGTGTTAAGTATTTTGAGATTAACTTGACCGGGCGCCGTTACCGCCTACGCAGCAACGGCGCTCAGTCAAATTACTCCCGAAATGCTCAAGAGCTCATCTGTATAATTACCGTGAAATTAGATTCAAGTTAAGATCGATTCCAACACGTCGTATTTGCATCATATTTACCACCTTACAGAAAAAATTATTATTAAGAGCTAAGCTTGGACATATCGTCCAATACTGATCTAAACGTCAAGTGCATTCATACACGTATCGCTATAGAGGGATCCCATCTGTTACTCAAAATATCTGACACCATAATCAATTACGTCACATGCTCGGTGGTGTCATAATCAGATTGACGTAAACGTGGAATATATTGATTCTAGAAATTCCTGTTTCACATCGTTGGATCAATTTCAACACGCCTACAAAATGGAAAACGCTTATCTAAAATGGATGAGCATAGCTTAAACGGATCCCTCCCTTAGGTTTGCCAAATCCAAATAAAAAACCTTACATAGTCTCTCCTTGCCTCTGGAGAAAATGTTTATTCTGTGAGTTCATTATGCTTTGAGAAAGCCGCATGTATAAAAGGAGCAACTTTTCTTAAACCTATACCGTTTGTTGAATTTAGAAGATGCGTTAGCTTATAAACACGTGGGTGCTTCCAGTAATACTTTTTGATGCACATTTTGCGTAATTCAGAAGTTATGAAATGGTACTCATCTTCGATGTCATCACAGAAATGGCATGTTCTCTCATTGAATAGTATCGGCATAGGCGTGTCCCATCTACCGGCTTCTACATTAAGTCTATGAGATCCGGTACTTGTTCAGAGAAAACAATGTTTCAATCCTCGCTTAAAATGTACTCTCTAGATTTCAAATGGAAACACCCCTCCCCCGACTGGCGCCCTGGGTGGACTTATTCAGATCACTATCCCCATCTGAGCATCCCCACCAGCCACCCAGGCAATCCACCCACCCTACCTCCTGTATAAGCCTATGCGTTAGTTCTATTATTCTTGTTTCCGAAGATATTATTTACATGCATTCACGCCGAACCACCGCCGGATTTCTAATTAGGAACCCTCGGGGCGTAACTTGAATTCTGACACGACTTTCTTTGTGTAATCGCTATCTGATAACTTGTATATTATATATTGATATATCAGCTAGCCACAGATACCAAATTTAACAAATATACACATTATATTGAACTTACGCAGGATTAAACTAAAAACACGCGATTTCTACTACATCAAATGTGAACAAAGGCGCTCGCTCTATGACGCGCCTTCAACCGATGATGTCATAAGGCTACAGGCGGGTTTTGCAAATTTGATAACGTCAATCAATTTTAATTTTGCTATTTTCGGAAAACTTAGCTAGTTTTCACGAAATAACTTTTATATGTGATTTCTTTCATAGGTTTCACTATGTAGGTATGTGACATTTTAGGGAACCTTTAAAACATTCTCTGGGCACGCGTTTCTACTAAATAGGAAGGAGTTGTGGCGGAGGCAGGATTGACTCTCATAGTTGAATCATATATATTTCTCTCTCCCATACCGCTTCTCTCACTCTCTCTTTCTGGCTCTCGCGCTCCCTCTCTCTCTCCCAGTGTGCCCCCTCTCTTCCCATCACCACCCCCCCCATATATCATATCCCCTCTCTCCCTCTCCCCCTCCCCACCCCTTTCCTCTCTCACTCTCTCTCCATCTCTCTATCCATCCTCCCTTCCCCACCCCCTCTCTATCCCTCTCTCTCTTTCTTTCTTATTTAGCAGGTTTTGGTTGCGGAGGCTGCTCCCCAGCCACAGTCCAGCCCCGCCGGTATAACTGAGCGGATTATATGGTCCATTTATGAAAGGCTTTTACCGTTAAAATATATATATATTAACTTCACTACCCCTCTCGTCACTCACCAACCCAACCACCCATCCAACCAATCAATCCACCCCCACCCGACACACCAACCAACCCCCCCCCCCCCCACACACACCTCGCGCCACCACCTCCCACCCTCCCCAACAAACACCCGCCCACCCACCCGCTCACCCACCTATCCACTTACCCACATGCTCACTTACCAACTCAACCACATGCTCACTCACTCACTCACCCATATACTTACCCACTCACTCACCCACTCACCCACCCACCCACCCACCCACCCACCCACCCTCCCACACACCCACCCACCCACCCACCCACCCACCCATCCACCCACCCACTCACCCACTCACCGACTCACCCACCCACTCACTCACTCATATAATAATTTTTCTAAAGTGACATCTGATTAATTCTTACTGTTTTGGAGGAGTATATATGTGAATACGGCATAACATACCCTCAGGCGGCGGTGTGTTCAGCCACCCGTTAAGCTCTGAGGTAATGTGGGTTAATAAGCTTAGTTAACGCCTCTTGTGTCAGCAGCGCATCAACTCGCTCAAAATACTGCGTTTCACAATTAACCTTTTAAATGTATCAATGTTGTAAAAGAATTTGAAATGTTATCTCAGTGAATGACCATTTTCCCGCCAAGAGAAGCCTGTTTTATGTAAACCTACCACTGGAATTTATGACAATATTTTAGACAGAAAATCTATATCCTTACTTAGGCAGTTTGCATTTTTTAATATTTGCCACTGGAATGACTGGCTCGGTTACCTAGCCAGTAATTCAAGTGGTAAATTTTCAAAAAGAGTATTCTCTGGGCTTCCAAATAGACGCTCCTCTAGACTATTGTAAATGTCATCGTCTTCAACTTGGTGATTAAAGTGTTAAGCTGGCAGTCGAGGGCTTAATTGCAAACAGGCTAAGCCAGTATTTCTGGGAGATTAAAATGTATTTCCTTATTTTAATCATTTCTACTTTACAGTCTTCATATACATAAGACATTTCTACTACAGGCTGTAATATTTTGAAATTAATATAATAGGCAAATATAGATAGCATTATAGGCAGATACAGGTCAAATTATTTTTAAAATATATACTAGAATTGTTCAAACATTGCAAAAGATTTATAATAGTTCAGTTAAGCTGAAATCATCGGTCAACGCCGCGCTTTCATCTTATCACCACACATTATTCTCTCCCAAATTATGCACGAAACAGAAGGGAAAGTGAAACGATCAGTGAGAGAAGTGTTCTGTTCGGAAGCACGAACGTTCCAATGGATTTTGCACGTACATGATCGGATGTTTCGGCTTTTATATTGTTGAACAGAGGTAATAAAATAATAAAATATCTGGTTTTCACGGTTTACAGATTTAACAAAATAATGTGTTTGTCGCAACAAACCTCCAACGCGGTCCCATCCCAATAACCTCCCTGAACGTGTAGTCCCTATCATCTTACACCGAACATTCTCAGACCTATCTCAATAACAAACAGGGACGTTACAGATGCATTTTTAAATGTATATGAATTACCGCCCCATCTCACTCCTAAGTTACCGAAGCAAGGTTATGGAGAAAATTGTCGTCACATATATCTACAACTACATTAGAAACGACATCACACCCGAACTCCGTTTAATCTATCTCGACACAGTCAGCCAACTTCTCGAAATTTATAATGAAATAATGCTTGCTATTGGCAACCAAAATGAAGTCATATTCGTTTTTCACCAACTTCACCGCCTTCTACCAAGTGTGGCACAGTGGTTTACTCCATATATTAAAATACCTTAGCGTTAGCATACATGGTTCGAGAGTTATTTAAAAAAACGTTATTAAAGAATGGTTATAGATGGAGGCGAGTCTAGACGTCTGTGTGTCTACTTCACCTACTATTTTTAATCTTTATAAACGACAGATCAAGCCCAATCCATGACGATCCTAAACAATATACTATAGTTTGCGTAGGACAAAGTTTACATTTATGGGAGCTATCATCAGACAGCTTTTGGCACCAACAACGTCCAGTCAAATTAGTTTCAAAATATCCAACTCAATTCAATTCCTTGATATTGGAATTATGAGAGTGAGTCAGTGAGTGCGGGAGAGAGACAGATAGGTAGAGAGTTGGAATGAGAGGGAGGTATTATCACAGAGTCATGACCTTGACTTTAGACGCTCGATTGACCTCCAGTTAGTGTAAACCCTACGTTGGCATTTCGCTGTAACAAAATTATGTCAACAAGGTGAAAACATGCATATCGAGTTATACCAAATCTGTTCTTGTAATGCCTGAGAGTTAGGCAGATTTAACAAAGAGATAACCAAAGTTTAAAGAGGTTGGTTATGCTGGCCCTATCATGGAACTGGAAGATATGACATTCGGATTGGCTGATATCTGCAGGGTGTGATTATCAAGGTCGAGGACACAGGTTGGAAATTAGATGAATCGAGTATACACAGTTGCCTTGGTAACCAAGTCACATGTTGGTAACCTAAATCGGTTATATGTCAAGGACATTAAACGATCTAGGGCAAAGGGGTGAACCAAATAAATTTTACAATGCCTACAACATGCTTACAACAACGTGAACACAGAATACGCCGATGACCATGGTAACATGGCTCATCCAAATGATGCTGCTTCGAGCCTCTACCCCATGGGCCCCGGGTGAAGTAAATAAGATGAATAGTGGTCTTAAATGACAATTCAGAGACTTAGTCCTTTAATGCTGACATTAAAATGCTCGACTACAAAGGGTAAACGCACAGGACATGGAGTCACAAGGGTAGAAGACAGTACGGTCAGACGCGGGGAGGGTGAAAAGGTGCAATCAGCCCTAGCTACAGATGTTATAATAAGTGTGAACCGAAACTCGCTTTCAACAGTAATTTGTATAAATCATTTTGAAATTTTGCATAGATGTCCCTAATATGAAATTTAATTAATGTCTTTTAATAATACGGTTGTCAAAAATTCCAAGATGTCACGGTTCGTGCACGATTTGGAAACTTTTATATGTTCAAAAGAGGTCGGTGAAATGAAAAGTCAGAATCCTGGAACCGGAATTGTAACGGTATATCATGTAGCATGTTCAGTCAATAACAGATCACTCACTTGATGGCGCAGATAGAACGATACATCGTAACTCACAGGTTATGATGACAGTTCAAGTATGTGCTGGCGAACTCGGCACAACACATTCAGTTCATCCATCCATCCATAGCCTGGGCCCAGTACATCTTAACACTGACAGTTACATTTTACAAACTAACATCGCGACTTTCACGTTGGTTACGTCACGCACAAGGCACTTAATTTGGCCTGAGTCTCAAGACCGCTGCTTTAATCCCAGTGCCGGTCATATCCGCCGCGTTATAAGATACGACCGCTAACGATAGGAGGCCGAAATACCGCGTGTAGCGACTATATATATCACAGCACACCGTCCAGCGACACAGGTCATTTGCATATCAATACCTGACAGCGCATTGAGACATCTCGATGGAACATTGCCTAACATCAGTCCGAATCCTAGTAATGCTTAAAACACTAATAATTATGATAATTCATATCCAGACAAACAAAGGCACGTGCATTGACAAAGGACTACAATCCACCCACAAATCCGATACCAATTCCCTTTTCTAAGATAATAATTATATAAACGGGTATTCAGAATGGAAAAGGGTTAACTATGACCGTAACCAAAGGCAGCAGTGTCTACTCTTAACGTGCTCATGACTCTACATATTAACTCCAATTGTAAACACAATTGTGAGCAATAAAAGGCAGAAAGGGTGGGGTTGGGACGACGAGCTATCTACGTAACTGACCGGTACAAATACTCCATACCTATGACTGCATAGGACTGAATCAGACCACAAAACAAACCACGAAATTCTAATGAATATGTCAACTCGTCTCGTAATAGTATATAGAAGTACATGACATGTCAATTTATTTAATAAAATTAAGAAAAACTGCGTAGTTTGTTTGACCAAAATCAGCCCTGTGTTTAATGAAGTGCTGACCATTTAAAGATTTCGGGAGTATCTCAAGAAATTCAAAGATGGTCGCCAACAATTGAGCAATCATATGTTTGTATATAATTTGTGACGCCAGTCACGATTTTGTATTAAAGTCGGCCAAGAGTTTAATGAAGAGTACTCCACTACTCCGTTAATCAATCTGAACACTGGGAGAAATTCAAGATGGTTAATAAATAAATTAATTACTCACACCTCTGTGTAAGTGTTCTGAAGCACAACACAATATAGCTTTTCCTACTATGTGTGTTCTAATCGGCACACTTGTGAACGACTTACAAGCAATTACGAGTTATGTGGAATTCTTGAACGAATTATGCTGGCTTAGTAGTAGGGTTGGGATTAAAATAATACAACCACCCTCCTGTAGCCACTGAACCCTTAGCCCGGAGTATAAGGCGAGAAGGTCAGCAGAGTCTAGATCCGCACCTGGGTGAGAGGGAGAAAGAGGAGAGAGGACGGCGAACAGTATGCTAGACATTCTTCAGAGGACTAGAAGGAGACATTACAGGTCGGATCATGGAGAAGCTGCGGATCCTGCACGTACAGAATGCCTTCCACTTTCAGTATACCCACAGATCCGCCACATCGAGGATGGTAGGGTGATGCTCTTCCACAAGAATGCTCCAGGGAGTCCCTGAATGAATACACTAGGAGCGGCCCAGACCTGGGTGTCGGCCAGAGAGCAAGCCCGTCTCGACCCAGACAATATTGATCGGCCAAACACCAAGTGGGTCCTTCAGTCATCATATGAGAAGGCCATCTATCCACCCCAACCGACCAGTTCACCGGCTACTCATTGGATTGAATACAAGTCGAGAAACCTAGGAATCCATATGCACCATGCAAAGTGTGGTCACGGTGGCGAGCGTCGGATCGAGGGTGCTCCCGTAGATGGTTATTATCCAGCAACCGGCACAGTATACCAGTTCCATGGCTGTCACTGGCATGGATGTTCACAACACCAGTGAGGTGAGGATGCCGAACAAAGATACTGCAAGACAGTCGCGAGAGATGAGAAACTGAGAGCATCTGGATGCATGCTTGTGGTACAGTGGGAGTGCCGTATAAAACGCTGTACAAGTGTCCATGCACAAGTGTAGACGGTACCACACCCACACCTAATCGTCTATGACTTTGTAGCCCGTCTAGATGGGATCAAGACCCACCCTACATAGACTTTCACGATTGAGAGTGCCCACATACCTATTTTGGTGTCAGTCGGCTGCTGCTTAGATGGCAGCGCGAGCATGCCGACTCACCTCTGCAATGCTAACCCCAAAGTGCTTATCTCAGAGCTCATGCAGGAGATCCAACTACGAGCGTACCTAATCCGTACACATGTCCGGGATCAGTTCATAACTGTAGACTTGGACAAGTTCCAAAAACGATAGCAGCAACTGATCAACGAGTGTTGTGACTAGGTGGCTGTGCTCGGGTTCAACTCTGCTGGTTCAACCTGAACCTCATCAAAGAGTACTTCGTGGATGAGCTCACAGCCTCAGCACGCACGGTGAAAGTCGCCAAAAAGACTAGTCAGACAATGTTCCTCATTACACCCGAACTAAGGTTTCTCGATGTGCTCAACTACCTCGGTCCAGAAGTCTCCTACGAGGCATGAATCAAAGCCTATGGGGCACACAGAAGAAGAACTGTTTGCCTTCTGAATGGCTCGATACACCCGAGAAGCTCGACCATCCAGGTTTCCCAGATTACCCAGCATGGTTATCCAAGCTCAGGGGGGGGGGGCTACCTCCTGAAGCTGTCAGAGTGGAAGCAATGTAAGCAGACCTCCAGAGAGCAAGGGATGTGGGCATTCGCTGACTAGGTACGATACTACAATAACTTAGACGTCAGCCCATTCATTGAAGCCCTAGAGCGGATGTGACAGTTCAACACAGAACGAGGTATAGACATCCGGAAAGATGTGGTCTCCCTCCCGGGGGGGGGGGGGGTGTCACTACAGGATCTACTTCGTGGAACCGCTCAGCACATGCCAGATGTTAGCCTCTATGCCCCAGGCAAGGAAACCTACGAGATGCTGAAGGGTGCCGTTGTCGGTTTACCAAGCATCATGTTCACAAGATACCATGCGTCTGGTCTTACCTGAATTCGTCAAGGCGAGTGTGTCTGCCAGCATCTCCTGGGTTATGATGCGAATGCTCTTTACTTGGCTACAATGGCCCAAGAGATGCCATGTGGTAAAGAGACTGTATGGCAGTGGTCTGGAGCTAGTGACGTAGAACGCTTTAAGAAGGATCTTCTAGCAGATCGCGGGTTTGGGTTGGCTGAGGTGGAGATAGAGGTGTCCAAGGCCCCGTTGACGAAGTTCGAGGAGAAGCCTTCTCTCTTCTACAACCGTGAGATCCCGGTAGAGAGGGTACCTCCTGAGATGCTCGCATACTTTGGGAAACGGGTCGGAAGCGTCCCACCACCAGCAAGCTGGCAAGAAGAGGCTTCTGTACGCATCAACACTTAAATGGTACATCGCCCATGGTCTAGAGATTACAGCTGTCTACCGCACCATAGACGACATCCAACAGAAACTATTTGAGTGGTTCATGAACGCCTTTACAGAGGCCCGCCGCACAGGAGATGTGGATAAGTGCAAAGCACTCTTGGCAGAGCTCTTCAAACTCCTCGGCAACAGTTAATCGCGGCCCTAAAATTATGAAGGCAGTTCCTCTGGATTGGTTTGACTTACAAAATTCCACTAGAAAACAAGAAATAACTCCACCAATCTTGGTTTACGATGAAAATGTATTCAAATGCCATATAAGTTCCCATGACTGGTATACAGTTCTGATACAAAAACACGCGTAAACACCAAAAGCTGTTGCTGTTTGGAATGACACATTTTATAAACCCTTTGAATGGAAAATTGACTGGAACATTTTGCATCTGCCCTCCATACCATATAAAGCAAACGATCTAGCTTGGTGACTTCTCCATCGCGGAATTTGGATGTGTTATCTATTACAAAAATGTCACGTCACAACCAGTAATCGATGTCCTCTTTGTGAATTGCAAGCGGACACAATCGAGCACTTATCCCTTAAATGCTCAGTCATTCTTGAGTTCTGGAATCACGTAGAAACAGTTTTAAAAGATTTTTGGGATCAGTCACGTGAAATTGAGAGCCAATATCATTTTATATATAAGATGTCCTAATTTGTCTTGTGCAATGGCGGTCTAGATAATTTTGAAATATAGATGTTCTAAGGTACTGGCCCGTGATGACATGACCAACTTAGTTTCAGTGAAAGCGATTTTTCGTGCCAGTATGCTAATTTTCCTTCAGGGATAACTGTTTCGTTTGCTGAAGAAAGGGAAGATTGAAAGGTTTAGATATGCATAGTGTGTAACCAACTCAGTAGAATTATCACCCATGAACTCGATCATTTTTAATTTATGAACAACACGGATCCTGTATTGAAGTACTAGAGGAGTTTAAATAAATATTAATCGAAAATGAAAATCTGACTATTTAACCCTTTAATGGCAGAATTTGTTAAGGAATGTCAAAATAATTGCTGACTGAGTGCCCATTTGCAAGCCGAGAAAGGAATATTTTGGAAATTTAGCACTGGAGTGGCTGGCTCTGTTGTCGATGCAGCTATTCAACTGGTAAGTTTTCAAAAATGGTCTTCTATTGGCTTTCAAATTGAAATTAACATTCCTCAATACCACTGAAGAGACCAGGTTTTGCTCTCTTCGCCATAGAATGGTTTTAAAAGTCACCATGTTGATTAAAAATGTGCTTAGTTTGCCGAGTATAGAAATAATGTAATGTTTTAAATCCCATCTGTATTATTTTGTGTAACATCTTTAAGAAGAGATTTTTAATGTATATATATTTTAACGCTTCAATTCGGGCATCCCTTGATTGGAGGCAGTTGCTGCCTTATCTAGCCGCTGCTTCCATTCGTTTCGGGTGTTATTTAATGGCCAGTATCATTGTATTGATTGAATTGGAAACGATCCGGGGTAATATTGTAATATGTATCTCTATGGAAACACAGACATTTTACATAGGGGCAGGGTTTGTTATTGTTTACATAGGCAAGCGACCACGGACATTTTCGGAAACATTCTCGCGAAGTAAAGAGAGAGATTAATTCGCAGCGGCGATATTCGCCATTGTTCGCTGTACAGCTGACAAAACGGTTGTTTTTAAATACTCGTGTTTTGTCGGCTACAAAATCAATTACCCGGGCCTATTCAGAAACTGGTCATAATACTGTTTGTATAGCTGTTGTATTACGGTAGTATATATTTTTTATTGATCATATCTTTTGAATCATATTATTTATAATGAAAAGACCGGCAAATTTAACATTTTTTTTCTTTGATGTCTGCTTAGTGTTAGTGTATTATATAGTTTTGGTCGCCTTTATATATTGTTGGATATTAATGTTTTTCCGCACGATCCCTTGATCGTGTCATCAAAAAAAAATGTAGTAGTATTAAATTATGTAGTAGTAGTAGTGGTTGTAGTAGTAGTAGTAGTAGTAGTAGTAGTAGTAGTAGTAGTAGTAGTAGTAGTAGTAGTAGTAGTAGTAGTAGTAGTAGTAGTAGTAGTAGTAGTAGTAGTGGTGGTGGTGGTGGTGGTAGTGGTAGTAGTATAGAATATTCAAAGCAGATTAAGCAATTGTATTACAGCTTGGTTGTTTTGGCATTTACACAAGTCGATAAACTAATGCGGGAGTGCTTCTAAGCAGGATATCTCTATTCTTACGTCATGCAGACTAAATCGCATTATATTAATGACGATAATTCGTGACTGAATGGCCTTAGCGATGATGAAAGTCATCAATCCAAATGCTATTTATGTAGTAACAGTTACATATTGACTTTTTTATCTGTAAACGTTTCACGTATCTTTGCAAGTAATGGTAAGACACATAGTCATAGGCTATTTGAATTTGGATGTAATACTGGTCCACGCTCCGTTAATGCCTTGCTCAGTGGGTAGAATAGAATATGTACGATGATGGGCGGCTGCGTGCGGCAATGTGGAAACACTATAACAAGGGATAGTAGAATTAACAAAAACACTCAAAATACAAGATTTTGTTGATGCGTGAAGCACATGCAAAGGTAGAAATAATGTGTATACACATTGCCGAAATGCGAAGTCGGGGGTATTTGAGGAATGAGTCTAAGATATGTTGTCGACTCGCCCAACCATACAGAATGTGAGGGACCTGGGGCTTCCCTCTGTATACTATAAAAATTGGATGCGCTTAGAAGCCATCCCCTATATCTCCTACAACTCTAAGTAATAAATATTATCCCCCTGGATGTTTTAACGCTGTACACTTTATAAGAGTATAAGCACCCCTCCCACCACCCCCCCCCCCCACACCCACCAGCCCACCACCCCACCACCCAACCGCCACCCCACCACCCCAGCCCAAACCCTCACTACCAACTCGCCACGCCATTTGAAGGCCTCTTCTTAATAGCCTGTGTCAACTGTCCCTCCGGCACACAAGTAAGAGGCTGCAAAATCATAATTTAAATCAATAAAAAAACACTTTTCCTCTGAATCCCGCTGAAAGAATTGGGCAACAATTTAACACATATAATTAGGAACTAAATATTTACAAGGCAAATTGTGTTGGTCCATCGTGCAGACACATACACGAATGCACGCACACTCAATGTGTGCATCTGACACAATAACCCATCCGCCCGCACACTCACAATGTGAATTGGGAATAGGTTCAATTGACCAACGAATACATAGGTTATTCGCTTAACATTGCTCTAACAGTCACACATAATCATAAGAAACTCAGAATGCAAGAAATCGATTCTTAGAGCCTGTACATTTCAATGTTTTTTCTTTTGGTCGTTAGGTTGTAGGTATCCCCGAACACCCTTCTATGAGAGGTGGGACACCCATTTCATATCTTCCTCCAGACTAATGTCATCCGGCGTGCCCTTTATGTGGAACCTGCCCCCGCCCCTCACATTTGCTTCTGGCGCCCCTGCACATGGGGTTAAAAGTGGTTGAAATGTGGTGTTTAAGGCTATGAGAAGTAAAGGCTCTAGCGTTACTGACTCTGAATATGGTAACCTAGCACAAACCTCCTATACCATGTAATGCTCTTTACTGGAGTCACACGTGCTGATCATAAAGCTGCTGCCAATAAGTATATAGCATAGGGGGTATCACACCACTATATCTTTAGGTACGTAAGACTCGTGAGTATCCTCTGGGAATTTATACAGCTAGTGGAGCTCGACTCTCACTTTGGACTTGACAATGTATCTGTCTCCCCCCCCCCACCCCAGATGTATATATTGCCAGTGCTACCGTACAAGTTTAATGGCGACCCGATCTCCCTGCTATGGAGTAAGTGTGTTCATGCTCTACATAGTACCGCATGTACGTGTACCCATTGCAAGCATGCTGCTAAATGTGTGTACATCTATGGAGCTGGTGGAGGTGGCACGTTCGATGTATCAGATCTTGGCAATATGAAGAACGTACGGATACACGTTGTTGACGGATACATCAATAATGTTAGATTATACCAAAGGCAAAGTATCCCGAATATGCGACCACTGATGCAGAAAAAGACACATATATTAGAGAATATTTTTACAGTAAAGGGTTTAAATTGGATGAGGGCCCTGTTCCTAAAAATAAGGAGCTTAGGAGCCTAGTAAAACAGATGCTAATTTCGTTATGCTGATATTTTGCCAGGAAGCCATATCCTAGGCACGAATACGTTCATACATGCGAGAGAATGCTGGCATTGTAACCGATAGAACACTGAAGGTTAACTATGCACGAGTATGCAATAGCAGCATGTTCTTGATGAGCTATAGTGAATTTAACATATTCCTACCCAGTAATAGTCATACCGATGTGGTCATCGTTGCTTTAGTGACGTGTTATGTTAGGGTGCTCTTGGTTGAGAGCCCTGTTGTGGTTGCTATGTCATGGTCACTGTGTCATGGATTCGATAGTGTCTCTTCAGAAACGAGATATACATGTGCCAATCCCTGTATATCATGCCAGACTTGGTTCTTTTACTAATGAAGTTCAATCTAGTAGCAAAATAACCCAGTTTGTCAGTGCACAAACAGATGGACAGACGTGTGGGTTATATCAAAGAGCATGGTGTAGTTCGGATCGACCGGTTGGGTACGGGCCGTACCAGCTAAGCTGGGTACGCGCCGCCCATCCTGGATTCGTTCCATGAATGCACCACCTGGGTAGGGCAATAAGCGTGTATGGGCCTATGAGAGAGATTTCGTCATAAAAACGACTAAGTTCGTTAAAACGCGTGGCGTGCATGCGCGCGCTAGCTTATGCATTGACAGAGCATGTGTAACACGTCCAAGAGCGGGTAGTGCATTTAGTGTACCGAGTAGGAGCATTGTAATTCTTTATGCTTGCTTGTTTCCGCCGAATCTGGTATTAATCAAGACCAAAATTCGACGGGCTTTCTAAATCTATAAACCATTTCAAAATCGGTTAAGAAATGGATGAGTTATCTACGGAAAACTCATTTAAATTATGTTCAAAATATTGCCGTGACGTCATAACCACGTGATTGCAAAAGTTCTAGAATATTCTAGAACATTCGTCAACGTCACTCTTAGCCACACGCTGATTGGCTTTTGTTAGGCCGTTGAGTGGTTGGGGCCTATGCCTATGACGTCACGAGTAGTATAAAAGGAGATAAAAACCAGAGATCGAGAGCATCCTCGGCCAGGGGCCGAACAGGTTGGATCTGTGAGCAGCTACGATCAGGCAGGACAGTTATTAAGCAATTCACCTCTGTCTCGGTCATTTTCTCTCGCGTAGTGCTGCAGCAGCTTCACCACCCACTGCATCTTAAATTGTGTAAACGCCCAGCCAGTCGTTCGGGGACATTTTTTAGAAACATTCAATAGTATTGTTCACGTCTATTCAAGAACCAACAAGGTACAACATATTGCGGTGAGGCCTTTCCCGGCTGAAAATGTGATTCTACAGATGTAGAGGCAGCGATGTTCTTTGGTGGATAACCCACCGGATCTGCCTGCCATGCCGAATAGTGGTTATGCAACCTCCGCACTGATGTCATGTAGGTTTATTTACACTTTTTGACCGCAGCAAGTAAACTTTGCCCGGTACGTCTTAAGAGCTAACTGACGTACCCCACACTGTTAAGCTTAGTTATGTATATTCAACCATATTCAACAACCCCAGCTGTTAAATGGATTGTTCGCAACGTTCATAATTACCGTCATTGAACAGGAACCTTTCTCCTAGCAGTAATGTTATTGTAGAACTTACTGGCCATTCATTAGACATTCTTATATTGTGATTACCGTCCTGAGTTCGCACCACTTCCATCCTGGATTAGCATGTGGGAATGCTGTGTGCGGGAATCTACATCGAAAATGTGTCGATTGTGTTTAAACCTAACATCAGGTCAAAAGGTTAGCTCCGTAGGACTTGGTGATGGGCGAGATAGGCATCCCCACCAAATTCTGCAAGAATGTCTGGGCAAGATGGTGGGATCTGCCACGCCCTCACGGGAAGTCCATTCACAGTGGGTATTCTCCTACCCGGACCATAACGATAGGTCAGTTGCTTAAACGTGCTTATGCGAACGGTAACCCTTGTTCTGTGAGGTTGTATGTGGTTATGGAGAAAGATATCTGGATTCTCATCAAGCTCGGAGATCTTGCAAAATAACATGTATGCACGCTGTCTTGAGTGTTGATGTCTTAGAACATCGCTCTCAATGCCAGCCGTATCTAAAAGCAAGGTAGGGTACCCACCATCTGCGGCCTAAACTAGTTCTTGTCTTTAAAATCAAAATGGTAGGTTAGGCATAGAAGAAGGCCCACATAAATAAAAGCGGCACCTACCAATTCCGTATATTTGAAACTACATAAGACGGTGACGTGGGATTCCTCATCCCGTCTTCAAATAAAACAGTATGCAACATTTTAGTTATAGTTTCACTAGCATGGTCTTTTCTTTATAGCACTTTGGTTGAATATAAGAGTGGCCCCTTCCTGTCCAATACTCCTCTCCCGCTTTAAGTGGTGCCAGCATTTGCCTGTAATGGAGGCCTGCGTGAGGCACTTGCCTCTCGCAAGGATCCAGTGATGGCGGCCCGTGCGAAGCTACTACTTCTCACCCAGGAAAACAGCATCAGAACTAATGCCCGCGTGAGGCACATAGCCTCTCATCGTGATAAAAGATAAGTTTCTTTCCTTTTCAGTTTCGAGGTATAATACCTTATATTAAATTAATTAGTGATCTCGTATTCAGGAGCCTTTTTTGCAGGGATACCTCTGCCGACATGCCAGTCTGGGTGGTACCTCCGGGAGCCCCATGTTTAAAAGTTCATCAGGCTGTCTCTCTGTCTTGTATTTTCGTATGCTCATTGTTATCCAGCAAACTTGATGGTCTGTTTAGGTACACTCATTTTATAGAGTTATTTATGTTAGGTCACCATCAAATCGTGTAAGTCCATAGATCTCGAAATTGCTATGGACAGGCATACCGGTCACACCAACTCATGGGACGATACTGTTGTGTTTAATGTCCGATGGCCGCACGGCCCCACTGGAACGATTGAGTTCCACCAGCCTTAGGAGCCAGTCTT
The DNA here is from genome assembly GCA_034401795.1 of Chaetoderma sp. LZ-2023a. NCBI lineage: Eukaryota > Metazoa > Mollusca > Caudofoveata > Chaetodermatida > Chaetodermatidae > Chaetoderma > Chaetoderma sp. LZ-2023a. Next base: position 27,442,764 of record CM067361.1, on the reverse strand, counting down.
TGTTACCCGTAGGGCAGTGTTGCATGGGATCCGTAACCCCGAGACCGGGATCTAGCCAGCGTCATCACTCGTTGTGAACATGCGACATGACGAGTCGACACCAGACACCAGAACGGCCCGACGCTACTCCGCGAGCTACAAGTGGCACCCGATGCGGGGCTCAAAGGACAAGAACGATAGCAACATGCAGCGAACTCATGCCCACACCTTATAGCGAGCCTAGTATACTTTCTCCATTCAGCGACGACTCCCTCGATCAAGAGGTAGCGTCATACGATGGACACCACGCTCGTATGCTCACCGAGTATGTCAGGAATTCTAGCAATGCGGAATCACCCACATCGCAATATCACCTGTTCTCACCTATCAGTGAGGGGATCTTCCGTGATGCCTCACAAGCAGGAACAGAATTATGTACCATATCGGACGTCCGTGACAGGCCAACTCCATCAGGGCCGGATCGTGGACGATCTCGACAAAGACCCATTTATGGGTAAACCTATTATCCTTCCCATCACTATCTTTCACCCGCATCATCACCAGATACTGTATGGCAGAGTTATACTCCTTATGATAGACAACCTCCCATACAGCCCTCATTAATTGTATCATCCTATTTTCAGGGGATGACATGGTACCATCGGGAGGAGTCGGCACCACCATTTCATCGATACATCAGTCATGCCACACATCACAACAATCAGCCGACTGCACCACCACCATACGAGGAGTCTCTGTCATCACCATATGAAGAACATCCGCGTCATCTCCACAATGTACCGCGTCACGTCCATAGACCTATGCCGGTTTATGGATATGCAACAGGACGGGCATCCTTAGATGTGTCTACATGCGCTCATACTCCCCAGCATCGGCATCAATGGGAAACACCCACAGCACCGCCACTACCACCCGCACGTCACTCAGCATCAGCTTTCTCATCGGACACCCGAGTACCACCACCAGCCGGATTTCCACCACTCAATTCCTCCTGTGGTTTTGGCCGAGTCATTCTCCCTCCTGAATTTAGCGGGGAGAATGACTGGGCCAATTACAAAGTCCAGTTCAAGATAATAAGTTGGACTAACCACTGGAATGATCAACAAATGGGTGAATATCTCGCCGCGAAGCTTTCTAGAAAAGCCCTTCAAGTTCTCGCAGACAGACTACACACCGACCTACACCCAACTTGAACGAGCATTGTCGGAACGGTCGGCGACACCGCTCTCTGAGAAACTAGCCATCTTCAGCTTAAAAATCTCTGACGACGCACGGGAGAGACACTACCGGAGCTGGCTAGTCGCATCTGGAGACTGGTCACCCGTGCGTACCCCAGCACCAACATTGAAGGCGTCACTCATCTTCATCTTGACACATTTATTGACGTGTCAAGAGGTGTACCTGCTCGAAAGGAAAAACTCTTTCTCGCCGACGACGGAAGCCTGGCTCAACTAACAGCCACCACGGTATGCGTTGAAAATTTCCTGGAATGGGAGAAAACCAACCGCTGCCAACTTCATCCTATCAATGAGATACACATCGCCACAGCAACTGACAATTGCGTTACACCCACCACATCATCAACCACAGAACCATCCACACAACAGCAAGCACCACACCAATCCAATCAGAATCACGCACCTAGAGGAAGAGGGCGTGGCCGAGGCCACAATAGGGCCCAGGGCGTGGGAACCAGCAAAGCAACAACAACAACAACCATGGCAACAAGCACGACAGGATAGACGAGATCAACAAACAGATCTCCGCTCTCACTAATCTCATCACCACACTCAGCACTAACTTCGCCACCCCACACATTAGGACAGCAAACACTACCAACACCGCACCGCCACCGAACACATGTTTCGGATGCAGTCAGCCAGGACATTGGAGAGAATGTGATCTCACCGACCTCCGTCTACCACACCCACCACTGACCGCAGAACACCGCAACCAGATAAGCTGTCAAACCCCTAAGGGCACCGATTCAAGAGCCACCGCATTGCCCGTATTTATTACCTTGCTCAACTGCGGCCCCCGTTCAACAACATCCGGTGGCCAACTATCACCATCAAGCATCAGCCTTCACACGCACACCAATACGCATGGCTTCATATATGTCGGTGCCTACGATGTGGCCCACATCCGCAGCATCGCCAACCCCAAACCCCACCCCCACCCCTATGTCCACACATAACAAACCTTCTTTCCTTTGTAAAACGGCAGTGGTAGCTTGTAGCACATCCGCTGAAACAACGTTTCTGCAAGCACCACGTCCCACCACTAAGACACTGGATTCTCGGTGTCCCTTGGTGGTATGTAAAACACCGTACCACACAGCATCATCTCCCGCATCCACGGACAGCAGCGGTACGGGAGAAACTATTCACTCCACATCATGGATTCGTAAACGACGACGCTGCGGGCGATATGAACGCATCCCACGACGCCACTGTTTTTTCTGTGCATCAACGAAACATCCAATTATGCATTGTAAGAAGTGGCTCGCTCAGGTAGCTATTATCCATGATCATGAGCATCCCATCCGCACCGCTGTCTACATGCACACTGCATATACAAAAACGGCAACAACTCCATCACCATTGCTACCACCAGCTTCGTCGTCGCCAAAGCACGCGCAGCAGTGGCGACGTCGGACTGGCCCTTTCCTCACTCAGCCATCAACAGCATTAAAAGAAGCCATTCAGAAACAAGCCAACTATTTACAGAATGATTCCACTCCACGTCCACTGTCGCAGACGGCATCATTGGAAACTCTTCCGCAGGTGAACCACAAAGGAATATACAAGTGGGCCTGTCTGTTTAGCGGTATTTCCACCAGTGCCACCACTGACACTGGAGCTTCTATCGCCGTATTTAACAAGCGCTTATACCTCATAAGAAGCCTGCCCGTAAGCCTACAAACATTTATCTACAGATGGCTACGGGAGGTGATGTCCCCGTAGCCGGTGCAGTTAATCTTAGTATCCAAATAGAGGAGATGCAATTCATACAGTGAGTTGTCATCGCTTCTATTCAAAACGATGCCCTGCTTGGCTCTGATTTCTAAGTGCCAGCGAAGCCATCATTCACTGCAGACAACAGGAACTCGACGTACACGGCCGGCGGATACCTCTTGGACCAGAATCGTCATTATATGACACGTGTGCGGTGATACTATCAAATACAGCCACAGTTGAGCCGGGAGAGAAACAAATCTAATGGGCCACCACATAACAGTTAGGAAGAAACACCCACATCACCATGCTGGAACCCAACCCTGATTACATCATCGCCTCACAATGCGCAATTCCCCGTATGATCGTGGACACCACCAACAAAGAACGCATACCTTTTCGTGTGTTCAATGGCACCGCAGACCCCATAACTCTTGAACCAGGAGTACACTGCGGCCATTTGGTGGACGTGATCTCTTTGGAAACACGCATACTTACCACCCCGCACACGGAAATAACTGATGATTTACCTGAACACAGTCATGATTTGTATGTACGTGCCACAGTAGGATTACAAAAACAAGAAATACAGACTTTACTATATAAGTATCATGATAGTTTCTCATCAGGAGACATGGATCTCGGAGAAACACATCTTGTATGACACTCCGTCGATGCGGACAATAATCGTCCTGTATGACAATCGGTACAACGTCTTCCCATTCACAAGAAAGCAGAAACCCACCAACAAGTAAACGATATGTTGCGGACCAGTATTATAGAAACATCACCATCCTCATGGGCCAGCCCCATAGTACTAGCAGGCAAAAAGGACGGAACCTTGCAGTTTTGTATAGACTACCACTGCCTTAATGAGCTTAGCGTTAAGGATGCATATCCGCTCATGCGCATAGATCAGGCCTTGGATTCCTTGTCCAGAGCCAAGTGGTTTTGTACCCTTAACCTAGCTAGCAGTTACTGGCAAGTAGCCATGGATGAAGCTGACATGGAAAAGACCGTATTCTTTTGTAGGGATTGTCTTTTTCAATTCTGCAAGATGCCCTATGGCTTGTGCAATGCTCCTGGAACTTTTGAACGTCTCATTGAGCAGGTATTAACTACCCTGCGATGGGAGATCTGTCTGTGTTACATCGACGACGTAATCATCTTTGGACCTACGTTTGAGCAAACACTAACACATTTGGACACCGTGCTATCACGATTCTGCACGGCCAACCTAAAGCTCAAACCAAAGAAATGTCATCTCTTAAGACAGAGCGTCGAGTTCCTGGGACATGACATATCTGGTGATGGAGTGGCTACTCAGCCGTCAAAATCAAAGGCTGTAGCAGAGTGGCCAACGCCCTCTTCGATCACAGAAACATGGAGTTTTCTTGGTTTATGCCAGTACTATTGTCGATCCATCCGTTATTTCGGTGAGATTGCTTCACCCCTGTATAAGATCACCGAAAAAGATCGACCATTCGAGTGGACGAGTGAGTGTGAAAGTTCCTTCAGGGCATTAAAGGAACTCTTGATGACCGCCCCTATTCTTGCTCATCCTAATCCAAACCTCGGTTTCATCTTGGACACTGACGCATCAGCTTACGCTATTGGTGCTGTTCTATCTCAGGTCACAGAGGACGGAATGGAGCAGGTGTTGGGTTATGGTTCGCGTACATTAAATAAAACCGGAAAAAAGATACGCAACCACAAAGCGAGAACTACTTGCGGCGGTACATTTCATCAAGTATTACAAACACTTTCTGTACAGCTGGCCATTTACACTCCATACAGACCATGCCTCACTACGCTGGCTCAGAAACCTTAAAAATCCGGAGGGCCAGGTAATGAGATGGCAGAATTCTCTGCAGGCCTACAACTTTAACGGTGTTCAACATCCCGGCAAGTTACATGCTAATGCCAATGCCCTCAGCAGAATCGGGCAAGGAGATGAACACCAATAGGCTGACACCGTGACACAATCTACACAGCCATCTCCGAGTTCCGTGAATTGCAGTGCGCAGAGTGGCGTCTGGATAAATTCGCGCATGATCAGGCAACAGATGCGCAAGCACAAAATATATACACGTGTATCCAGGAGGGGTTACGTCCTCCCAAGGAATCGGTAACACCATTATCCACCATGGCTAAATATTATTACCAGTGTTTTGAAGAATGTCACCTCAACAATAATGTTCTCTACATCAATAACCATCTGGTAATTCCGGAAAGTTATCGGAATATTATACTACAACAATTACATGATAACACTGGGCATCTGGTTGTGGAAAGGACCGTTACCCGCATCAAACAGAGATTCCACTGGATCGGGATTTGCGATAGTGTAAAGGCATGGGTTGCCAAATGTATCCCATGCCAAAAACGCACTGTTGGCTAGCATCACTATACATCTCTTCAAATTAAGATAGTTGGTGCACTGTGGGGGCGAGTGGCTTTTGATGTGCTCGGACCCTTTGGATGGATGATGGAAACAAGTCTATCCTCGCATTGCAAGATTACTTCACGAAGTGGGTAGAAGCATTTGCTTTGCCAGACCAAGAGGCATGCAGCGCAGCAGTGGTCCTGGCAAGCAATGTGTTCTGTCGATTCGGTATGCCTTATGAACTACACTCCGATCAGGGAAGTAATTTTGAGAGCCGGCTCATGTCCTTCCAGTGAGGGCGTGGCATATCTTAATATCATGCCCAGACATTCTTACGGAATTCGGTGGGGATGCACATCTCGCCCGTCACTAGGTCTTATGGAGCTAACTTTTTAACCTGGCTTTAGGTTCAAACACAAGTTGCCCAGTTATGCACTGTGGTGCGAGAGGATTGTTCAGCAGATTAAAGAAAATAATAATTAAGATATGTTTTAGCAGTGCTTTCCTACATTGACAAAGGTAACTAACTATTGAGTATCCGAAGATATGCGGGGAACATGTGTGACACCATACCCTGGCCATCATCGCTCGGAAACCCCAATAGTTTCCCATGTTCGGATCAGTCCAGGGTGCGGATAGGGACATCCAAACAATTAAGAAGCCATGAGGTTTAGTGGAACATGAAGAGAGACAATAACTGTGCGACCTCAGTGAAAAATTGTTGGTGGTGGGAGAAAGTGATGTATATTTAAGTGTTGCAGTATAGTGTTTCCTACGTGCACTGCGTCCTATATTTTTCTACAAATAAACAAAACATATGAACTGATGGCTACCTGCCATACATAATCTAACCAGAACAATCAATGCAATATGAAATGATCAGAATAATATATATATATATATATATATATATATATATATATATATATATATATATATATATATATATATATATATATATATATATATATATATATATATATATATATATATATATATATATATATATATATATATATAGTACAGGTTGAGAAACCTACTATGGTGCGGTTAGCAAAAACACCTTACAGAAAATAAGAATACCTATAAACAGATACAGAAATTATAACTACCGTTACGGTGCCCTTTAAGTCATCAGAACCATTTATACATATACGGCATAATTATCAAAGATGTAATTAACTGGATAATTAAAATGTCAAATATAGTTACTTAAATAATCGGTAGCCATTCTTAAGCCTGGGCTATCGTGTTACTGAAATTGATACGTCACCCTTGGTTTGACGTGAGTTGATGCATTCTCTGGAAGCTGGAAAGTTCCCGCATGCCGGTTTCCGCAAACAGGATTCCCGCAAGCAGTCATTGACGGGAGCGAATCGAACTCAGGACTGTAATCACAATATAGAATGTCTAACTAGTAGTCAGCAAGAGATACAATACCATTACTGCTATTACGATAGTCCCCGTCACCGATGGTATGGATGGAGGTTGCCAACAGCCCGATCATAAGCGGGGGTTGTTGAATGCAGATGAGGATATATAACTAAGCTTTACAGTGCGGGGTACGTCAGCCAGCTCTGAAGACGTACCGGGCAAAGTTTACTTTACTGCGGTCAAAAAGTGTAGATAAACTTGCACGACATCAGTGCAGATATGGCTGAATAACCACTTTTTGGCATGACCGGCAGATCCGGCAAGTCATCCACCAAAGAACATCGCTGCCTCTACATCTGTAGAATCACATTTTTAGGCCAGGAACGGCCTCACCGCAAGTTCGTGTTCCGAGTTAGTTCTTGATGTATTTGTGAACAATATTCAAAAGTTCCAAAAATGCTCCCGCACCAACGGGAGATACAAAATTGCTTTAGTGCGGTGGGTTGGATTGTTGCTGGCTACGGGAGAGAAACAGACAGAGGCCGAAATGATCTGCTTAATGCCTGTATTGCTGATTGTAGCTGACACAGATCCAACCTAATCGGCCCCTCGCCGAGGATGCTCTCGATATCTGGATTTCGTCTCCTTTTATACTACTCGTGACGTCATAGGCGCAGGCTCCAACCAATCATCGGTTGAGAAACAGCCAATCAGCGCATAGCTAATAATAACGCAGTCGAATGTTCTAGAACATTCTAGAAATTCTGCGTACACGTATTTATGACGTCACAGCAATACCTTGAAGACAATCAAAAGGGGTTTTCGTGGATAACTCAGCCATTTCTTCACCGATTTTGAAATGGTTTACAGATTTGGAAAGCCCGTCGAATTCTGGTCTTGGTTAATGCCAGATTCGGCGGGAACACGTTATTAGAAAGGATTACATTGTACATTCTCAGTACACTAAAAGCGTCATCCTATCTTAGTCGTAAATTACGCGCTCTGTCAAAAATAGTATTAAGCGTCCGCATGCGCGCTATGCACTTTAATGAACGTAGTCATTTTTACAACGCGATCTCTCTCATAAGCTCATATACGCTTAGAGCTCTACCCAGGGGGTGGGGGTGTTCAGGGAACGAGTCCAGGACGGGCGGCGGGTACCCAGCTTAGCTTGTACGGCCGGTACCTGACCGGTCGATCCGAACTACACCACCATATTCTGTTACTAATGAGAGATTGGCTGATAGCCGCCTATGTCTGTATGGTTACTGTATTCTGTGGCTGAAGTAGTAGAAACATCCTACGTCTGCAATCAGCCGTTCTTCGCTTGGGCCCACCGGGTCTCGTCCTCAGCTAAAATCCGTAGCTTCCTCAGGTCCATTCTTGATTTGACTGTATCGAGTCCTTCTTTTTTAGGTCACCTCTTAACACTCTTAACACATTTTTGCGGTGTCGTCCTCTCCTGGTTATGTATTTGCTGGCTCCCAGTAGGGAAAATTCCAATACTTTATGTGCTCGTGTGTCCCCTGGCATCGTTTGCACATGGGCAAACAAGTTGTGTATCTACGTTTCATTTATTGGGCTTTTCTTAGGCAGTGGAAACTATACGGTTCAATGGATAGATCAGATCTGCCACTTTCACATAGTCTGACGTCATAATCATAAAGCCAAATACATGACGTATCTAGGTCCATTATGAACCGTGAATAGTCCGTTAATTATGCGCCTTGCATGTTTTTATTATTTAATACAGATTTTGTCGAATATTTTGAAACTAATTTGACTGTGCGATATCGCTACCTATGGCAGCAACATCGAGCAGTCAAATTGGTTTTAAAATAATCAATAGCTTACCTGTATATGTACCTTGAAATTGTGGTTCTGGCATGTCAGGATTCAACGTATATATATATATATATATATATATATATATATATATATATATTGAGGCAAACATATGCATCCGCGGGACTTAGCTAGAACCAGGTATGATTTTCACTAATCTACTATCCAGGCTAGATCTGTCAGAATTTTGACAACTATTTCCAGATTGTCTGATAAACACTGTCCTGTGTGTGGCTTTAAGAGGCAGTCTCCTATATGAGTGTGGACTGCTACATTTTACTTGTCTACCTGTCGCGAAGATATGCTGTAATAGCAATGCCCCTTCTGGTAAACACTCGAGTAGCCATCGAATATTGAATGGGAGAACCGTAACCTCCCATTCATGGCCCTGGAAAGCGAATATCAGGTATCGTCGGAAGCTATCGCTATTTGAATATTGACATAACCATCATTCGGATCTATGATGCCATTCTCATTCTTTTTATCAATACTGGCAAAACTGATATTACCGTTTCCATCAGGATGTTAGGTTGAGAATGGGTCTCTAGCCCTACGTGGTCTTTGTTACCAGGAACACGGTTGAATAGAATCCTGGTTAATTTCTCTGTTTCACTATGAGTGGTTGCATTTCCGATTGAATGTACTAAGGCTGATCTGTCTGACATTGAATTGGAGTACGGATAGATACCAGAGTCAGTAACAGTGACAGCTGATTGCCTTTCCAATGAGGATGACACAATATTGAACGGCACTGCAAGACTAAGCAGTCCTGTGTTAGCGGCTTCCACTCTTGGATGTGTTTGGACAGGAGGACTCCTAAGGTCCATATAGGGGCCTAAATTGAAATGAGTAATTCAAGAGTGGCACTGCCTCTGTAGCTGTCCCTGGTAGCACCGTGGTCCTCATGTGAGCTACACATTCTGGCACGGTTCCCACGCCCATGTCCTGTCCGCCCCTGTCAGCGCCACGTCGACAACAAGGCGCTTGGTGCCTGGTAGGCTGGATGTGAGGAGCCTCCCTCACCTATGTTGCTGGTCTGCGCTGGCGAGGCCTTGCCCTACTCTGCACTTAATGTTGGCCCTGGTGTGGCCACCTCTTCTAGGCTGCTACATACAAAGAACGGCGAGGCTTTTACCAGTGTCTTTGCGTCGGAGCACATAACATTCTTCACGCAGGGCCGTCTCGTTGTTCCCCAGAATTACCCTCTCAATGAGGTGCTGGCCTCATTCAACCACACAGACACAAAGTCCCAAAATATGTCCCCGAAAGAACCTAGTGGTGGGTTCCAGGGATGTGCTCAAATTGTCAAGGGCCAACTACCGCCTCGCCTGGAAAGATTTGGTAGCAGATGCAGCCCCTTTGTAGCAGTTAAGAAACGTGCGAGAGTGCAAAATTGGCACCTCACATGCTCTCTTCCAAATCATGATCACGGTATCTACTGCTCGGATACCATGCGAGCAGAGTGGGCCCGTGGCAGACCGTGATCCAGGCCATGCGTCTTCACCTAAACCCATGCAATAACTAGCATGTCTTTAGAATGACACCATATAGTTCGGCATGATTGGAAGGAATACGACACTGCTGTACCACCTCGCGGGTGTGTGGGGGGGGGGACCTTCGCGAGTTTGCCTTTGAATTTAAAGGCATTCTCAGCCAACTGGAACATGTCCACTGCATGCTCCGCATATAGCATATAGCATATATTGCATGGGGCTCATGTGCGGCGTGCTCTGTAGCGTGCTCTGTAGCCATTGGCGTGTAGCCTATGCCTAATGTGCTTAATGCCTACCAGACATTGGCAGGCATCATGCCAGTCGTCATCGCTGGCAACCTGGTTGATCTCGACGACTCAATACCCCGACTCGTCCCCCTCCAGGATATTCCTGTTGGCGTCCGCAGAAGCCAGCAAACAAGGTTGACCAATGTTTGGCTGGATGGATACTCCCGGTGAACCAGGCAAGGTACACATACCCACAATGGCCGGCATGGCTTGAGCCATATCTTCTACATGAACCAAAGCCGTGGTACCATGAGGTGACAACATGAAACCGGGTCAGCACCATCCGTAGAGAATCGGGCATTAACACGTGGGACTTGGTATGGACGGTCATTCAGACCATTGAGCAAAGAAGGTTACATTCTTTTTGGATAACTCCATGGAAATGGTTGCATCCAATTCTATGGTCTCCGGCTCACCATATTGGCAACACAATGTGGTTTCCTCTTCCTCCACAATTCATGTAAGCCTCTTATCATCAAGCAATACAAAGTTGATATAAAATATACATATAATTGTTTAAGCAAACACGTGTATTTTCCTCATTTAAAATACAAGAGCTGCCATTTGAGAGCATCTAGCTTTTCAAAGTTTCGCCGGGAAACACCACCGAAACTGCAATCTGGTGCGAGCGGAAGATGCATACTGCCAGACGCCCATCTGAACACCACCACCCACCACCACCCACCATCATCCCTAAATAATGCTCCGGCTATGTCACTGGACACTCGCATTGGAGGAGGAATAACTATCTTTCTTATTTAATTTATTTCCTGCATTTCGTTATCTCTTTGTACATATATGCGGAGGCGGTGGTTGTGGGGTGGGGGTGGGTGGTCGGGTGGGGTGGTGTATGGGGTGGGGGGGGGACACATCGATAATATGTTGAGGTAAAGGATAACTAACCCCATTCTTGATAGCTATTCAGGCCATCTAATAAGCTTTTTATCATGCAGCTAAAGAAGGATATTCAGGCTGTTGTAGCTAAATGATGGTATATGTCTATACCTTATGATGGCTGTCATGATTTACTTTTCAACCAAGCAGAAAAAAACAAGTGTGTCTGCCTCGGTAGATACGCTCAGTCATACAGGTCCCAGCTATAGTTTGACAATGTGGTGTAAAATCAACCATGTAGGCAAGCTGTTGAATATTTTGAAACTAATTTGACTGGAAGATGTTGCTGCCTTAGTTCCAACATGTTCAACAAGATGAGTATTACATAATACAGAACGTAATGCACTATCGTTCAAGGAGACAACATGTTGAGTTAAATAGCTTGCTTAGCTTCTACAGCTCAATACGGACTGTCGCGTACTGTTTGGTTGGACAGTTAGCTAGTCGTGTTCGCTCCTCGCGGCCTCTGTCTAGACAAAAGATCCCCATATGTTAAATAGGGAGGCGTGGTTAGATTTCAGATATTAGACTGGAAGCCTGGCAGCCTGAGTAAATAATACATGTATGCGCGGTCCCGATCAACAGCGTCATACTAACATACGCTGTTCGAAGCCGTACTTGCAAACCAGCGATTTCTATCTCCGTTGACTGCCGGTTTTCAGGTAGCCAATCATATTTCTGCCTACTTCAATCTCGATATAAATCTAAAAATAGAGGCGTCGCTTTGTGCCAGTATCGATGGAGAGCTTGCGCAACACGAATGCAAATCTATGTGATTGGCAGTATAGTAGTAGAATGATAATAACCGAGCAATTTTATTAAGAGGTAGTTAACTGACCTCATTTATGAAGTTTCCCGGGCTTAGCACAGCCATCAAAAGCGCGCAAGCACGGGACGCGCGACACGGGAGCGTTAGTGGGAGGGCGAGACCGTGCGATAGGACGATGGACGAACAGCGACCAGACAACAAGCATCTTTCAGAATAATTATATCAATGTTCACGAGCATTAATGGGAATGACGTGTTTGCAGATCTTGATGGAGATCAGTTCAGTGATGGCATGTGAATACCTATATTTATTAACCATTTAAGAGCCAAATTTGGTCAAGAAAATCAAAATGGTTAGTGAAAGCCCATTTACTGACCAAGAGAAGACTATTTTTTTGTATTTAATTACCCCTGGAATGACTGCATCGGTTATCGGCGGTACATTTTCAAAGATAGTGTCCTCGTCGGCTGCAAATGGACATTCCGATAAACTACTGCATGGGTTAGCTTTAGGCGGCTTAGTCGTGAAATGAAAAAGGCCCGGTTTATAAGTCGAAATTCTCTTGTACTGTGCCAGCTAAAGCTGACGGAAAATGACAGAGTCCACTATATAAATAAACCAGTCGTCATTATCCCGGAGCGACAGAAAGTTCGACTTATAAAACGGGCCTACGCGTCTTCTCGTTAAATCAGGAAATGGCAATATACACCACCATAGCCTTAGTAAAGATAGGGTATTTATTGGCTAAACCGGACAAATAACGCTGGTTAATTTTGCTAATGAGACATACGCATAGTTTTATCTTAGCTACATGTTCGCTTAAAACGTGTCATTTTAAAACGGAAATGTCCTTTCGGACGGGTAGCTAAATATGATGCTTCCAGGATTCCAAATATCACGTCTTCAGTTTGTGGTGAACATTTTCCTGCAATTAGTATTGGTATCTCGTATGAAAGTACAGCGCAATCTCTATATTGTGATACTGTATGGGTATTTAATATGGTCAGATATAAAAGTCGTTCTTTAACCACGCTTGTGACATCTTAACCATTTAATGGTCACACTGACCAAAATAACTACTTTGCAGTGGTCTTCCGACATGGCTATTTGAAAGGCCTAGAGAAGAGTATTTTTTAATATTTACCACTAGAATGACTGGCTCATTAACCTCAGTAATTTTCAAAAAACAATTTTGTCTTTCGGCCTAACGATAGACATTGACTGAGTAAAAACTAAATCTTCTTTACCATTACCCCTTTAATGATAAAGCCGGCGAAAAGAATTCAGCGGTAAATTTGCAAAAATAGTCGTCTAAAGTTTAAATATCTTGAAAAATATTGACCATCGAAATGTTTAATTGATATATCAAGTAGTATTTTGAACGCTTTGAGGCGCTGTTGACGCTAGATAGGTTAACATATCGTGTATCAATTATGCGTTTTAGCGCTTTTCTGACAAAAACGGCCTCCTCAGTGGTCTTGAGGAATGCTCATTTGAAGAACAAGATAAGATTGTTTTTTTTTAATTTACCACTGGAACGACTGGCTCGATAACCGAGCCAGTCATTCCAGTGGTAATTTTTTTTAAATAGTTTTTTTCCTTGGCCTGCAAATAGACATTCAATAAGCAAATATTTTTATTTTCAGGAACAAATTTAGTTACCAAAACGTTAATGATCAAGCCGACCTTAAACGGTTTCTGCTGCTGAATATCAATATACAGGCCGAAAGAGCACACTTTTGAATATTTGAAAATTTGAAAATTTGCCACTATAATGGCTGGAGTGATAAAACCAGCCAATCATTCCAGTGGTAAGGTGTACAAATAGTCTTCTCCAAGCCTGCAAATGGACAATGGATCTTTCCATTTTTACCTATTCCCCGCCCCTCTCTAGCTAATCTCCATACACCTCGCTCGTGTTGGGATCGGTCGATCTCTGAACTCCTGACTATCAATTTCCAGACAAATTACAGGCAAGTTGTTGAATATTTTGAAACTAATTTAAACATCTGTTGATTTTTTTGTATTTAATTGATGATAACTGTAATAGGTGTATAATAAATATGGAGGTAACGTCTATTGCATTGATAAAGTGTGTCTGCTACAAGTACAAGTTTACGTTATTGATAGTTACAAGACTCTTTCGGAAGAAGAATATCCATAACTTTGTTGATCAGGAAGCGACAAAAATATAAAAGAAGAAAACAGAAAGCGACGCTCGTTTATTCAGACGTGAGATTAAAGTACATATCTGTTGATAATTGATGTTTATTTGCTGATAACTGTAATAGGTGTATAATAAATAGGTCATTTTACATATGAATATATTGAAACTAATTTGACTGGGCGCTTAAAACCCGTACTGGAAGTTCTTTCCACATTAATTCCTTCATATAGCGTAGGCACGGGAGGTAACTTCTATTGCGTTGATAAAGTTCGTCTGCTACAAGTACAAGTTTTCGTTATTGATAGTTACACGATTCGTTCGGAAGATCTCCATAACGTTGTGACAAAAATGCAAACAAGTAAACAGAAAGCGACGTACGTTTATTCAGACGTGAGATTAAACTAAATATCTGTTGATTGTTGGTGTTTATTTGCTGATAGTTGTAATGGGTGTATAATATATAGGTCATTTTACATTCTTGAGTCCAATATTGATTGTTATCGTACTCGGCCGCGTGGTGTTGAAAAGTCCGTGGCGTCTCGGCCAATACCGATCACGTGGACTAGTAGAATAACAATCAACGTTGTGCTCAACGATGTAAAATAAACTAATACTATTCTTCAAGCAAATTAAGTTGCAGCGGAGCCTTTAAGACTCGCGCAACGTCACTCACGAAACGAATACCTCGCAGCGGATTGAGATGTCAGATAATAATCGCGATTACTCGATTAATCTGCTTGAATACAAATTACCCAGTCATAACAGCAAAAAAGCATATCAATGACGAAAGCTGCAATGGTGCTGAGAAAAGTCGATTTGCAAGCCAAGAGAAGACTATTTTTGATTCTCGAGCCAGTAATTCCAGTGATATATTTTCAAAAATAGCCTTCTCTTGACCTACAAAGGGGCATGCATTCGCTGAGCAAAATGTACATTTCTGTGACCGATCGCATTAAAGAGTAATTAAAAGGTAGGTTTTGAAATATTTTATGCTGTAGAATTATTCACGATTATTTGTTTATTTAATTTGTAATCATATAAAATCACGATTTAAATAATAATCGCGATTTTCGATTTAATCAAATAATCGCGCAAGCATAATCTCAGAGCATGTGTGACATCATGTTTACTATTCGTAACTGTCATATGAATGGAACGACTCACGCCATCACAATTTGGGACAATGAAGAATCCGCGCACACAAATGTAATACGAGCTCGAAAGAAAGCATCCAAAACAAACAAGAGTTTGTGCTTAGATTGCAAATATGATACATTAACCCTTTAATAACTAAATTTGTTCAAAAAATTAAATTATTTGCTGGCCAAGAAAAGACTATTTTTGAAAATGTAACACTGTAATGACTTGATCATATCCGAACCCGTCATTCCAGTGGTACATTTTCATAATAGCCTTCTCTTGGTCTGCAAATGGACATTCAATAAGTTAATATATATATATATATATATATATATATATATATATATATATATATATATATATATATATATATATATATATATATATATATATATATATATATATATATATATATATATATATACTGAACAAATTTAGTCATTAACCCTTTAAGCCTTGGGTGAATTTGTTCAAGAAAATTCTGATTTTTTCAAAGAAAATGTCAACTTGCAGATCAAGAGGAGTCTCTATTTGAAAGTTTAGCACTGGAATGACTGGTTCGGTCACCGAGCCAGTCATTCCATTGTTAAATTGTCAAAGATAGGCTTCTCTTGGTCTGCAAATTGACATTTCGCAAGACCACTGCGGCAGTCGTTTGTGGCTGATATAAGTGTTAAAGGGTTAAAGGAATAACCAGGCTCTATAAGAGCTCGTTCTCTAAAGAATAGAAGCATACCATCTGTCACTCAATTAGCTGACGTCATAATCACATACATCACATGCTACCTTACGCCACATTAAGAAATGACGTAGCAACGTCCCGAAAGTGGTTTTTTTCACTAAAATGTACGAATTTACAGGTGAGTAAACATTCAGAAGATGATTTTGAAACTAACTTGAATAGGTGATGTGCAGGGCTCGAAAATTAGAACAAATATTGTGTTGCCCCTAGGAACAAGTACGCTATTTAAGTTAGGCTCTCCTACTGTACTTCCAGGTTGCCCAATTTCTGAAAAGTTTGTTGAAAATGTATTGTTGCAAGCTATATAGACAACATAATCCTTGTAAATATCAACTCAACCATTATATTAACCCTTTATCTCCCATATTAGCGGCTTCTCCAGTTGTCTTGGTAAATATCCATTCGCAGACCATGAGGAGACTATTTTTGAAATTGACCACCGGAATGGCTGGCTCGATAAGCGAGCCAGTCATTCCAGTGGTAAATTTTCAAAAAAGTAATTTCTTGGTCTGCAAATTGACATTTTCTATGAGAAAATTGAAATTTTCTTGAACAAATTAGTGTTAAAGGATTAAGACTAAATACATTATTTAGTCACCATGGATACAGTCCCTGAAAGTAACACATTATCTAAGTTGTTCCCCAGGGTAACCAGTTTATAAGAGTTGATTTCCCTGCAGTAAAAAGTGGTTGCCCCGGACCGCATGAACGTGTAATTTTCGTTGTCTGCGATGTCGCTGCTATGCGCTAGAATTGGGAGTAGTTCAGCGGATAAGCACCCGATTTTAGCGGAATTGTTTACAGTGTGATAAAGGCACCAACATTGGCACATGTGTACCTTATTGTATGCAGAGTCATATGAAAGCAAGACCCATTTGATATCTTGTATGAGATAAGAGGAGTTAATTTTTTTAATACAAGTATGACATGGCTGGAAATGAACGACAATTAACAAGGACGTGACGAATTACACATTTCCCAGTTTTATTTGTAGTAAAAATATACGACCTAGTTCATATTATACGTGGGTGAAAGGTAGTGTGCGGTGTTACGAGGACGTGTGACAAATTTGGGGTCAAAAGGTCAAATGTCAAGATCACTACAACCCAATTAACTAGAGGCCCAAAGGCTTGTAACGCTCATCTGGATAACATAAATTCTACTCACTGATTAAGGAAGGGGATTTATTTCATCTAAATGGCGAATAATAATACAAAACGAGTTTGCTGACTATTTTATTGGTTCTAATAGGATTAACTTTTGACCTTAAAAAAGTTGTACAAACGCGAACGACGTTGGTTTTGAACACATTTCTGTGTGTTATCTTCAATATAAAGACGAACATAGATTAAACACGATATACGATACATGGAAGATTATACTAATTTACAAGTTAAATATATCACAGTTATAATCCTCATTTACTAAATACTTATTTTGAACTTGCTCAAACATGTTTAAGATGATTTTACTAAACAATGCGTATACATGTGTTAGGTAATGCGAATTCTCTCACTTAACCTATGTTAAATAATATATTCCATCACCATTTTGATGCCCTAGTTTATGCGTTTTAAAACGTCAATGATTGAGGAATTTGCAACAGCTGCTGTATAACACTCTACAAGCAATGACACCGCGGTGGGGGAGTGTTTATTCCCAGCCATCCACTAGCGGCTCTAGAACTCATTCTACATGCTAAGTGCTCACAGCTGACTGGAACTGTTGTGCTTTGTGTCAGGAACTAACTGGTGAATCGCCTGAGCTGTCCTGCACTTTCTGCGAGACAAACGAGCTATGGTTCAGGATATATGTTAGAAAAATTTCCCATATCATTTAATGAACTTGGATGCGTACCAATGAGCATCAACAAATCCAGCTCGTTGAAAATACAGAGCGCACAGAAACAATAATCAGAGGATATTCTAACCAATATTAGTCCGATTAAGACTCGATCTGTTTGAGGGGTGGTGGAACGTAAGGCTGTTAGTGTAATATGGTGCGTCTTTTGTGACGAACCTGAACTAGATCTCCATAAAGCATCTACTACAACCTTAGACAGAAAAGTGCAGTCGCATTCCACAGAACTTCGAGATACAAAACTAGTAGCTAAGTTGTAAACTTGTGACATGCACGCATCGATGCAACTTATCAGACAAATTGCTTAGTTTATAACCGCTTCAGACAGAATCACAGATGTTCTGTAGAAAGCGATATTAAAGATTCATTGAAGGGTACCATTCTTACTGATTATATATCGTAAATAAAAGAGACAAGAATGGTAGGTGGCGTTGTTCATTTAGTCACACTCTCGCATTTAGTGACGTTCTATACATATAGACTGCAAATTAAATGCAAATGCTCTGAAGAGGTAACATTTTACTCGACTGAAAGAACGACAACTTTGTTGTTGCAACTACCTCATCTCAAAGAGCACCACCGATATCGGGATATACTGCTAGGCTTTGATGGAAATATCGGTCCACCACTACAGCTTGCTTCTGAAATAAGCTTTGCCGACGAAGCTATACTGTTAGCAAAGACAGCACACATTGTGTGTAGAGATATGCTGGCCAAAAAACACCACTGCGATGGATCCTTCAACTCAGAATGTCAGCAGCAGTATGCGTTTAGCACTGATTGACATGGTACTGGATGGGACAAACATCACTGAGCAAACTGGGCATCAAAAGCTCGGCAGAGGTGCAGCACTTTCAATTTCTCAACTATTAATTGTTAATAATGTAAAGCATGTGAGACGCGGATCCACACGAATCCACCATAATGCGGATAAAGAAACACCGTTACCATAATACATTGATTTTGGCAGTTCATGACCATAGTAGCCACAGATTTCCAGTAGATTCTACTGATTGGTACTTACCATTTCAAAATTGAAGACAAGTTTGTTCAACACACTCTCAGATCCAGAACAGCCACAGACTCATTCCATGGAACTGCAATCTCATTGACACAGCACCCATGGCATGAATACCGTGGAACTGATCGTGGTGTAGTTCTGATCAACCCAAATATTGCTAAACCAAAGAAAAATCTCTGAACATCCGGTATCATATACAGATGCACCCCCCCCACCCTGTCACACTTCCGCACGTACCTGAAACACATGGAGCCATTTAAACCTTCAGCTGATCTTCACATTTCTGCAACAGTGAAGGAGATGGAATGGCTGATCAAGATGAAAGAGCTTCTTGATAACGAGACACAGATTATTTGTCCTGAGCAGCATTCAATGCACCACCCCAAATAGAGCCTGCCGTCACTATTAACATTATTCTATGAACAGGAACATTCAGCAGGTCTGAATCTGCATGCGATAAAAGTAATAAAAAATGTCGTTGAACATATATACCCGGGTCAGACTACAGACATTGCGATGGACAAGTAATTGTTCTCTCTTGCAAAGCAGATACAATTGCAAATGCCAGGCATATATGGAGACAAGTATGTTGCGATGACCGGCGGATTACATATTGAAATGGCTGCTTTGAAAACGCTTGTCAAGTCGTTGGAAAAAAGCAGATAGATATCTGCCTTAGGTCAAGCCAACACAATTAGTTCAGGAATGGCTGATGCAATGCTAACAGCATCACATATAAATAGAACACGTTATGTTCATCAAGAGAATGTGCGGGCTCTCTATGTTCTACAGAGTGATGCATATGTAAAATACAAACACTATTTATGAGGAGAATGAATAACATGATTTTTAAACATGGAGAAACGACCAATCACCAGCACACCCACAGTTCAATTTCTGGATTTGAATTTGGAACTTATGGTTATGCAATATCTACGATCAAGGGCCACTTTTCCCTGTATGTACAGACAGTAACTGACAGTTGACTAACTTATTCCATATTTCTTTTCAATGGATTAATGCAGCTATGCACGATAGGTTCCTGTGTATATTCGCGATATGTTGGCCCTACCATTGAAACATCCTGAAATTTATCAACAGTTCCAGCAGGGAGATTTTATGGCATAAAAATCTTAGCATTTCCTTTCATTAATAGTTCTGGATCACAATCACGAGCAGCAGAATGAAATGGCGGTGGTGCTGTGGGTTTAACTGAGGATCCTGCTGATCTGCAGTGATGGATGGTAGCAGGACAGGCGGTAGCACGAGTGGTGACAGCACAAGTGGTGACAGAGTTTGAAACAATTTTATGAAGACTCAAAACAGACACCTTACACCATCATGAACAGATTTCTGATGTTTAGAATTATTTTGCTACGGATGTCAATGCACGTGTGGCCACAATCAAGGAAATGGGAAATCTATTCATGGAGGATATTATGGATCTACTCATTTTGGATAACGAGGATATCATGCCAGAAAGTAGAGTGGAATCCATCAAGAATTGAAGACTATGCCAAAAATAACTTCATCACCTATGTAGTATCGCAAACACAATCTGTGAAGTGCCTTGCCGTTGTATGTGACAGATATCTGACCACGATCCTGAAGTAAAGGACATATGAATCGTATGGGCATGGTATGCATAAACGAGTTGTTAGACAGGGAACACTTCGTACAAATTGGCAGAGGTTCCTACGACGAGATGAAAACAAGCCTGAACTGTCTGTGTTACTAGCGACTCACATTGTAGCATTTGTTAGAGAAGGCAAGCAACAAATAAGCACCTTGAATGAAGATGTGGTCAGCGTTACTGCAAATGACAAAGACTGGCTTGCACCATGGAGTCAGTAAGAATCTGATACGCGAGTTTAGCTTCACGCAGCTCGAGAAGCTAAGAATGGATACAATCGAACGATGATAAGAACTGTCGAGACAGATAGTGTTGCTCTTAGTGTGACCAACATCACACAATTCGGTCTGAAAAATTGTGGATTGCCTTTTGGAGTGGGTAAGGACTTATGGCACATACTTCTACACATCATTGCCAGTAATTTGGGCACAGTTTCGCTTTACCATTCGTCCATGACATCACTGGTTGCGACACAGTATCGATTTCTGTGGATGAGGCAAGAAATCAGCATATGACACCTAGAAGGCATTTCCAACCATTACATCTGTGTTCTCTAGCCTATCCGAAGATCCACACACAGTCTCAGACAAGGACATTGAGTAAATAGAAAGATGTGTTGTACACATGTATAGCAGTACATGTTCACCGAGTCGTGTCAATGAAGCATCAAACACTTTTCTCACAAACTTTCAGGACAATTGTAAACATTCTTCCTAGCCAGACTGCACATTGTGAACACATCAAAGAGAGCCACCTTCCAGCAGGCTACATCTAGGGACAAGCCATGTTTCCCACTCCAGTCTTGCCAAGCCTCGCTGATTTGGGTGGATTTGGAATGTCGACAGATGGACACAAGTGTGGACCACCATCCCTGAGCCTTCACACTCGTGTCATGAACTAATTTGCTGTGCGCGATGTAAAGCATACAGCGGCTTGTGTAAGTTTTACAAGGCGAGCCTTCGGTGTACAGCTCTGTCTTATTGTGCTGGAAACTGCCATCATCAGGAGTAAACTAGTGTCAGATATGTGATTAGATGTGTCATAGTTGAAGGTTAAATTTGAATAATGTTCAAATCTATTGAAACATGTTATACTGGCATAAAAAAATACTACAATGTTGCCCTCCGGTCGAAGTAGCATACACACTAAATATCGGGTTTCTCATAATTGATAATGAATACTTGCTTGTGTCAAATGATGGTGCTTCTTTAAGAAAGGTGGTCAGAAGACTACACTCGTCTTAAGGCGTCTGAATTAGTTGGCTACATGAGATACAGTGTATGTGTATACTGTATTTACATATGAGGTGTGCTAGCCGACAATCTATCTGTAGTAAGTTTCACATTGTGATGACCAATCCAGTGTCCGGTATAGACATGTTTGAATTGATATATGTATATTAGAATATTTAAGTATGTTAATATCACAATAGGCGTAGCCAGGATTAAGCCTTTAATGAACAACAGTTGCCAAGACAATTTACATCTTTGCAATTAGAATGCAAATGTGTACACGAAAAATACAACTGATTTGATCCAGAGTTTTAAAAAATTTTGTTTTGGTATGCAAATTGATAGTTCTTACGACAACTAATGAAGTTGTTTTGGCCGTCTTTGCCATTAAAGCACTATGCATTCTAGCATGCTCGGACAATAGGTATTTCCTATTATTTGATATCATTAGATATCAAACATTTTAGTTCTCATTTATTACACGCTACATCCTCAGATACTGCATTCCTCCACATACGGTCATAACCCTTATTTCGAAGTTAACCCTTTCAACACTGAAATCATAAAATAACAATTTCAAGACAACGTTATAGGTAATGTTGCTGAGTATTTCAGAACTAACTTGAATGGAATATATTCTTGACTTAGATAAAAACTCCGCCCACACACACACACACACACACACACACACACACACACACACACACACCCACCCACCCACACACACACACACACACACCCCCGTCAAATTGGTATTTTTCGCAGAATGTTTAATAATTTGAATATATTTATTTTGCATTCGGTCTTACGGATTAAAAAGGGTTAATGCAATAGGTGTATAGTTTGTATGATTTCCTTAAGGCAACACAACTGTTGATCGCGTGAAAAACTCATTTAAGTTTTAATGGGACATTATGAGAACATTGTTCTATGTACAGCATCGTCTACGCGAATTTCAGTTGTGAAAATTATGCCAAAACACTGCTATTTTTAATTTATAATATTATATTTGATGGGAAAGATCCAGGGTTGGTCTTGCTTTTATATCATTCTACACCTATGAAAGTACTTATATGCCAAGTGTCATGCTTTTGTCACGATTTGAACAATTCTCGACCTTATCCGTTGGAGGGCATAGCTTGATATGAATGTTCTATTATATTCCAGCAGCAATGGCCAATACAACCCAGGACTGTAGTGATACGTTTTGCGGCCAATAAACAGCACACCTGCTACAATTCCCTGTTATCACTCTAGGTGTACTCTAGGCACTCTAGTGTACGTCTTGCTAGGCGTACCAGGAAATCTGTTAACAGTAGTCATAATAACACAGAAAAGGTTTAGAGGTATATCACATCAGCCAGTGTGTATGATGGGTGTCTCACAGTTAGTGAGTGATACGTATGTTGGGTGTCTCACAGTTAGTGAGTGGTACGGTTTTCATCTTGTCTTTCGCAGTGTCACAATGTGTTCACTTAATGTTTCATTTTTGTCAGGTTTCAAGTTCCAAGTGGGTTTTATTACTCCCACGTCACAATGTCACGGAGCGAGCCTCTCTGTAGTGCTCAATTAAGCGATTCAAATTGGAAAGTTGTTGTCTAGGGGTTAAATATCGGGAGGATATATCGTTAATCAATTCATTTGATCCGAATTACTTAACTAAACCGAAGTTAAGTCAATGCAATTATGCCTCAAATGAATTCAAGATGGTGGATTGACAGAATCAAGAGACCCATGATGGCGGTCTCTTTTTCAAATTGACTCAATATGGTAACATCATCTTTCGAAGATCCAATATGATGACTTCTTGACCTCAGAATGTCCCTATAGGGCGATCTCAATATCCAAGAAGATACAGGGTTACGAAATGGAAAAATCAATCTGAAGTGTAAATCTATCGGAGACCCAAGATGGCCGCCAATGACAATTCTAGGATTTACCAGACGTCGACTGACGCTAAGTTAATATGACGTAATTTATGATTGGACCATCTCGATGAGCTTGGAAATCGAATGACGGGTGAATATTATGAATTAATCATCAAGTGTGTCAAGATGGCGGACTGTCAATTCCTACTTGGATGACTCGTTGAACGACTCGTCAAGATTAAATTCTATGGTCCCATCTCAACGGTCGATGAATTGGTTGTTAATCAAGAATGTGGATTGGATATCCCAGACAAAGTTTCAAATTATTAATTCCTAAGAACGGACTTAAACTAACTGAATATCATTGTTGGCAGCGAATGCGTCAGAGAGGGTTAATTAGACAAAGAGAAACAGATACCCTATCAGGTTTTTTAAAAATGTAATATATGTATAGCATTTCAACTGGATAAAACGGAATAAAATGGATGAGATGGACGGACAGTAATGGTATACCACAGATACTTTGAATCAAGATTGAACGAATTAACGATGCATGCTATTTCAGCGAAAGTTGAAACATCAGACCTACTATAATTCGGTTTATAAATCAGTCATTGCCATAGACTAATTTGGAACAATGATTTCATGCTTAGCAATTACGTAATTAGACGTTTGGTATTAATCAGTTAATGTTTGGAGTAAAATGTTATCTCAACCATTAACTGCTTGAAACTGAAACGTATAAACAACACTAAACAAAAATTGTTTGACCTTCTTGTCTCGAGAAGCGGCGGGACATGATTCAGTTTAAATAATGAATCGATTCCGTTAATTCGCGTTGAGTCGAATTATATAAAATTGTGCAACTCAAATTTTTACTGATTTTACCCGCTGGAAATAACTTCTATCATGGGTCTGAGAAATGTCCATTTTCGTAGGAATAGAAGATTATTATGAAGATTTACTACTGGAATGATTCATTTGTCACCAACTTCCACTATAAGTGGTACTCAGTATACCATTAAGTAATTACTAACCTATACTAATTAAATAATTAAGATGTATAGTATATTATGTTTTGTGTTTGTTGGTGTAATGTCATACCAAAATCTGCATATCTTTCGTAGAGACGTAAAGACTGTAGTCTGTCATAGTTGAGTTGCTCGACCCTGGAGAGGTGGTCGAAGAAGATGATCCGAAATACGTCATGCGAATCCGGAATAATAATCGATGTATATGTGTGACATAAACACAGGCACAGGAATATAAGGAGCGTGACGTCACTGGCGAAACATATATGAGCAACGCCCAATGTGGGCGTTAAAGCACAATGATGTTACACGAAATGGAGATCCAGAGGTGATTCGTTGAAGACTGTCCTCGAATGACTGCTGTTAAGTATCGAGTCCCGAAATGTAATTCGAAGAAGATAACTATATTACATCTGTGTTCTGATAACTGATGCGTAGATGTAAAGAACGGGTTCGACACATCTCTATGGTGATTGAGAATGTTCGATTATGGATCTTTATGTTTGCAGCTTTTATGGGTGGAAAACGATCCCGGAATACACTGAAGATTATCGTAGAATGCAGGAAATGTCAATTTCCCTTTCTCCGAGATCTAACAATACTCACCATTCTGTTACTTCTGATATACAGCTGGCCTTGACAGCGGCTCTAGGATTATAGACTTAGAAAGCTTTACCGACTCCTGGGAACCGGGTACTCGGCTCCCAACAGCCGAGTACCCGCTTACCATAGAGCTAATATTGTTTGCATAGCCTCCAAACAAGAGAAAACTATGGCTTGCCTCCGTGGGGCTGGGAGGCTGGGTCCGTAACAGAATGGTGAGTATTGTTAGATCTGGGAGAAAGGGAAATTGACATTTCCTGCATTCTCCTTCGATCAATACTCACCATTCTGTTACTTCTGATATACACCAGATTTGATCAGTAACCTGGTGGGAAGGGGCAAGCCATAAATGCTAATTTTGCCCCTTGGAGAAAGATTTTAGACTTCAAACTTGACTAACGGAGACCAACAAGGACCGTCAAGTTCACGGAACCGAATCACATTCGCGTCACAGCCCCCACCGCCCCCCCCCCCCCCTTTTCCTCCTAAGAAAAGGGAGAGAACTCACGAACATGTATCTCGCCTGAAAACACCAATATGCCAAGAGGGTTAACTACTCCCCGCATATTCCATGTATTAGCCTGGGAATGAGCATGAATATATAAGATGAATGAACATGATACATATACATAATACAAAAAACTCTCACTATTGAATTACCTTATGATAATTGGACTTCAGACGTACCGCCTCCAACCATTCACCGGTTCGGCCATCAGTGACACAATCTGGTTGACATCCTCTCGCCTGACAATGCCTGCTTTAGGTTCTTTTCTTACCAAAGTGAAAAAAGGGTGAAGAGCAGTGTGGTCACTAACTATCGTTTCAAAACAGCTAAAGCGAGTGGATTGGCTGAGTCTGACACATCCCTCATATAGTAATCCGTGAATGAGGGCTCACAGTGCCATTGTACAACGGCCATGATGTCCTCTAACGGAACACCATTGTAAAGGCCGGTCGAGGCGGCTATTCCTCTGACATCGTGTGCCCTTACGCCTTGCACCTGGTGCCCAGTCGCCATCTCGTGAGTAGTCTGAATGCATTCGACCACCCAACGAGAGATAGTATCCATGGATGCGGCGTCATAAGGCTTTTTATGGCAGATCCACAGATGTCTATCGTTCGACCGTAAAGAGTCAGTCCGTTTCTTGTACTTAGTCAAAGCACGGACCGGGCACCAGACACTGGCATCACGATCAAACCTAGTTAACTTCGGTATAATGATGGGTTTGCCGGGATATCTCAAAGATTGGTTCGTTGACATAAACTCTGCTCTTGGCAGAAGACGCAGACCTTCTCCAGAAACAATAAATCGGTTCCTCTCTGCCGAAAGCCCATGGATCTCACTGCGCCTTCTAGCTGAGGAAGCTGCCAATAGAAAGACCGCCTTTAGAGTCAAATGCTTTAGACTAGCCGAACGCAACGGTTCGAAAGGGTGCTTGGCCAGTACATAAAGCACTAAAGATAGACTCCAGGCTGGAATGACTACCGGTTGTCTCGGTCGGAGATTGCTCATTCCCTTCAACATCACATTTAACTGGGCCACCTCTGGACTATCCCTGTTGGCTAGACAAGGGATAACTGATGCCAAAGCTGACTTGTATCCAGCAACTGTGCCGGGAGCTAGTCCTGAAAAGAACAGCTCACAGAGAAAGTCTGCTATTTGCTGAATAGTGGATTGAAAGGTATCAATACCCTTTTCTTCACACCAGTCTGCAAATCTGTTAACCTTGTTGTTATATGACTTGAAGGTTGACCTCCTTCTCGCAGCCGCGATGAAATCAGCAGCCTGTCGAGAAAAACCTTCCGACGTGGAACGTCGTTTGATAACATCCACGCAGTCAATTTGAAAATTTCGGGACGCTCGTGTAGGAAGCGTCCCTTGGCCTGGGAGATTATGTTCGGAATCTCGGGCAACTGCACAGGATTTTCCACCAGCAGATCTAGAAGATCCGTGAACCACGCCCTGCTCGGCCAATACGGCGCTATTAGCAGGACCAGACACGGTTCCTCCCTGACCTTCACCAATACCTTCGGTAGAAGAATGGTGGGTGGGTACGCGTAAGCGTGGATCCCTCTCCAGCTTATCGCCAGAGCGTCTGTATCGACGGCATTTGGATCTGGAATCGGCGAGACATACGTCATGATTTGAGCATTTTTCTTTGTGGCGAACAAGTCCACGTTGGGTTTGCCCCAATGCTCCAAGATCCGTCGCAGAACTGGAGGGTTGAGGGACCATTCTGTTGGCAGAATTCTTTGTCTGCGAGACAAAGCATCAGCCAGAATGTTCAATCGGCCAGGAATGTGAGCTGCTTTCAAAACAACCGAGTAATTCCTGCACCATTGAATCAAGTGTTACCCCTGATACACAGAGTGGGCGACCTGGTCCCGCCTTGGCGATTTATATATGATACTACTGTTGAATTGTCCGACCGTATCAATATCACCTTGCCCCTGATCATCGGAAGGAACTCTTCCAACGCCAGTTCCACTGCCATCATTTCCAACAGATTGATATGCAGCTGACTCTCCGGGAGAGTCCATGTGCCCGAGACCTGGTGTTCTCCCAGGCAGGCAACCCACCCTTCCAGCGATGCATCCGTGTAGACGGACAGCTGGGGGTGGGGTAGGTGCAGCGAAACCCCTAATAGGAGATTCTGACGCTGTTTCCACCATAGAAGATGCGATATTATCGGCTCCAAAACTGGCACCAGTTTTGACAGGGGTTCTGTTCTCTGTTTCCACAGAGACATCAGATACAACTGGATAGGCCTTCGCATTAGAGCAGCGTACGGGATAACCTGCTCCATGGAGACCATCATGCCCAGCATCTGAAGGAACCGCCTGAATGAGGTTTCCCACTCGAAAACTCTTGAGGATGGCTAACAGAGACACCACTCTGGGCTCTGACGGGTAAACCCTGCCCTCCTCGAGATCGAATCGCATCCCCAAATAAACGAAATGTTGAGTGGGCGTCAACTCGGATTTCTCCTCGTTGACTATCCAGCCTAGATCTGAAAGTAACTTCAGAGTCAGAGCAGTATCCACGTTCAACCTGGCTGCCGAGTCTGCCTTGAGCAGCCAGTCGTCTATGTAGGTGTGTAGCGCCACGTTCTCTTTTCTGAGAAACGCTGTCACCGCAAGGACCACTCTTGTGAAACCCCTCAGAGCTGTCGACAGGCCAAACGGGAGAACTGTAAACTCCCATACTTGATTCTGAAACGCAAATCTCAGAAACCTGTGCCAACTCCGATTCATAGGAATGTGGAAATATGCATCTCTCAGATCGATCGATACACACCACATTCCTTTCCTCAATCCCGCCATTACCGACCTCGGCGTTTCCATCTGGAACCGAGGCGTATGGATAAACCAATTTAATGGCCTGAGATTGAGTATGGGTCTCCATCCCCCTGTGCTCTTGGGGACAAGGAACATGTTTGAATAGAAGCCTGGAGTGTTTCGGTTTGCTGGTTTTATTACTCCCTTCAGAAGCAAACCCGACACTTCCTTTTGAACGGCTTCTAACTTGTCTGGCTCCCTTGGTACGGGTGTCCAGACAGATGCCAAAGACAGATTTTGTGGTGGAAAGTCCCACCACTCCGACATGTAACCCTGGGATAACCATCCCAGGACAAGACTGTCTGACGTCACACCTCGCCAGGCCTCGACGAAACGCATGAGCCTTCCACCCACCATAGACGCCTCGACGTCTAACGGGGTTATCCGGCTCGCAGTCCGCCCCCCCCCCCCTTCTTAACGAGAGAGAGAGAGAACCATTTCGTTCTAGGCACGACGGGTATAACTGGCACCGCTGTTCCTGTCGCACAGGCGCGGTCCAGGCGGATATGAAGGGAGCCTTCGTACCCTCAGGTACGCTTCGGCCCCTTCTGTCCGCCCTTTGAGGCCTTACCCTTACCCTTCCCCTTGCCCTTCCCGCCTCTAGGGCGGTCAGGAGCAACATTGGGGAGGGTGGGCGCCTCTACAACCTTCCTGGGCTTCTTCGCCGGCGGCGGCTCCGAAAACCGAGCTGAAGCAGAAGTCGCAACAGGCCTAGCTTTCGCCTTGCCCTTATGCTTCTTCTGCTTCTTTGAAGGTTGTCCCGTTAGCGGTTTCCACAGCCCCTAGTGCGTGCGCTTGCCGCACTAGCTCTAGCTGTAGGTTTACCGCTAACCGATTCTGCGCGATACTGGCGGTATCCTCTAAGATGGCCCGCACTTGGCCACCGAAGATGCTAGGCCCTGTCAGGGGCGTCCCAAGAAGACGCTCCCTGACTGCTGTAGCCGGACGCATATGGTCAATGACCATTTGCCTCCTGGATTTCGTCACTCGCGCTTGCACCCTTGCCAATGCGTCCATCGACAGTACCAGGCCGTCGTTGACACATGAAAGCGCCACAGGTGGCACAGGGTGGCCTGCCCCCGCTTCAGCCACACCGACTGAAGGAGATGATAAGAGTGGTTGACAGCGCTCATAGCTGCCCTCACACCCTCATCGCATAGGGACAGGACTTCTTCTTGGTGAACCTGAGACTTGTCCACAAGTGCCGGACCGGGGCCACCCACCACGGCACTCTGGACGCCCAGTACCCATCGGTCATCCTCCGTGACCGACGGGACTACACCATATCTGTCGTATTCCCCCCACGGAATACGACATCTTGCCCGCACCTCCCTGGAGGCCGCAGGGAGCTGACCCTTGGTCATCAGTTGTTTGCTATAAATAGCATCCAACAAATCTATGAACCGTGGATCCAGTCCCACTGACTGGATCCGGGCCGCGGGCAAAATCCCCGTCCTGATCGACGCAACCGACGGACGGGGCGCATCTTCATCGGCCATGGCCGAAACCACAGACGGGTCCACCCTGGCTAGCCACGCCAGAGCATCTGACAAATCTACCTCCGATGAAGACACCCCCGCAAACACGTCACCCGTTGACGTGCTCACGGGCCTGCCAGCCACGGCCTCCCGGAAAGGAGCCATGGCTGACACGCCAGGCACAACGGTACCACATGGTTCCGCCGCAACCCCATGAAACACTCCGGTCCATGGGGTAGGACCGCACGGAAAACCGTACGGACCCGTAGCCGTCGCAGAACCATAGCCGGACACGGGCGCCAACGGCACCCCACGTCCGACTGCCGGACCAGGCGAGATATGTGAGTACCATGCCCGGCCCCGCACACCCGTTCCCGTGACGGCTGGTGCCAAATCACGCCGTACGTAACCGGTGCACGGTAACGGATTGGCCTCAGCCACAGGCGGAGCCGCTGACCTGGCTTGCGCCAAACCAGACAAATGGAGGCCGGTTCCGTCCAGGACGGAATCAACCTCCATATTCTCCACCTGCGGCTTCACGGGCCGCAGCAACCTCTCCTCCTCGGCCTCCTCGTCTTCAGACTCCGAAGAGTCGTCACTAGACGAGTCAACCGTGGAACCGTCCTGGCGGACGGCTCCCACACCTGACGGACCGGCCACCGCTACTGGACCACCCGGAGGTGGCCGTAGAGAAACAGAACCCGTCTGGCCGAAGCCAGACGGGACTGCCAGGGGGCCGTACGAGACGGCCCCCTCGGTAACCAGTCCAGAATCCTGTCCGAGGACAGGATCCGTACCAGGCATGGGGAGAAACTGCCCCCCAACCTTTGGTAACAGGGACGACACCAGCGTGGGCAGAACGCTATGCAGAAAACCCTGCATAGCCGGACCAAACCACGCCGGCGGTGCCATCTCCGCCACCTCCAGCTGGGGACGTGGAGCACCCCCACCGGCCGAACCGGGCGCTCCACGATTTACTCTCGGACCGCCTGACCCCGCGTCAGACCCAGCCAAGTCCTTCTGGGCAAGGAACTTAACCATCATCTCAACGGACCACACTGCACAAACATTACACCTATGATCAATATTACACAGGGAACACCTAAAACAGACATGGTCCTTGAACACGACACGGACAAACTTATGGCATTCGTCACATGATGGCGGGGCTGGCTTGGCCTATAACATAAGCACAAACCTACAATAAACAAGCGGAACGAGACCCGGATGGAAGGCAGACAATGCTTTCAAATAATTTGACTCATAAATTAACTGTAACCCTCCCGCACCCCACCCCGCCACGTTACAACAACGATCCCATTGATTATGACGACAAGAACGAGGCGGGCATTAAACACACCCATAATAGATCCTCCAGGATGTGTAATGGCTCCAGGAATCATATCGCATAGCATTCGGGGTATATTTACTAATCAATATAAATTATACTCCTAACGAAGCAGCACGATATGTGAAGAAAACAACAAAATGTATAACAAACTGCTGTATCACACAGTAAAACCGCAGACCACGCATCTACTCAAGAATTTGGAAACCACCGATCATTGCAAACCGATCGTGATCGCACGTAAACTTGATAATTCTAAAGTTTTTCCGGTACCATTTTTAGTACGCAGCACCCAGAACAAGATGCGCGAATTAATGAAAAATTTTTCTTCACATAAACATCCGAGCGACCGGGTGTGACGTCACCCGCTCGGATCCTACGGAGAACGACGTCAGCCGATATTCGTGTTAGAAATACCGTAGCATAACACCTATTTTCATATCTGCCGATCGCCTGTTGGGGGTTAAAGAAGGCGATCGTCTGGCATATATCGTTGTTAGCACACGTCCCAGATTCTATGGGGTCAGAAATTGGAACATGCGACACAGCGAAATTTAGAGACCTAAGTCTTTTAACTATGGATAATAAAGAATGATACAACCTGGTTATCTTCGGCGGTATTCTCCATAGTATCCTTTCACTAACACACACACTATCACAGATTAAAGACTTAGATTTTCTTTCACAAAAACACTAAAATCCTCAATGCAAAAAGCATGTATTGCTCTTGTTGCTATGCAAACAAGAATGAGCTCTATTGCCAAACTATAGCTGGCACCTCTATAACTGAGTGTGTATCTGGAGGCAGACACGCGAGGCTTCTTCTGATTGGTTGAACACTAAATCATGGCAGTCATCATAAGCTATAGAAATGTATCGACATTTAACTACTAAAGCCGGAATATCTTTCTATAACGGCATGATAAAAAAGATCAAAACAACCTGCGTAGTTTATGAGTGGCATGTTAGATCACCTGAAAAGCTATCAAGAGATGAGATCAATTCTCCTTTAACTTCCAAGAGGCGTGCGTGTTTGATCGCTAATACCATCCTCGGAGTGTATACGTTGTTAAAATTATCAAATTTTACTGAGAGAAAATTTGATTAGAATCGATAACCGAGCCAGTCATTCCAATGATAAATTTTCAAAAATAGTCTTCTCTTGGTCAGAAAAGGGACATTTTCTATAAGAAAATTGAAATTTTCTTGAAGAAATTTGAGTGTTATAGGGTTAATAGACTAAATACATACTCAACATGAGTACATATACAGGCCCTGAAAATAACACATTTTCTAGGTTGCCCGTCAGGTCAACCAATGTGTTAAAATTTGGTTGCCCTGCAGTAAAAATCTGGTTGCCCCGGACCGCAGGAACGTGTAATTTTCGTGGCCTGTTTAAACGTTCTGGTGACTATCGTGAAACTTATTTGACTGAGATCTGTTGAAAAATATCCACCACCTTATGTCTATATTTATCTTGAAATTTGGATTCTGGGAATTACGATGTCAAATTTTCAAATCGATTGCAACAAACGTACAAATCCGGCGGGGCTTAGGCATAAATGGGCGTGGGATTCTAATCACCTCTCTCTCTCTCTCTCTCTCTCTCTCACTCTCCCCCCCCCCCATCCACCCCCCCCATAGAAGGACAAGATGTACTCCAGAAGTTGGTGCTTCATCTGACAGATACGCGACAGAGCTTAACGGTGTATTAGGATAACGATTAATCGTATAGCGTAACTTAATATCAAATGCCTAACTGCCGAGTTTTTGCAGACGACATATTCCAAGTGTTATATCTCGGGGCTTGCCAACTATTTTGAAAACAATTTGACTGAAAGTTGTTGGTGGCTAAACCACCAACAACTTTCAGTCAAATTGTTTTTAAAAAATTCAGCAAGTCAAGAGTTTTTGCTCATTGAATGCATCATGTGGTGGCTTGCAGCAGCGAGAGTTAATTGAGTATATAATAACCCGTACGATTAATGATAGAAATCATAGAAATCATTGCATGTTTGTGATATCTTTTTTTAATATCAACGGTTAAAACTGCTTAATTTATGATAACTTAAAAAGGTAATTTTAATTTCGAACACACGCCCACAAAATCACGTACGCATGCACGCACGCGCGCACACGCACGAGCGTACATACGCACGAACTCACGCACGCGTGTACGCACGAATTCACGCACGCACACATTCACGCATGCACGAATTCACGCACGCACGCACGAATTCACCCACGTACGCTCGCACGAATTCACGCACACACGAATTCACGTACGCACACACGAATTCACGCACGCACACACGCACGCACGAATTTACGTACGTGCGCGCACTCACGCACGCACGGATTTACACACGATTTTATTTAATTCTGCTGTATTTTCTCCTTATCAGTTTCTTGAAATAGCGGCAAAATCCTCTAGATTTATGATGTATAATGTATGCCGTCATGATTTACTAAATCATACATGCGCTATGTGGCTGCGTCCCCTGCTTCACGATGAACTTGATGAGGTCCATGCGTGTTACAATTGCCTGGTCTGAAACAACAAAGAAACATTCTCCATGAAAGGATACGATTTGTCACACAAGTATGCGACGTCATAATTAAATACGTCACGTGTTAACTGACGTCACAATCAAAATGATGTATAGCCCCGTCACGATAACGGAAAGGTACGTCACGAAGTGCACAAATGGAATACTTTAGATGAATGTAGAATTTAACAAATATTCTATTGAATATTTTGAAACTAATTTGTCTGGAGACTGCCGTAGATAGCAACATCCGCGAGACAAATTAGTTTTCAAAATATTCAACGGCTTACTTGTATAATTTTCCCGAAAGTGTAATTCTAGGAATCAGTCAATTACGTCATGAATGACCCGATGTAGTCCGCCACAAAACGCTTGATAGTCCGACAAGTTGTACGAATTGTATGTATTTACTATTTAATAAATATGGTGCTGAATGTTTTGAAACAATTTTACTTGGCGTTGTTGCCGCCAACGACAGCAACATCACCCATTCAAATTGGTGTCAACATCATCAACAGCTTTCCTGTAAAATTGTGTGAAAGTTGAAGTCCAGTTAGTGCAGGGATGAATGATCCTAACACCGTCGAAACGTTAGTGGAGATTAGCTAGAGATGGGCGGGGCATAGCTGAAGCTGGATTCATGCACTGGCACACGTCAAACTTGCATCAGAGATTGGAGATGATCGCTACAGTAGAACCACAGTGTATTGAAAATACTTCAAAAGTATCTTTTGACAACAATGTTCTTGAAAACCTTTGCTGTTGCGCTTGGACTGTTGACCCAAAAAGCGGCATACCCTACGGGCAAGTCTTCATCCTAGGATGGAGAATATCCTTTCAGCAGAATCAGAGTTATTGAAAACTACACTAAGAACAAGAGGAAGAACACAATGCTAGCATTATCCCATTTAGTATTTCGGTATGCACCGCATATCACATTCAATAATCATGTAATACAACGAGTTTATGCATTGCATGGCGTTGTGTTTCGTGATGTTGTCGCTGTTGTTGTTTTTGTTTTTGTTGTTTTTGTCGTCGTCGTTGTTGTAGGTGTTGGTGTTGTTGTTATTGTTGTTGTTGTTGTTGTTGTTGTTGTTGTTGTTAGTGTTGAACCTAAATATCTGTCCATATTATGTATGTAAATAGAATAGTTAGATGTATCCACATTTAATACTAACCTTCATCATTTGAAATTAAAACAAAGTTCTCTGTGTTTAGAATCCTGGAAAGCTGTAACAGAGTCGTTCTTTCAGGCAGCTACAGAATGATAGAAATAAAAAAACAAGAACACGATAGCTACGAGGTGCGCGATTTTTCGATATTTAGATATATCACGATTCGATACAAAATCACTCTATATTACGACGCTAAACTGCGAAAATCGGAAAATTGTCAAAGACTTTGAAAATACTTTACCTGGAATATGTTGCTGCCTAAGCCAACAACAGCTTACGATCAAAGTAATTGCAAAATATTCAACAGATTTAAGCGGATTTTCATTGACACTATATTAACAATTTGCATATGTGTGCCTACCGATGTTAAACAAGCACCACTATTTCTCTCAACATTGTGACATAAGGGGGCTACGATATATCGATATACCAATACATCGCGATTTTAAATGCAGTATAAATCGCGATATTATCTCTCGCAATATCGCACACCCCTAAGCTACTGTAAAACCGCCCTGTAGCAGTGCACACAACATATTAATGTGCATACATAACTAACTATAACTTAGTCATCCATGAAACGCTCTCACATATACATGCGTGCTTTAAATTGCGTGACATTAATTAACCATTACATATATGGACGATCCCACACCAACAGTCGTTACGGCAATGGAGGAATCCAGTTTTCGTTATGCCCCGCCAATCTATAGCTAATTTCCAGCATGACTTCGCCCGTGTTGGGATCGATCCAGCCCCGAATTCCCTGACCATCAATTTCCAGAAAACTATACAGGTAAGCTGTTAAATATTTTGAAACTAATCTAATCAATTACGCGTTCGTGACGAACTTAGCTACGTCATTCGCGTTATATGGTTGATTATGACGTCATATAATTGTTGGATAAACTGGAATCATCGATTGGGGAATCCAGTTTCTCTGTCAAGCATATCACGTCATAATCAACTACGTAATATGTAGGGTGACGTCATACTAAATTACGTCATGAATAGCTTAATAGTCCGTCAAATTGTACGAATTTTATGTCTTTACTATTTAATATAGATTCGCATACATCAGCGCCCTGTAAAAATAGTTTCAAAATATTGAACAGCATACTTGTATAGTTTTCAGGTTATTGAGATTCAAAAAGTACAGGGACCGATTGATCCCACCAACGGCAAAGCGTGGATGGAGCTTACCTAAAGATTCGCGGGGCATAGCAAAAGCTGGATTCATACATTCATATTTCGTAATAAACTTATCATACACGAGCCAATTTGGAATGAGCGTTAACGAAGTCCAAATGTCATCGTACTAACGGGCATGGCAACGAGTGTGGAATTATACTTATCACAAATGCTGGGATGATATGCCGTTATTTCAAAATTTCAAATCAACTCTTGGCATTCAGTTTTCTTTTTGTATTATTTTTGTTTATGGCTGTAACGCTACAATATATTGAGAGGTCTGACGAATGCACAACATAATGGCAAACGAAACAGCTTATGATTGCATAAATAAACTTATCATTGACGGATCAAAGGCTGGATCCGATCTGTCAGTCACGTGTAGGCGGCCATAATCAATTACGTCACATGTAGGCTGACGTACCAACTAAAATGCTTAATGAATGACGTACATCTGGCTCCGTCATGAACTTTGAAATGTCCGTCAAGTGTATGCATTGCACGTTTTTCAAGACAGCTATACGGAGAATATGTTCAAATATTTGAAAATAATTTGAATTAGATTCAACATAATAGTCATTATACCAGAATGATTGCATCGTATTGGTGTGGCGGTGTTAACGCGTTAATGAGCAATTCCCGGGTATAATGGACGCCGTATACGGTATGTATCATTACAGATGTATGGCTGTTTAATAATATACCTCATTTGCTATGTTAAATAGTTTTTTAGACAAAAATGTCATTTCATCAGATGCTGTCTTATCACCAAAAGTCATACAGGACCAGTCGGGCGTGCGGGGTGGGGTGGCGATCGGGCGGGCGGGTGAGCGGGCGGGCTGGCGGGCGGGAAGATGGGCGGGCGGGCGAACGGGAAGGTGAGCAGGCGGGCATGTGGGTAGTTGGGCGGGCAGACCGGCGGTTGTGCAGGCGGGCGGGCAGGCGAGCGGGTGGGCGGACAGGTAGGTAGGCACTCACTAAATACGACTAATTAATTCGTCAATGTAAGAGATCACGATAACTCATGCTTGCTAAATAGACACTGGCAATCCCAATGCCAGGTGCTCAGGTACAGGACGTGTTGTGTAAATTACTGTTAGATGTCTCATAGCCTTGCACAACATCATTGTCTCGAGATATGATACCAGCAGGTGATGTAATCTTACCAGTTTCACATTCTTCCGCATCACCTTGCAAGCTAGATCTGTATTCTGAACACCACCTTCAACAATTTGTGACATAATCTGTTCAACAGATATAACACCTTGTAAACATCTGAAAATAAAACAAGAACGACTATCAGAGATTGCTAATGTATGCCCCCACCCCCATTCTACAAACCACAATCTCCCCCCCCCCACGATTGGCCTCCGTGACCATGACCTTTGACACCGAAATCGATAGGGCTCTTCGAAACACCAAATACATCCTCCCACCCAAGATTAGTAATCATCCCTTCACTCACACTAGAGTCATCATGAGGAAAAGCAATATTACATCATTAATTAGGTGACAGTGACCTTGACCTTTGACTGTTTGAACCTCAAAATCAATATGATTCTTTGGACCACGAAGGACAAGCTCCCACGCCAGATTAGTGATGATCCCTACAATTGAACTCGAGTTATCATCCGGAAATGAACGCCCGAACGGACGGACGGATGGATAATCTTAACGCTATATACACCCCATATATTTATATGGGTGCATAATTTATAACATTTACAAAGGAAGGTCATCCTCCATATGTTCTTCTTTGACCTCTGTATCGATCGTATCCTCAGCCGTAGTCCTTATGTGATTTTGGTAGTGGAAGAGCAACTAGGCTATTTCCATTAGAAGATGGTGAGACATTGTCAACGTTGCCTCTCAATGCAGTTGTCGGCTTGCATACCTTAGTTCCCCTACTAAGTTATATATTTGCAGTTTAGACTGGTGAATATGCGACCTTTCAGGTGTTATCTATAATTAGGTAGCCTCAGTGCGCACATCGTTTATGTTGGGATCGATCGTTCCCTGAACTTCTTCACTATCAATTTCCAGAAAACTATATAGGGAAACTTGTTGAATATTTTAAAACTAATTTAAAAACTAATTTGACTGGGTGCTGTTGCTGGCTAAGGCAGCAACAGCGCCTAGTCAAATTCGTTTCAATATTCAACAGAATGTGTATTAAATGGTAACGACATACAATTCGTACAACGCGTCGTACTATTAAGCGTTAATGGCATCGTGTCATGATTATGACGCCAGCCTACACGTCACGTAGTTGATTATGCCGTCATATGATTGAGTGGGGAAATGGATTCATGAATTGTAATAATCACATTTATTATATTCCTATCTACGTCCTCCGTAGTTCCATTGTTATACTAAACGTCCATACAAGATGTAACTATAGGCATAGGGTTTGAGTATATATGGATTCGACTGCATTGATATGGATTCAAGTGTTGCTATAATAGTAATATTCATAGACGGGAAACAATCTTTGGATTAAACGCTGAAGCGTGATATGTTCTGCCTCTACCTACTCATGGATAATGTGTCATTTTGATAGAAACTAGTTATGGTTAAAAACTCTGAAAAGGTAGGAAATATTCTCCTCAAATTAAATTTGTAATGATACAGCGTATATCCCTACATAACATAGAACAGTTTTGTAATGTTTCATTGATATCGGAACTTGCCCTGTAGGTGGGGCTTAGAATACACCTTCCGTATCCTCTGCGTGTCGTAAGAGGCGACTAAAGGAGGCAAGGGTGAGGTAACCCTGACAGAAACCTCAAGTGCTGAAGACGGATGTTCCAGGCCGCACGGCGCACTCTAATACACCATGGATCCACGCAATTAACGCTTATGATCATGTCGATAGTCACTTACAGGACTGGCGGTATGATCAGCGAACGGAAAGAAGAAGAGAAGAAGAAATTGATTTCGGAATAACCATTGATGAGTTACAAGGCAAACTAAACACTTTAATAAAAAACATGGAAAATAATCCAAGTCCACCACCGTGAAAAAAGTAGGCAAAATTCCTCAAAAGAACATTTAGTAATGATGCAGATCGCATCCATCCGTGGTTTACAACCATCGTCTAAATCTTCATTGAAATTAGAATGGTCATTGCTAATTTACAAGACAAACTAAAAACTTACCCAAAAGAAACCATCGACAAAATTCCAAAACCGTGAAAAAGTAGTAAAAATGGCTCAACATGAGATCGGTCTCATGCAGATTGCATTCCTGTATAGTATCGATCACTTCTGTGAATTTCATTGACATCTGATGAGCCATTGCGGAAACCTAATTTGATTTATAAACCTTAACCAAAAGTGCAAATACGTGAAATACATTGTTCAAACCCGTGAACAAACAGTAAAAATGCCCCAAAATGAAATGCTGTTGTCATGTAGATTGCATCCACGTATAGTATAAATCGCTACTGCGAAGTTTCATTGAAATCGGACAAGCCATTGTTTAACAATAAGTTGATCTAAAAGTACACATACGCACGCTGCCGCCGTCGGAAATAGTAATTTGTTTCACAGGCGAGACAAAAATAATAAATACTTGAGCATTTGCCTCTATCTCTCTCTCAGCTTGCGGTAGAAGGTTCGATATAGGGAAGTATTTGATGTAGCCCTTTAATTGCTAAATTCGGTCTAGAAAATCAATATATTTGCTTGTTAAATGCCTCTTTAGAGATCAAGAATACTATGTTTTAAAGCTTTAGCGCTGGAGTAACTGGCTCAGTTATGGATCCAGTCGTGTCAAACGTAAATTTAATAACATATAATTATCTTTTGGTTTAAATTGACATCCCACAAGAGCACTTCTTAGGCCGGTTCTGGCCAGGTTCACCGTGATAGAGTTAAAACCGTAAGGACATACGAATTAATGTCTTTGATTCGAACCCTCCTAACTCAATCTGTCATATCCAGAAACACATAATGCTGGAATATTTGGGCATTATTTTCAAAATTCTTTCCATCTAACACTTATTTTTAGCAGCCAAATACGTATCACTCGAAATTACTCACAATTTTCTGTAAATCATGTCGCTCTCTGTAGCTTTGTTACCACTTTAATGATTCAGACGATGAACATGGATTTGCAACGGTCATAAGAAAAATCGATTTACAGGCCAAGATAATATTATTTTTTGAAATTTTACAACTGGAATCGCTGGCTCGTTTAACGAGCCAGCCATTCCAGTGGTAAATTTTCAAAAATATTTGTTCTCTTAGCCTACAAATGAACACTCACTGAGAAACTGTTTTGGATTTTCTTGATCAAGCTTGACAATAACTCGGTGAAAGGATTGCTAATGTAATAGTTTAACACTTCTGAGTTTGAAATTGTGCACGATTGTTATTGTCTTTCCTACCTCTTGTGCGTTGGCTGTGAATTTTCGCAAAACAAAGCATTAAATTTGTCTGGCATAGCCATTCAATATACGCGTTTCGAATTCATGGCACGGACATATATACGGGTATATATTGGAAGAATATAAATGAATGACTGAATGAATTTGTATTCACATTAGGCCATCTGCCCTTGCGTGAAGATAATGACAATAATACTAATATGTATGACGAATGACTATACAATACATTTTAAATACATACCATATTCATGAATTATGATAACTTATGTAACAATAGCACACACTTAAACATACTTATGCCACCGACTGTTATCTGCACACACATACACACGCACACTGGAACGCACGCACGTACGTACGCACGCACACACACACGATGCAAGACAACACACACGCCCGCACGCACCAGCCCACTCACATTCGTACACGCACGCACGCACGCACGCACGCACGCACGCACGCACGCACGCACGCACGCACGCACGCACGCACGCACGCACGCACGCACGCACGCACGCACGCACGCACGCACGCACGCACGCACGCACGCACGCACGCACGCACGCACGCACGCACGCACGCACGCACGCACGCACGCACGCACGCACGCACGCACGCACGCACGCACGCACGCACGCACGCACGCACGCACGCACGCACGCACGCACGCACGCACGCACGCACGCACGCACGCACGCACGCACGCACGCACGCACGCACGCACGCACGCACGCACGCACGCACGCATACATACATATACCACACTACACGTCTCATGGTAACTCCACAGAAAAAAAACTTGCTTGTTTTTTAAACAAATCCGACAAGCGGCTGTTGCTGCTTATGGCATCAGCAAGCGCCGGTCGAAATATCCACCCAAAATACCCAACATAATATATAGTATTAAGGCGCCATAAAAACAATTAGAAGGAAATTAATATAACAATGTTACATAATCCGCGTATACATAAATCAACAAGTTAAAAGGTGCATATTCACAGCAAAATTACCGAAATAAAATTGTCCGAACCATGTAACGCGAGAGGCACAAACCGTGAGCACATATGCAATGACACGAAATAAATCCCAACACCTGATGACACCACCACACACAAACCTATCAATTATTCAAGCCGCGCAATGTATCAACTCATGAATGAACAAAAACGGACGAA
This sequence comes from Chaetoderma sp. LZ-2023a, assembly GCA_034401795.1. NCBI lineage: Eukaryota > Metazoa > Mollusca > Caudofoveata > Chaetodermatida > Chaetodermatidae > Chaetoderma > Chaetoderma sp. LZ-2023a. Next base: position 27,400,814 of record CM067361.1, on the reverse strand, counting down.
GTTGATATCCCTATCTAAATTTATCAAACGTTATTTTCAACCGGTTCAAATGAATGGTTTGATAAGCGGCCACTGCTGTCTTATGCAGCCCTGGCTACCGGGGGAACGAAGTTAAATATTGATCTGTAATGTAAACTAAAAGACTACTCAATAGCGCTCGAAGTGCGTACCTGGGTGGTGGGCACATGGGCACGTGTTTGCATGCACGCGCGCGTGCGTATGCCTGCGTCCTGAGATATAAACATACCTACATATATACATATTCCTTGATAAAATGGCTATTTACCACACTTGAATATCAATACTTAATTTCAAAAGCAATTATCTGGCCCTGATCTGGGCGGAGGTCGTCGCTCCAAAAGAGAGCGGTGCCCATCGATCAGCCTTGGCAAACTTCGTCGCGGGAGAATACTGGCTCGGATCAAGAGAATTTGGTGAAGTATGTTATGCAAATGGTAAAATACATGTGGCATTCGGCTGACCGTGTTTGTAAGGCTATCGCCTTGAACTGGTCCCTGACTCCAATTGTAAGCAATTGAAATCGGGCACCGGCGTATGACGCATGCTTCGCGTACGCTATCGGTAAAATGCCATAACTGACTGTGAAATAGATTATATGCACAGATAATATAGTATTGTTTATGTACTGTATACCGCCATTACTAAAGTATTATTTATGTACCTGTATTCGTATACTTCAAGAGAAGTGAACCGAATAAACTAAACTAAACTAAAACACATAGGCACACAATCCAAGCCAACAAAAGCATACAATTCTAATATTTCCATCCTCGAGCATTCCGGTGCGAACATGCACCCTTAAATTAAAACAATATCAGTTACTATCATTTCCAATTATGACACATGGTACGATCGATTCATATACTTTGAAACATAAATGGATCCACGTGTAGCTATTTTCCGCCCATTTCTAACTAATCTCCGCCTACTTTTCACGCGTGTTGGAATCGGTTTGACTATGGGCTGTTGCTACTAAATGTTTGAAAATAATCAGCAGAATGTGTATTAAATTGCAAATTTGGCAAATACATACAATTTATACCCGTCTATTGATGAACCTATAGATTTTCATGACGGAGCTATGCGTCATTATGTTTGATTATGACGTCATTTACTTGAGTGACATATCGGATCCCTTCATTGATATAATACTACTACTACTATTATTATTATTATTATTATTATTATTATTATTATTATTATTATCATCATAACATACCCTATCTCGTCAATAACCGGAGCCTGCTCGACACCTGTATGGTTCATGAATTCCAATGCGTCTAGTAGGGTGACGTGGGCGTGTACGGGTTGGGGAATGCGTATATCCAACGCATTTGTGTCAAGATTCCACCACCTGGGGAAACAAACATATATATTTCTCGATAATCTGAAACTCCAGGTGGCAGAAACCACAGGCATAATGCCGCCTCATAACTCTGGCATGATGCTCAAAAAGTCAGCCAAATGTATGAATCGTATTTCTTAGATGCAATAAAAATAAAATGTAATGAGCTTTCTATTAAATATTTTGAAACTATTAGAGCTTTCCAGCTTATCCATCTATCATATGATGTCATAATTAACTACATGACGTGTAGAATGACGTTATGATCAATGATGTCATGAATGGCGTAGATAAGTTCGTCAAGAACGCATAACTAGTTACGGACTAAGCGTTGTTGTACGAATTGCAGGTTTTACTACCGTAATTAATAAACATGCTGTTGAATATTTTGAAACTAATTTGAGCAGCAACAGCGCCCAGTCAAATCAGTTTCAAAGTATTTAACAGCTTACCTCTATAATTGTCTGGAAGCTGATAGGCAGTGAGTTCAGGGATCGATCGAGCCCAACACGAGCGAGGTGCGGGTGGAGCTTAGCTAGAGACGGGCGGGGAATAGCTAACCCTGGAAAGATCAACTGAACAAGGGAGTGAAATTAGTTTCAAACTATTCAAAGGCTTACATGTGTAGTTAAATGAACCTTGGTATTTTCATTCTGGGAATTGACGTGTTTCAAATTATCAACTCGATTCCAACACGCCAAAAAGTGGGCGGAGATTAGATAGAAAGTGGGGTTGGATGGGTGGGGTCGGTGGCATAACTATAAATGGATCACTAGTATCTAAAGTTAATGGACCTTTCCAGCTTTAGCTATGCCTCGCCCATTTCCAGCTAAGCTCCATCCACGCTACACGTGTTGTGATCAATCGAGCGCTGAACTCCCCGGCTATCAATTTCCAGAAAAATGTACAGGTAGACTGTTGATTATTTTTAAACGAATTTGAGTGGGTGCTACCGTAGGCAGCAACAGCGCCCAGTTAAATTAGTTTCAACATATTCAACAGCGTGATTATTAAGTAGTAAAAGCATACACTTCCTACAACAACGTCTAGTCCGTCACGAATTATGTGTTCTTGACAAAGTTATATGTCATGACGTCATATGAGTGATGGATAAACTGGAAAGCTACATTATACATCTAAGCCGCTTGTGTTCAGAGGAGTGATTGATTCTACATCAAATCTGCCATGTTATATATTGTTCATCTGAATTTAGATATGATGCGATTAAATGTTTAAATGTTTATGATGATGACGTACGTAATGTTAATGCTGTTGATACCGGTGCCGACGATGATGATGACGACGCTGATGCTGCTGCTGTTGTTGTTGTTGTTGTTGTTGTTGTTGTTGTTGTTGTTGCTGTTGTTGCTGCTACTGGTGATGATGATGATGATGATGATGATGACATAAATGAATGTATGTTTATCTTGCCTTGAGTATATTAAAATCTCTAAAGAGAATCTATAAGGAAAATAAAGAAAATAGGCAAATACCACTCTTCTTCCACATCCGGCGTAGTGAATCCATTGGCTACCATCCAATCGTCATTGAGAAAGGTGGTCCTGGAGGAAATAGCAAATACACATAATTTGAACACTGTGTCATTGTGGCAAATTATGCAGTGGATAGTGTGATAATAACACCAGTAAATCAATAGACCTCGCATACGGACGCACGCGCACCCACGCACACACGAGCTAACGCACGCGCTACATGTGCGCACACACGCCCGCACGCACGCATGCGCGCCCGCCCGCCTGCCTGCCCGCCCGCCCCCACGCACATACGCGCACGCACGCACGCACGCCCGGACGCACGCACGCACGCGCACGCACGCGCACACGCGCGCGCACACGCACACGCACACACACGCGCACGGATACACGCATTTCCCGCCACGTACAGTTTCACCTCAACAATCCACCAATTACTTTATTCATTCTTTCGTTCATTCATTCATTCATTCATTCCTTGATTCGTTCGTTCGTTCTTTCGTTAGTTCGTCCATTCAATCCATCCATCCATCCACACACCCAACCACCCACCCACCCCCACCACCCGCCAGTCAGTCAGCCAGCCAGTTAGCCAACCAGCCAACCAGCCCGCCCAAACTCCTTTCCCCCACCCTGTCAGCCAGCCAGCCAGTCAGCTACGGCATTATATATTATCGTCGCGTGCACTATATTTACATGTAATTCCTGATGGAATCGGGTAGAAGCACAACACATTTCTGTTCTTTCTTCAGACCATGGTCTCTAGCAGCCCGAACTGCGCATGACATAGCGCATCCACTACTTCCGCCTATAAATATACAAAAATGCAGCGACATAACTAAATTATTGGGGCCACATCAGGAAGAGCAAGCTTGTCATGATTTGTTGTCATGAATATGTTTGTACGAGCGCGAGAGCATGCGATTTGTACTTTTCGGACAGAGAGCGCAAGCGTGCGATTTGTCTTTTCCAGTGTTTGCATATGTGAGCATGCAGAAATGCATACGCATCATCAATTTAAACCATAACCTGTCAGCTTATATTACTATAATTATATGTATATACACCATGTGGCTATTTAGACTAACTAGGTCGACTTGAATTTGGATAGAAATTGTACTATATAAAACCAAAACTGTTAACAGATCAATTAGTTCACGAATATTGCTGAATCAGCAAAAGCATCCCGATATTTGACGTGATGTCCGGAAATCAGGAAGGGTGTTAAAAATCCGCATTTTCCGGACAAATCCTTAGAGATGGTCGCCCTGCCACATCGATTATCACAGTGCAGCAATCGTGTCACCTATCAGTTTTCCGAGTCCAGTTCATCTAGACACATTCTTCGTTGATTCCCGTCAGCGTTGCAAGTCCAGTAAAACGAGACGCATTAATTCTTTGGTTACATTCTACGTTTCAAGTGCGGTCCATCTAAACACACTATGATGGATTCATAACAGTAACCCAAGAACAGTCTATCCAGATGTCATATTATGTCACCCCACATCATAGTCTAGTTCATCTAGGCACATATCCATGCATTTCATTAACCATCCGGTTCCAGGCATCTAGGTCATATTCCCACATCTTCTTTCTGAGTTCATTACATCTGAACACAGGAACATATTCATTGACTCGCTTCTACTCTTCCAGTCCATTACGTCGAGCCACGATATAAATGGCTATTCCCGGATCCCTCTTAGCTACATATTAGAGGACGCCGATTAGCCGTGGTGTTAGCATGGTCGACTTGTAATCAGCCGTGGGGGGGGGGGTGGTCAAATCTCGCTCGAGTGTCAGGCGATCAGCTGACGAGCAATTGGTGGACACATAGGCAATCTTCTTCACTTCTCGTTGCCTCTCTCCGCCCAGGTGTGGGTACCGGTGTAAAAACGGAAGAAGTTATCAATAACAGACTGAAATAAAATCAGCCTGGATATGGCGTGAATGTGACTTGGAATCAGGGACACGATAGACGCCAAGCAAACCAACAACGTCTTCTTCCTCTCAGCTATCCGGGTCAAACTACACCCACTATTTAATGACTCGCCTTAGTCCAAATCCATCTGAGATCCGAGTCCGGTAAAAGTAGACACTATTTATTGAGTCCAGTCAATTCATGAATCCGGCTTCTTAAGCAATCATATGAGTTAGATAGATAATTTATTAACAATATGACATCGGCCCTTGAGTGTACACCATATCATACATGCATGACGGATACCTTATGGCACACAAGATTACGTTAGAATGTATGTACAAGAATACAATCTTTCACAGAAAAAATCGTCCCACGTTTCTATTCGGTACTCATTTATCAATAATCTCCTCGTTTCTACAAACAGTAAGAGAGGAACGAGGAGTGAGAGCAGGGGCGTGTTCGCGAACGGGTCGCAACCCACAGCCTAGTCTGGTACCCGACTCCTCATACGCTCGCTGATGATTCTCTGGCTCAGGATATGGGGGCCGGTAACGGCTGCCATCTTTGTACGCGATTTGCATACATGACGTCATCACACAGAGATGGGACTTCCATACGACAGCAGACGCTTCAAAGCGAAAGGACAGCTATTTAACCCTTGTACAACGACGCCACTTCGGGTATTAGTATGGTCTTATCTTATACATTTCGATACACTAGCAGACTAAAATGCAATTTTTCACTAAATAGTATTGTCCTAAATTAGAAAGTTGTGCTATTAATTTAGGTTATTTTGTTGAAGGATATAAGTTGACTGATTTCCAAATTTTGTTACCAGTTTTCGTTCACCGCTTAGTACAGGCCTGGACCACAGAGTTACTTATTATCTGCTTAGAATAGCGTATATTTCACAGAAATACTGGTATAAATTGAACAAAGTATACCAGTTCTTCCATGAAAATCAAGTTGAGGGTGTTGGGGTGCGGGTTGGATGGTTTTGGGGTAAGGGTTGGGGGTTGGGGTGGTGATTGGTCGCCTATACACAGCCTACTTTCCTAGACTATATTGCTTGCTGGTAGAGATGGATACTTTGTCTAGGTGATTAGTAGAGGCAAAAGAAATTAGTTTCAGCCGGGGTGTTTCCAGTGAAGCTTTGAAAATTGTATTCATTGATTACTTTCTATATTTTGTATCATGATTCAAACCCATAAATATGTTGAATATTTTGAAATTAAAATTACTCGAACTGTAAAAGCTGGCACAGCATCTTACAACTATTATTTGTATCAACATATCTGCCAAGGTTTTTTTCTCATCTCGTCACATTATTGCGCTATGCGGTTAATATAACATAATTTGTACACGGCCGCTCTGCCCACCCACCCACTAAAATAGGCACCATGGAATGATGGATGATAATTAAAAAAAAAAAAAACCCAACTTCATTCCATAACACATAGTGATATATCTGATTTTCACCATTTGACCAACCATCAAAACCATTATTGATGTAAACTCTCTCCAGGTAAATAACTATACATGATCGGGACCACACTACTGATCCAGTGATCATATGCGCATTTGGATAAGCAACGGATAACTCATTTAATAATGGTAATTGATCCAGATTGACCCATCTGGATAACTTGTGTCTCGCATGTAGCCAATCCAAAAATATAAAACAGATTTTTATTTACTGCTTACTTTATCAAATCCCTGTTGCTGTGGCAATCTGTGAAAAGTTAGTGTAAAGTTATTGGAACTTGTAACCATTTAAACTAATTATGAGGCTGACAGAAACCAACTTCTAGAATGGGCTTGAGAAATATACAATTTTCAGGACAAGAGAACAGTGTTTGAAAAAGTACAACTGGACTGAGTGATAACCTTTATATGCTGTGCAGCATGGATCAGAACAAAATGATCTGATTGGATCAGCATTGATTTAATATGCTCATTCTAGCCCTGGTTATTCAGATAATTTGTGTCGGGGCTTGAGTTATAAAAATCTTATGAATCTGTCTTAGAATATTCACTCACCCGGAACATCAATATTTGAATAAGAAAATTGAAAATAGGTAGAAATGTGAACAGTTTACAAAATCCAGATATGAAAATTTAAGTCAGAAATATGAAAGGTTCAGCTGAAATAAGGATATTTTGTTTTAAAGGCAACCAGTTTGACTGGAAACATGAAGATTTTGGACAGGAGTGCATCAGTTTTATTCGGAAATATGAAAATCCTGCTACAAATGCATAAATACTACCATTTTGGCTGAAAAGACAAACATTTTCTGTACAAAGGATCTAAGTCCCAAATGCAACAATTCTGACAAAATACATGACCATTTAGGTCAGAAATGAAAGAGTTTGTATCCAAAACGACAATTTCCATGCAAAATAGAAGAATTGATGATGGCCACTGGCTCAAGGATCGAAATCGATATACTGGTATCACTGTTTTCACTGTCAAGACCATCAACTGCATGCAATAAAAGTTCACAGCTTAAGTCTTTGGTATTTTGGTCGATGATGGTCAGTTTGCGTTAGATCAGCTGATTTTTTACATCCGTATATCTGTGAAAAACATTTAGATCAATCTGGCCTAGTTTCTTAAGATTATATGTTTAACAGTAAATGTTCGTAATTAAATTAGAATGGTCACCAATAATAGCACATTCAGCCAGTACGCGCTGCATGAAATGGAGGATGGTGTGACTTAGTTATCCAAATGGTCAGATGCCTGTTTTCCAACCTCAGAATTAGCTAAAGGTAGAATGTAATTGTCTTTCACAAAATTTACGACATGCAAACAAACAGTGCCTAGTGTTTTATTTATTTTGAGCTATCGAGACCAGATATAGTGTCATGACATTGAGCTCACTTCGCTTTTCCGACCAGGTGGGCTAAAACTGAGATCTGAAGAAAACTAAATATTTTGAAAATTATTAGTATGAAAGGCATTTAGATCTTACGGTTTATGCTGTACACTTAAATCAAAAAATCTTACTGAATTAATAGAGAAACAAGGAGTGTTTTGTCTTGCTCGTTCGGATTACATCACAAATCTAAGATGATAGGAAGATTGTAGAGTATCTTGAAAATAACTTCATTAATAGCGGTTTGCCCCTCTCTATGGAACTGCAGCTTTCAGTGAAATTGTTGTAAAGACAGTTTGCATATTCTAATAGCATCTATGTTGTACACTGTTATACAGAATAAAATGCGTTTGTCATAACAGAATATTGTTCCCACTGGTGTTATTAATTCGATATATTTTTTTTTCAGATAAGCATTTTCACTTCAGAGGGATGCTTTACTAAATGTCAAACATGACCATGTGACCAACATCTCATTATTAGCTTACCTGGTGACCTTATGCCATGATGTTCGTCCGTCCATCCGTCAAAAGCCCTTCTCCTTAATGGTTTGATTGATTTAAACCAGATTTGGCTGGAATGATCATATACTGGTACCATCCAGGATTTTTCCCAGATTTTGTGTGGGTGAAATCTTAGATTTTTATGAACAATTTACCGGAAATTGTCTAAATACTACTCCTCATTAACCGCTTGGCGGAGTTCAGCCTAATTTGGCTGGAAGGACATTATTGCTATCGGTCTCAGATGTTGTATACAGAATTTTCATTGGTCAAGTTTTTTGGTGAACATCTGGAATTATCGAACACTACCCATCACTAACCGCTTGACGGATGTCAACCCTAGTAGGCTGGAGGACCCTATCTGGGTATGCTCCAGAACACATATTCAGAATTTTAATTGGTCAATTTTGTGGGTGAAAATCTTTAATTTTATGAGAAGTTTAATGGGAATTGTCAAAACGCTACTCATTAACCGCTTCTCGCATTTAAAGTTAATTTAACTGGAAGGCTTCTATCACGGTATGCTCTAGAACTTCTATTCAGAATTGTAGTTGGCCAATTTTTTGGCGGACATCTGGGATCGTTCAATATTTTCCAGAACGATGTAAAACGATACTCCTTAATTAATGGTCCGATTTCAATGAAACATGGGGTGGGGGAATGATCCTAGATGGCTGTAGTAATACCAAACAAGAATTTTGATTGTTCAATTTCATTGGTAGACATTTCGGATTTTTCGAAAACTATTCATCATGTCTATTTAACCCTTTAATGGTAAAATTTGGTCAAGAACAATTAAATATCTACCTATTGAATGTTAATTTACAGGCTAAGAGAATACAGATTTTGAAAATTTACCACTGGAATCACTGGCTCGGTTATCTGTACATGGACATTCTACAAGACTATGACAGAGACCATTTTTTGGCCTGCATGACCATTAAAGGGTTAATTGTAAATTGATCAAATGCTAATGGTCCAAGTGAGCATCACAGGCCCGTTTTCGAGCATTTTCTCATGAAGCGCAGGGGTCCGGCATGAAATAGATTGCTCAGAGTTCCTGGCTTACCAGCTGAACTAGAAAATTAAAACTTTCATTCGGATTTCCAGTCAATTTACTTGTGATTTACTTCTTGGACAGCAGATTTGGGATATTGAAATCTCACCTGTCTGTCCATGTACAGGCCAATAGAAGACTATTTTTCAAATTTTACCACACTAATGCCTGGTTCTGTTATCGAACCACCTATACCAGTATTACATTTTCAAAAATTGTCTTGTGGCCTAGAAAGAGATATTTCCCAAGACCACCGTAGAAATTATTTTGGCTGGTTCAGTGATTAACAGGCTATTTTCAAGCCATTAACTCATTCAAAGCCCAAAGACCAGACAACATATTCCTCATGGCAATACCAGGTTCTTGTGAGCTTAAGATACATGGACATGTTAGGCTGATACATAGCGATACCAGTTTAACACTTACAATGCCGATGTCTCAATTTCAAGGCAACTATACAGGAAACCTATTGAATATTTTGAATCTGTGGCAGCTCAGTCAAATGAGTTTCAAAATATTTAATATAATATTTATTACTGTGCATTTAATAAAAGATTTTGCCATTTCTGGGCTATGAGGGTTAAAGGCTTAACTCTTATTGTGTTTTAACAAGATACTGGGTAAATGCACATATGAAAGTCTCAACAACCTACAACCGTGTTAGACAACCATTCCCCCGCCCCGCACTCCAAATTACAACAGACTCCAATACAGTAGGACTACAGTCCAGTTCATAAATAAGTTAACGTATTTCCAAAAAACCCAAAAACATCTTAGTTATCACAATTTCGAACACGGTGTAAGATGCAATGTAATAGCTTCCAATCACATTAAGTCCAAAATATTCAGCAGTATGTTTTATTTCGCTTTGGAAGCATTTTGAGTTATTTCTGAGCTGCATTGTACCTACATCAGCCGAAGATTGATATTTCCAGGAATCTTAGAACACGTTTACAGAAATACATTTCACCAGTTTGAATTAGACGAATAACTATGAAATTGTAACAACTCATGCCACAGAATGTGTATTTGCATTTCATAAGAAGGACTAGATACTGAATAATCGTGGGTTTACGCGATGTATTGCCGGACTCGTAATCAGCTGATTAATATGTAAATAGGTATTTTACATTCCATGCCCTTGTTTTGGGTTTCCCCATACTTAAAATTGGCAACTAATAGAAATATTCGGCCTTCCGCGTATGCGGCTTGTTAGTGTTAGCCAATCAGCGCCGTGGACTCTGTAGCTGTTACGGGTTCCACTAATGTGATTATGAGCAATTGGTGTCGGGTACCAGCTTAACGACAACCGGCACAACCACGTTGGAGAATATGACGTCTTAATCTATTATGACGTCATAATTACTCCAAGCCAGCTATGCCAGGCACACGCTACGACCCCGGGAACACTGCCCAGGTCGCCAAGATAATCATCGGCCCCTAGAGAAATTGATCAACAACCATTCGTCTTTTCTCCTTGTTTCTACGAAGGAAGCGAAAGTGAAACAAGGAGTGTGACCAGGTCGACAATAGAATCATCTACAAATAAAAACCACAGTGTAAAACAAAATGTTGCACGCCTTGGAACCATTTGCCTGACCGCCAAGTTCAAGTTCACGTTTTATTCACCCAGGCTTTACATAGAGCAGGTGAGGGAAAATATTTTACAATTAATATACTGGCGGTAGATATAAATTACATATTTCATATTGTTAGCATTGTAACATTAAGATGTAACAGAGCTTCAACATTTCTCGTAAATCCTATATGTACAGTTTGTTATCACATTAGAAGTGTTTAAGTTTAATTAAAATGGTCATATACGTGGGCAATTTAAATAGAGCAGGCATATGTGTATGCGAGTTTAAAATCACGAGTTATAGCTTTTTGCTCGCATGGATGAGGTATTTACATAGGTTTATTAGCACAGGTCTGTTGCATATTGAAAGGGGCCCTTTTTTCTATTGTGTGACTGGTGGTGTAGTACGCGGGGATATATGTTTGCCTTTCTGTGTTATGTTTGGGACAGACAAAAAGAAAGTGCAGTTCATCCTCTACATCAGGCCCTACTGCTCACTGCAACAACAGCTTTCAGTCAAACTGAATCAAAGGCTACCAGCTTACGCACTTGCACACACATAACTGTATTACGATGATCTGTTTCACGGTTAATCAGACAAGAAGACGGTTATGCATGGATATTTATAATTTGGCGAAGATGTCCACTAGTCATACCCCCACATAATTTGTCTAAGAAGATAGTGTAGCAGGCTAATATATTTGGCACCCAGGTAAGATAGTAATGTATAACTATTTTAAAACGAAGTTGTTTAGACGAGTGGCCGGGAGGCTGGTGCTGAAGAAATAGTTTCGCGTCAAATTAAGTTTAACACTTTCAAGCGAATAGTCTATTTTATATGTAGCGTTCCGCTGAAAGTGTTAACCGACGGTGGCCGAATGTAAAACTGTGATTAAACTGGTATACATTGGCTAAGAAGATATTATAGGAGGCTAATGTAGTTGGCGGTATTTTTGCAAGAGCCATGATTAACTCACCACAGAGCAGTCCCTCGTCCTTGATCATCCGGCTGGCCATGGTGAAGGAATCCTTATCATTACATTTGTACCAGAAATCAATCGCCTGAGGAGGAGAAGATTAATCCGTTGATCATTAACGATCAGAAATGAGTATTTAACAAATAATTCGACTAGGAGCTGTTGGCGTCTATTGTAATACGTTAAATGTATGTTTGTACTCATAGTAATGATGCCAAACGCCAGTCTAGTCGAGGTTCTCATTGGTTTTACTATTATTTCATTTCAAACAATAACACACATGCGATTATTAATATTAAGATAGGCCTAATAAACACTGAGGAAAACGATTATGCTAGAAAGAAATAAATGACAGAGTTTTGGATTGAGCTTCTATCACTCACACGCAGACGCACGCGCGCGCGCGAGTGCACACACGCACACGCACGCACGCACGCACGCACGCACGCACGCACGCACATACCCATGGGCAGACATGATATGTAGCACAACTGAACCTATATGGGGGGGGGGGTGATAAAAATATCTTATATGTTATGACTATAAGGCGAAACCCGTTGTCCTTCGTATCAAAGCCATCGCACGAGACTAGTAAGAACGTGGTTCAAAATAAGATCGTGCAAAACGTGTTATAAATTATAAATGACACGATTTTGAGATGCCCAATTTCGCAAATTGTCTTTATACCCTTGAGAAACACTGAGATGACATAATCCAAGGTCGTGTTCTCACTGGAGAGTTAATCAGGCATAGCGCCATACCTCAGTATGACGCTACGCCGGTTAGGTCTCCTGTGAGAACACGGCCTTAGGCCTCTTTCTCATTGCCTAATCCTGTTTAGCTATTTCGTGTACTATGCATGTTAATATACACCTGTGCAAAAGTTAAGCACCACCCTATTTTTACGCACATGCGAGGGTATATTCATGTGCTATGAAGAAAGCAATAGCATAAACATGTATGTACCCATCCATCTTAGTGTAAGAGGTAATAATGCAACTAGAGGAATGCTGATTATGATGGTGGGGAAACACTGTATGTTTTTGTTTGAACTTGCAAACGAGGCCTGAATATGGTTACGTTGACACAACTGACAACTATTTCCCTACAGTTGACACACGTGGCTATATTGTCATTAATGGTGTCTGAAAACGAAGTTTAACATCTGTGCACGAGTTTGAGACTGTCATTATTAATACCGGGTATATCCACCATGTGCCTGGATGACGGCCTGGACACGACGTCTCATGCTGGTCACCAACCGACTGCTACGCCATTGTGGTATTCGTTGCCATTCAAGATGGAGTGCGTCTGTTAATTCCTGTAGGTTCTGCACAGGAGGATCCCTCCTTCTCACCATGTTTCCCAGAATGTCCCAGATATGCTCATTAGGGTTCATGTCAGGGCTCCTTGCTGGCCATGGTAGGGTTTCGATGGCATTCTGGCGGAGGTATTCATGCATAGCTCTAGCACGATGTGGTCGGGCGTTGTCATCCATGAATATAGGGTGGGTTCCAGGTGCATGATTTACAAAATGAGGGACTACAACTCTATCCAGTATGGAATCTTGATATCTTTGTCCATTTAGTGTTCCAGGTACAGTCAACAGATCCAGCTTACAATCAAATGAGATGCACCCCCATATCATAACGGAACCTCCACCAAATGGAACTTCTTCCATGATGTTACGTTGGTCGTACGCCGTGCGTCTGGACCTCCATACACGAGTTCGACCATCTGTGGCATGAAGCAGGAACCGACTTTCATCGGACCAGTGTACCCGTCTCCAGGATCTCATGTTCCAGTGTCTTCTTTCGTTGCACCACCTCAGACGCTCCTCTTTGTGGTGTGCAGTGAGGAGAGGACGTCTGACAGGTCTCCTAGCTTTCATGCCAGCAGCATGCAGTCTCCTTTTGACGGTAGACATTGACATTCTATTGCGCGTTTCCCATTGCTGGATGAGCACTCTGCTGTTGGTGAATGGAGATCTCCTAACAAGGCGTACTAGGGCTCGATCATCACGGGCAGTAGTCTGCTTCGGTCTTCCAGATCTAGGCCTGTCCTTCACCTCGTTAGTTTGCCCATGTTTTGCAATCAAACGACTGATTACAGTATGGTTAATGTTCAGCTGTCTGCCAATCTCTCTGCATGACATACCAGTGGTATGCATGCCTATGATTTGCCATTTCACACGATCACTTAACCTTCGTCTTGCCATAGCGGTTCACAATCAAGAGCTAATTCTCTCTGTACAAATAAACCACGGTCATGAACACAAAATTCCTAATCTTGTCGCCTAAATCTGTATGTAATGTTCTACACCTCAAACTGGACTTTTACATAACTGAACACGTGTGCTGTTTCCCGCCACGCACGGACATCAAGCGGCGTGAAGTCATGCATGCATGTGCATTTCGTACTTGGAATTATGTCAGCTAACGCGGGGACAAAAAGTATGGCAGCCTAGTTGTACCATCATGTTTCTACGTTCTATTGTTTTTGCTGGTGCTTAACTTTTGCACAGGTGTATATATAGCCGATATATCGGTTTGCATTCACATTGCTGGAAGATAGTCCTGGATTGGACAGTGTGCTGATAGCGGCTGGAGAGCGAGATAAAATACTGGTCATAGCGATACTCGGCAGTCAGTGAGAGAAAATGCTGATGGTAACGCTACCTGGCGAATTTTGAGGGAATGGGTTGTATTCACAAAACAATAACGATATATCGATAAACCGCCGATTTTGTGCGATTAAATTTCGAAATAAATGACGTGTTTATTCCGGTACAACAGCCAGTTCAATGGGAACGCTAGCCCGTATCCTGATATTTAACGAAATAGCGGTTGTATGAGAACATGACATTAGGCCTGGGTATGACGTTATTCCCTATTAACTCTCCCGTGAGAACACACGTTTTAAGACAATCACCGGCGTCAGTTTCTGAGTATTTTGAGATTTAGACTAATAGCAGTACGGCGCTCTATTGACAACAATATCTCACAGCCAAACTACTTTCTAAATAATCAACATAGTATGTAATAGCAAAACGTCTCTTGATTTGTGGCATTTCTTGGTCAAAACATTAGGAACCACCATCCCTGTGTGACCATAAGTCACGTCATATCGTGAACACGGATATGTGTTTCATGTTGGTGCAACCTCACCTTTACGTCACATACGGTTGGTACGAAGTCGTGACCGATTCCCTCGATAAGGTATGGATGGACGCCCGTCACATTTAGTTCCTGTGGTTCAGCGATTGTCGATCCATCGGGATCCACACCAATGATCTAAAACACATATGTTTATATCCAATAGAGAGGAATCCACGTTTAGCTAAACCACGCCCATCTTTAGATAAGCTGAAGTCACTACCATCAATTTCCAGAAAACTATACATGTAACATGTTGAATACTTTGAATCTAGTTTAACTGGGTGCTGTTGCTGCCTATGGCAGCAACAGCACCCAGTCAAATTAGTTTCAATATATTCAACATAATCTGTATTAAATAGTAAAGAAATTCGTACAGCAACGCTTAGTCCTCGCCGATTAAGCGGTCGTGGCGAAGTTATCTACGCCAGTCATGCCGTATTTGAATAGGGGACCATCGTACACGTCACGTAGTTGATTATGACGTCATATGTTTGATAAAAACTGGAAAGACCCATTGTGATCGTGTTCAATTCGTAGATGTGAGGGTAACAAGGATGATGACAATTTAATAAAAAGAAACAAGAACGACGACGACGACGACGACGAATTAGATGATACCATTGAGAGTGACAGCAAGATGTATCATATTATTATTATTATTATTATTTTTATTATTATTATTATTATTATTATTATTATTAACATGTATTTCTTCTTCTTCTTCTTCTTCTTGTTCTTCTTCTTCTTGTTCTTCTTCTTCTTGTTCGTCTTCTTCTTGTTCTTCTTCTTCTTGTTCTTCTTCTTCTTGTTCTTCTTCTTCTTGTTCTTCTTCTTCTTGTTCTTCTTCTTCTTGTTCTTCTTCTTCTTCTTCTTCTTCTTCTTCTTCTTCTTCTTCTTCTTCTTCTTCTTCTTCTTCGAAGTAGACGTAGTGTTTAACTCTGTATTTAATCGTGAATTTACGGGGGTTAGCAGTGTTATTAATGTTTAATTTGTGTACAATGTTCAAGTTAAAGTAAATGTATATATGTTTGTGATATTCATTTTGCGTGTGACATTTGGATTATTGTATATTTCTGTGTGTTAAGTAACAATTTCTAGACATTTTACAAATTAACTTCGTCCATTGCTATAACCGGCCGCTTGGCTGGTCAGTGGGTAGGCGACCTTGATTGGTCTTTTGTTCACTAACAATGGGCGAGCAGGCCAGTTTTGCTGGTAGAGTAAAGTCAACTAGAGGTGATTTGCGCCCGAATGTGTCGCCGGACTATGAACCGTTTAATAGATCGGAAGAATGGAGTACAAATTGACTGTCTATACGGAGTGGCGATCGAGGCGTACGTTAAAGGCACGGCCTCGGTTGTACCCGCTGGAAACATCGTTTCGGCATCGCGCGTTAAAGGAGCGATAACTATTTACATGAAAAACGAAACTGACGTTAAAAAACTATGCATTGAAGGTAGGTTTGTTGCGGGTTCCTTTCACCCTGTTATGTCTCTAGAACACGAACCAACGAAGTTCATTATCTCAAATGTGCCACCGTACATACCGAACTTTGTGATCAAACATTCACTTGATCAGTATGGGAAAGTTGTCGGAGGCTGCCGTGCTATTCCCCTAGGATGTAAATCACCTGACCTGAGACACGTCAAGAGTTTTAGGCGACACGTTCAAATCATTGTAGAAAAGTCTGCTGTTCCCGAATTCATCGACATTGTCTACGTGGGCAAGTCGCATAGACTATTCATAAGCAGTGATGAAATTACTACGTCATGCAGGCGAGATGTTATTACATTATTGCCAAAGAAAGGTGACCTCTGTCTCATTACAAATTTGAGACGTGTTTCACTGTTATGCGTAGATCTAAAAATATTTTCGAAAGCTCTCTATAATCGCATTAGCGATGTTCTTAGAGAAATAATTCACGAAGACCAGAGTTATTGCGTACCACGGAGAAAAATTGCTAATAATATCAGATTGATAATTGATACTGGAGAATATTCAAATTCGTGTTCACTTCCTCTCGGCATAGTCTCTTTAGACCAGGAAAAGGCGTTCGACCGAGTTAGTCATGCGTATCTGTTCGACACGCTAAATGCTTTCGGATTTGGAGAATTCTTCTCTAGGTGTATACAGCTGCTTTATACTGACACCCAACGTTTATTGAAAATTAATAACTCGTTGTCTGCTCCATTTTCTTTTAAGCGTGGTATTAGGCAAGGCTGTTCCTTGTCTGGGGCCTTGTATACGATTTGTATAGAGCCACTACTGATGAAATTACGTTCTACTGAAGGCCTAAAAGGAATAGCAGTGCCTAATACTGCCGATGAAAAGGTTGTTTGTTCAGCTTATGCTGATGATTTGACAGCTTTCGCTACCAGTGATAAAGACTTCACTGTGCTACATAATTGGCTTAAAGTATATGAAGCTGCGTCCGATGCGAAAGTTAATTTGGAAAAAACTGGGAGGTCTCTGGTTGGGTCCTCGGAAGGATCGCACGGATACTCCATTGGGGATTACCTGGAATAACGAGGGCCTAAAAATTCTTGGAATTTTCATCGGGAACTCACCAGATTACAATAACCGTAATTGGGATAACATAGAGGCTGATGTTAATAATAAGCTTGCAAGTTGGTTGACATTGTCAAGAGCTTGGTCTTTTAGAGGTCGTCTTATTGTTGCGAATTTATTGGCTGCCTCTAAGCTTTGGCATAGATTTGCTGTTATTGACCCACCGGCTGATATTGTACATACACTTCAAAAGCGACTAACTAATTTTGTATGGGCGGGAACACATTGGCTGGTTAAAGAACAACTGTTTCTGCCTTTAGAATATGGTGGACAAGGATTAGTGCATTTACAATCTCAGTTACGTGCATTTCGTATTGATTATGTACAATCGTTTTTAAATATTTATTGTTTCAAGTTTTCTAGTTACTTTTTAAAACATGTTTATAATTTAAATTATGATCATCAGTTATTTTATACATACTTAGATATTAATAATATTCACGATATTCCATTGTTCTATAAAAGTTTGTTAAACGCTTGGCTTACATTCAACGTGTTGAGAACATCACAACCTGTGTGTAAAGCTGATGTTCTAAACGAGCCACTTTTCCTCACTCCACTGATAAGAAATCCTGTGACAGGGCTTTCCTACTTACTGCATGATTGTATACATGCTAATGTCACTACTGTTGGCGATATTGCTGTTGGCGATCACATGCTTTCAATTGATGAGCTGTATCAGAAAATTTGCAATCGGTCTAAAAGAATTCTCAAAAATAATCTTACCGAATTATTGAATAGTTTTCCGTCTGAATGAAATGACTTATTAAAACGTCCTGATGACATTCCTAAGTCTGTATACCAAAACGAACTTTCCTGTATGAGCGATGCCTTCGAATATTATGTATCTCTTCCCACTATTTGTAAGAAAGACATTTATAAACTCTCATTGCTGCATTGTTATTCGAATAACTTACATAACCCTAACAATAGTATATGGGCAGATGTGTTATCGTTAGCTATTACGTCGCTAGAGAATTGTTCCTGCTTTTATGAATATCCATGTACGAGTTATGAAGGTGATTTGTCCTGGAAAGTTATGCATAATGCGTTAAACACAGGAGTATTTCTTTATCGTGCTGGTTACCGCCCTGATGATAACTGCCCTTATTGTGGTGAGCGGGAAGATATAACTCATATGTTTTTAATTTGTCCACGCCTTCAGCCTTTGGTTTTAGCTGTTAGAAGAACGTTTTTGCAATTACAGGAGAGCGACACCTTTACAATGAATGACTATATAAAAGGTATGCCTTGTCCGAAATGCTCTGCTAAATGCGACCGTAAAATACGTCATCGTCTCAGCAATTGGATTATAGCGAATGCTAAAATGGCAACGTATGTAACCAGACAACGCCTCTTAGATGAAATTCATCAGAGAGACCCGCTTCGTGAATGCATACCTAGATTACGATCACGTATACATATTGAGTTTCAACATCATTTGAACATAGATTCTTTGGAAATTTTTAAAAACTTTTGGGCTGTCAACAAGTTTATTTGTCATGTTGAAAACAACGCACTTATTTTTGTATGGAATATAGCTGTTATTAATGCCTCTTACATGAAACACTGTATTTTGAATCTTATTTTTAATTTTTTTATGTGATATCAATCCGCTTATTTTATTTCATTTTATTATTGACCTAATATTATATTGATTGAATGTGATATATGAATTTGTGATATGTTTTAATGGCACGTGAATCGCAATAAAGTAACTTGAAAAATCTTCTTCTTCTTCTTCTTCTTCTTCTTATCATTATTATTATTAGTATTATTACTATTATTATTATTATTATTATTATTATTATTTACTTTGCAGTTCGGACATTTCTCCTTTATTTTCCGTCCTAGTCCCATAATGGAGCCTCCGGTGCCGGCACACATCACCATCATATCGACATTCCCTTCACAAGCCTCAATAATCTCCTCAGCTGTCCCGTCATAATGGGCTAGTGGATTATTCGGGTTTCCATACTGAAAATGAAGATACCCTAAGTATCCAACTGAACTCAGATAGCTTTACAGATCCAATAATTTAATAGTATATGGCAAAATCGCACACGCACGCACGCGCAACCTCACACACAGCAACGTATGCCCGGCGCATGTTTGCAAACAGGCGCGGCTGCGCAAAGCTATGCAAACCTGTTCAACGTGTTCGTTGCCTTTAACGTGTCCTTGGGAAATATTGTCCCGATATAATTCAATTTCAACACAATAAACTGTGCGCCCATAAACTAGAACATAAACTAAGGTCTCTTTCTAATTGCCTAATCCTGTTGAACTATTTCGTGTACTATGTCGGTTAATAACTATATCGGTTTGTATTCACACTGCGAGAAGATAGTCCCGGACTTGTTGGTGGCGCTACCTGGTGGAGAGCGAAATATACACCTGTGCAAAAGTTAAGCACCAGCAAAAACAATAGAACCTAGAAACATGATGGTACAACTAGGCTGCCATACTTTTTGTCCCCGCGTTAGCTGACATAATTCCAAGTACGAAATGCACATGCATGCATGACTTCACGCCGCTTGATGTCCGTGCGTGGCGGGAAACAGCACACGTGTTCAGTTATGTAAAAGTCCAGTTTGAGGTGTAGAACATTACATACAGATTTAGGCGACAAGATTAAGAATTTTGTGTTCATGACCGTGGTTTATTTGTACAGAGAGAATTAGCTCTTGATTGTGAACCGCTATGGCAAGACGAAGGTTAAGTGATCGTGTGAAATGGCAAATCATAGGCATGCATACCACTGGTATGTCATGCAGAGAGATTGGCCGACAGCCGAACATTAACCATACTGTAATCAGTCGTTTGATTGCAAAACATGGGCAAACTAACGAGGTGAAGGACAGGCCTAGATCTGGAAGACTGAAGATGACTACTGCCCGTGATGATCGAGCCCTAGTACGCCTTGTTAGGAGATCTCCATTCACCAACAGCAGAGTGCTCAGCCAGCAATGGGAAACGCGCAATAGAGTGTCAATGTCTACCGTCAAGAGGAGACTGTATGCTGCTGGCATGAACGCTAGGAGACCTGTCAGACGTCCTCTCCTCACTGCACACCACAAAGAGGAGCGTCTGAGGTGGTGCAACGAAAGAAGACACTGGAACATGAGATCCTGGAGACGGGTACACTGGTCCGATGAAAGTCGATTCCTGCTTCAGGCCACAGATGGTCGAACTCGTGTATGGAGGTCCAGACGCACGGCGTACGACCAACGTAACATCATGGAAGAAGTTCCATTTGGTGGAGGTTCCGTTATGATATGGGGGTGCATCTCATTTGAGTGTAAGCTGGATCTGTTGACTGTACCTGGAACACTAAATGGACAAAGATATCAAGATTCAATACTGGATAGAGTTGTGGTCCCTCATTTTGTAAATCATGCACCTGGAACCCACCCTATATTCATGGATGACAACGCCCGACCACATCGTGCTAGAGCTGTGCATGAAAACCTCCGCCAGAATGCCATCGAAACCCTACCATGGCCAGCAAGGAGCCCTGACATGAACCCTATTGAGCATGTCTGGGACATTCTGGGAAACATGGTGAGAAGGAGGGATCCTCCTGTGCAGAACCTACAGGAATTAACAGACGCACTCCATCTTGAATGGCAACGAATACCACAATGGCGTATCAGTCGGTTGGTGACCAGCATGAGACGTCGTGTCCAGGCCGTCATCCAGGCACAAGGTGGATATACCCGTTATTAATAATGACAGTCTCAAACTCGTGCACAGATGTTAAACTTCGTTTTCAGACACCATTAATGACAATCTAGCCACGTGTGTCAACTGTAGGGAAATAGTTGTCAGTTGTGTCAACGTAACCATATTCAGGCCTCGTTTTCAAGTTCAAACAAAAACATACAGTGTTTCCCCACCATCATAATCAGCATTCCTCTAGTTGCATTATTACCTCTTGCACTAAGATGGATGGGTACATAAATGTTTATGCTATTGCTTTCTTCATAGCACATGAATATACCCTCGCATGTGCGTAAAAATAGGGTGGTGCTTAACTTTTGCACAGGTGTATATAATGCTGGTCGTCGCTCTCCCTGCCAGACAGTGAGAGACAAAGCTCACAGTACCGTTACCTGGCAAATTTTGACGGAATGGGTCGCGTTCACATAGAGAAGCAATAGCGATATATCGGAAGATAAACCGCCGATTGTGTGGGATTACATTTCGAAATAAATGCCGTATTTATTCCGGTACAAGTGCCAGTCCAATGAGAACGATAGCCGATATACCTGGTATTTACCGAAATAGTGGCCGTGTTCTCACTTGAGACTTAACCGGCGTAACGCCATAGTGAGGTATGGTAGTATTCCCGATTAACTCTCATAGAGACTTAAAACAGGAATAACGCCGTACTGAGGTATGGCGTTATTCCTGATTAAGTCTCTAGTGAGAACACGGCCTAACATGTTTAATTTGATTCCAAAAAGAAATACGAGCACTCCAAAAAAGAGATTATAAAATACGGTGAAAGAGCGAAGATGACCAATCTCTGATGTTTCTTGTGTATTTGTATACGTACCTGGTTAAATATGTGAGAATTGGGTATTGATTCCATCAGTCGCTTCACTACCCCGTAATGTGAGTCTGGTGAATCGTGCGGAACGCCAGTTGGTGTTCTCACAATTCGGGCTCCTAGAGCCCTTAGGACATCGACCTGCAAATAACGCAGTCACGACTTGAGTAGAGTTCGGTCGACTGAATACCATACCAAATTATATCTATCCTATCGGATATTTGCCGGTATATAAATTGTATAATGTTTATACACCCCATGTCTCACATGTAGGATCTGGGAGTAAGAAATAAATCTGAATCTGATTCTGGAAATCCTATGCCGGCACGGTGGTGTGGTAGCCTGTTTAATAGCGAGTCACATAAAGCCTCCTTCTCAAGTTCAAGTTCAAGTTCATTTATTACACTCAGGCCAAATTGTGACATATGAGGAAATATACATATAGACATATATAGTGGCGTGATTAACAGCTACATCATATTAGTTAATTAATTAACTTATTATTATTATTATTATTATTATTATTACTATTATTATTAGTATTAGTATCATCATCATCATATATGGTGCAGCAACACCACCCAATCAAATTAGTTTCAAAATACTCAACTGTTTAGCTGTGTGGGTTTTTTGGAAATTGATAGTCAGTGTTTTCAGAGATTGATCGATCCTAACGCGAGCGAGGGGGGGGGGGTGGAGCTTAGCTAGAGATGGGTGGGGCATAGCTAAAACTGGAAAGGTCAATTGGTGGCGGCAACAACATTAGGCGACTATTTCCTTAGGAGTACATAGGAGTGTACGCGAGTGGTTGAGACGTCGAAATAGTCGCCTGGTTGGAGAATATTTGCCAGCAATCGCTCACAAGTGGTTGCGAGTTGTCGCCGTTTGAGTTTTGAACTCGCGAGGTGTGGGTGGAGCTTAGCTAGTGGTGGGCGGGGCATAGCTAAAAATGGAAAGGTCCATTTTGTCCTGATATGCCCCATGTATAGTAACTTACGTAAAACCTTCATCAAACCATATTACTATAAAAGACCAAGTGTCTATAACTTTACGAAATTATTACAATGTCCAAGTACCAGAAAAAAATTGGAAGCCTATGTTTATGAGACTTTTAATGTGCAAAAGTATTGGATGAAATGACCGCTTTCTCCAAATATACCTCGACGTTGGGGGTAGGGGTAAGGGTGGGGGGCGGGGCGGGTTATGGCAGGAAATGAATAGGGAACATCTTCGCCAAATTATAAATATCCATGTATAACCGGCTTCTTGTATGATTAACCTTGAAATATAGTATGTGTGCGCAAGCGCGTAAGTGCGTAAGTTGGCAGCCTTTGATCCAGTTTGACTGAAAGCTGTTGTTGCAGTAAGCTGTAATGGCTGTCAGTCAAACTGTTTCCAAGGCGTGCAATTTTTTGTTTTACAATATCATTTTTTGGTAGATGCTTTTCTTGTCGGCCCGGCCTCACTCCTTCACTTTCATTTCTTTCGTGGAAACCAGGAGAAAGGACGAATGGTTGTTGATAAATTTCTCTAGGGGTCGATAATTATCTTGTCGACCTGGGGCCGTGTTTGCGGAGGGATCGTGGCTTGCGCCTAGTATAGCTCCGCCTTGGGGGTCATTATGACGTCATAATAGATTGTGAGGTCATACTCTACAACGTGGATGTGCGGGGTGTGGGTTGCGATCCGTTCTCGAACACGCCCCTGGTTTCACGCATCGTTCCTCTCTTGCTGTCTTGCGGAAACGAGGAGATTATTGATAAATGGGTAACGAATAGAAACACGGGACGAAATTTTCCTAAATCCCAGTAGTATATCTACAAAAACAGTCTTCTCTTGGCCAGAAAAGGTTCATTCACTGTGCACAAATTTCAATTCTCTTGAAAAGTCATTGCAAATTAAAGTGTTTGTTGATAAAAGTTGTAATTTCAGCGCTTTGTGGCGCTTTTGACACAAGAGGGGTTAAGCGTACGTGGGGATCTTATCTTTGTTGATTGTGACGTCATATGGTTGATGGAAAAACAGGAAAAGTGCATTGTTTCGATATGCTTGCACTGACCTTTTGTACGCTCATGTGTTCAGGTAGGGCTATAATACATTTGTAACCCTTAATAGCAGCCACCAAGGCCAGGCCAATTCCTGAAAGATAAGAACAAATATCCTTAATAATATTCACCGTCAATTGCAAGTGTATACGGAGCCTTTGCGGGGAGAGCTGCTTGAGTCAAATTCATTTCTTTTCGATGAATTAATGAAACATTTAAATGGCGAAGATATTTCTGTTAACAAAGATATACATATAAGAGATATGACGGACTTAGCTACGTCATTCATGACGTAATTGATGTTAACGTCATCCTAAACGCCAGGTAGTTGATTATAGTGTCATGTAATTGACCGTGAAACTGGAATCCTCTATAGAATGCTATGTTGTTAATTTCACTACTTAACGAAGATTTTCAAATTTTCTTTACAAATTTTAACCAGTGACCCTTTCACGACGAAGCCGGCCAAAACCGGTCTCTGTAGTCGTCTTAGGGATGTTCATTTGCAAGTCAAGAAGACTATATTTGAGGATTTGCCATTGGTATGGCTGGCTCCATAACCGAGCCAGCCATTCCAGTGGTAAATTGTCAAAAATGTCTTCTCTTGGCCCGCAAAGTGGCATTCTATGCGTAACTATTTAAATGTGTTGAACAACTGTGGTCATTAAATGGGTAACGGGTTAAATGTATATAAATAGTATGTTGACACATAGTGGTTAAATGTAGTATGTATTGTTACAAGTCTGCATATATATGTGCAATGTTTGGAGAACGTCAGTGTTGCCTGACAGTTGGAGTACCTGTATTGCCAGATGACGGTTCTATGATAGTGTCCCCTGGTTTGAGGATGCCATTTCTTTCTGCATCCTCCACCATTCTCAACGCAACTCTGTCCTTTACACTGCCAGCCGCATTGAAGTACTCACATTTAGCCACTGGTGGACAATGATAATACAACTTTATAAGGCAACGCGAGGAAATACAAGAACATATTTCACCCTCGCAATGCAACTTCCAATCAATCAATTTATTACACCCAGATCACTGCACAATAAATGCCACAGATTAGTATCATAAATCCCGGGACCCTGACAAACTCCGACCAATGACACAAATGAGGGGGGTCCATTTCTATCTATGCCCACATATTTTTAGCTAGATTCCGTCCACTTTGCAGCGTGTTGGAATTAGGCGTGTGCGATTATGTGATTAAATCGTGATTATTTTTTAAATTGTGAATTTATATGATTAAAAATTAAATAATCGAATGACCGTGAATAATTTTACAGCCTACGTTTTAATTACTCCTTAATGCGATCGGTCACTGAAATTTACATTTTGCTCAGCGAATTCATGACAGCGAGAATCGAGCCAGGCATTCCAGTGACACATTAAAAAAAATAGTATTCTCTGGCCTGCAAATCGACATTTCTTAACGCCATTGCAGCGTTCGCCATTGATATGCTTTTTACTGTTATACCTGGTTAATTTGTACTCAAGCTGATTAATCGAGTAATCACGATTATTATTATTATTATTATCGCTCAAGCATAGTTAGAATCGATATATCTACGCTGAGCACTGAATTCCCAGAATCACAATTTCAAGGTAACCATACAACTAATCTATGGAATGTTTTGAAAATTAGTTGACTGCTGGTTGGCTGTTGTTGCATATGGCAACAACAGCTCCCAGTCAAATTAGTATTACACTAGTCAACAGAATGCTCCTTAAATTGTAAATTCATCAATGACTTAAAATTCGCACACTCATGACAGAAAGTCTACGTCAATATGATTGCAGCATCCGCCTACACATGAAGACATATATTAGAGTAACAGATTAGATCCTCCCATTGATTATAATGCGTGTTGTTACATCAGGTTGATTGATTAAAACACGCTAAATTGATAGCTCAATACCATGAAATTATATATATATATATATATATATATATATATATATATATATATATATATATATATATATATATATATATATATATATATATATATATATATATATATATATATATATATATATATATATATATATATATATATATATATTTACCTACTCCAGAAAGTAAGTCAGACTGCCTAGTGTTTATGTGATTGGTAGGAGCTGCGTCAAAAGTAATGCTCCCATTAGATAGATACTTTTATTCACAATAAGTCATCGGCCCTTCAGTGTACAAGATATTATACATGCGTGACGGATACCTTATAGTACACAAGATTAAATTAGATTATATTTACAACAATATTTCATGGAGAAATGTCGTCCCACGTTTCTCATCGCTATCCATTTAACAATTATCTCCTCGTGTCCACAAGACAGCAAGAGAGGAATGATGAGTGACGGAAGTAAACACCGTTTCTACTACGGAACGATACGTTTCGTTGGAGGGCATGTTTGGAGGTGACTCGCGAAAACCAAAACATGTTTTCACTCCATGAGGTAATTGCACGCGAAACACCGTCATTAACCATTGTATCTAGTGACTCGTGTAATTGAGGAATCACGTTTTACCTATTCCCCACTAAGTTCTACATAAACTTCACACACGCTTTGCCCGTGTTGTCAGCGATCGATCACAGAATTATACTGATAAGCTGTTGAATATTTTGAACCTAATTTTGACTGTGTACTGTTGCTGCCTATCAGCATGGTTATTAAGTAGTAAAGACATACTCTTAAGCGTTTAAGACGGAGTAAATCGAGTCGTTTATAAAGTAATTGATTGTGACGTCGGTCTACACGCCAGGTAGTTGATTATGACGTGACATGATTGACTGTGAAACTGGAATCTCCCATTATTTGCCAAAGTAGGTTAAATGATGGGCTCTCCTTACGGTGAGTAGGCTTACAGTAGGCTTGCGCGATTATGTGATTAAATCCTGAATTTATATGATCAAAAATTAAATAATCGAATAATCGTG
This sequence comes from Chaetoderma sp. LZ-2023a, assembly GCA_034401795.1. NCBI lineage: Eukaryota > Metazoa > Mollusca > Caudofoveata > Chaetodermatida > Chaetodermatidae > Chaetoderma > Chaetoderma sp. LZ-2023a. The sequence continues at coordinate 27,373,771 of CM067361.1, read as the reverse complement.
AATAATTCTACGGCATAAAAATATTTCAAAACCTACCTTTTAATTACTCTTTAATACGATCGGTCACGGAAATTTAGATTTTGCTCAGCGAATGCATGTCAACTTACAGGCCAAGAGAAGACTATTTTTGAAAATGTATCACGGAAATGACTGGCTCGAGAATCTCTTGGCATGCAAATCGGCCTTTCTGAACAACATTACAGCTTTCGTCATTGACATACTTTTTCGCTGTTATAACTGGGTAATTTGTACTCAAGCTGATTAATCGAGTAGTCACGATTATTATTAAATAATGGAAAGCGATTACTGAAAGCAATACTCGCGCAAGCCTAACTTATAGCCACCCATCACAAGTAATCGCAGACTCATTAAGCAGTTTCAGTTTCAGTTTTCTTTATTCACCCAGGCCATTTACACATCATATGGGGTACACATTATTATTATAGATATTTATACTATGGCGGTAGTTATTATTATTATTATTATTATTATTATTATTATTATTATTTTATGATTAGCTGCTGCCGTTGCGTATTTGAAATATTTTGTTTTGACATCTTTTTCTTTGTCGTTGTCAACATCTTTGTTCTTGTCAATTGAATTGTCGTTTTTGTTGTTGTTGTTGTTGTTGGTGGTGGTGGTGGTGGTGTTGTTGTTGCTGTTGTTATTGTGGTGGTGGTGGTTGTGGTGGCGATGATTGTAGCATATTGGTGCTGGAGCCGTCGTTGTTGCGTTGGTCGTAGTAGAGAGGTGTGTGTCCGAGATGCATCTAATGTCGTAGTTGTCGTTGTCGTTATCGTGGTTGTCGCTATGGTAGTTGTCGTTGTCATTGTTGTTGCTGTTGCTGTTGTTGCTGTTGTCGTTGTTGTTGCTGCAGTTGTTGTTGTTGTTACCAAGTGTCCCTTAATGCAGGAATCCGAACTATCACTCAACTATCTGACGTCAAAATCAAAGTACGTCATTTGATATGTGGCGTCACAATCGAAATAATACGTCACGAAATTCATCCACGGCCCCGAAAAGTATGTCACGAAAATGTTTGAATTAGATGGCGTTCGTTAAGTAACAATTTAATAAGCATTATGTCGTATGTATTAAAACAAATTTAACTGGAAACTGTTGCTGCTATATGCTAGCAGTTAAATTACTTTTAAAATATTCAACAAGTTAACCATAACATTTCTCTGGGATTAGGATTCTAGGAACTCAGGAATCAAAGTGTATACGTAGAGACAAATATACATACAACTTGGGCGGAGTTTAGCTAGAAATCGGCGGGGATATATTCGACAAATGGGCCACCTTCTAGTGATATAGTTCACTGCGGAATACACTTTTCTACATAAATATCCTTACTTACATAGCTCGCATTCTAGTCCTTCCTTCTGCCGTATGCGATCCAAACGGACTAGAGGAGTATTCCCGATCTGCGAGAGAATGCTAGACGATATTGCAGGTGTAATTCCACTGAAATGCAACATTTAGACACAGGTATACTCGCTGACCGCGGAAGCAGCTGCTCAAACACTCCATGGGTTCCACGTATGCTTATGCCAGTAGGCATGCCCATGCACTGAGCATTTCACAAAATGGCCATTAAGATGTCACGAACCTTGGATACAATTACACCCTCAAACATCCTAGATGTTCTCAACGAGGCCAGTTGCAATGACGGTGAGCTATGACTAGTGACCAAAGTACTTGTGGAATACAAGCTGACAGTACGAATCAAGTCTGTGAACTCTGCGGTGTTTGAGACATCAATCGGCTTCGCGCAGAGGTATGGTCTATCCCATGCACCTTTCACAAGTTATCCCCCTGCTGCACTGAAAACTGTCTGGGAAAAGCCAACAAGACTAATCCGCCCGCCCCCATCCCCGCCACCACCCCCACCCCAACGTGGCTAAATATGTATGCCGCCAGATATAGGATATGCCGACGATGTGGGCTTCATAAATGCGGAAAAGATATCCCTTGACGAACTACTACCAATAGCTTAAAGAAAAACTAAAACACAAATTTGAGAATCGCTTTGAGAATCTCTTTATAAATGAATCCAAAAAAGAGTGCGCCCACCTATACCTATCGACAAAGCGGGAAACTAAAGAAAACGATGGAGATAAAGGAAAACAGGAAGGCATAGGCAACAACAACAACACCCAGTCAAATTAGTTTCGAACTATTCAACAGCTTACCTGTATAATTTTCTGGAAATGGATTTTTAGAGAGTCCATGGATAGATGGATCCCAATACGGGCAAAGCGTGTAGCTTAGCTAGTGATGGGCGGGGCATAGCTAAAACTGGATTTCGGCATTTATGTTTTATATATATATTATTATTTTCACAATATACCATCGGTCATTGAGTGTACAGTGGTATAATTATTATTGGCGGATAACTAGGAAAACATATGTACGTACAGACTCACACACGTGCATGCGCACGCACACGCACACGCACACTCACACACACACGCGCGCGCGCACGCACGCACGCACACACGCACGCACGCACGCACGCACGCACGCACGCACGCACGCACGCGCGCGCGCGCGCGCGCAGGCAGGCAGGCAGGCAGGCAGACAGGCAGGCAGGCAGGCAGGCAGGCAGGCAGGCAGGCAGGCACGCACGCACGCACGCACGCACGCACGCACGCACGCACGCACGCACGCACGCACGCACGCACGCACGCACGCACGCACGCACGCACGCACGCACGCACGCACGCACAAGACACACACATTCACTTACATAAATGCTTGCATATACACACACATACATTCATACGTGTATACGCAAATATATAATCATTGTAAATAATATATAATATAGACATCAATGTAAATGTGTGAATTGCGCGAAGTTTACAGGTTCCTTTATATAGAGGTTACAGGTTCCTTTATATAGAGGTGTAATTAATACTGGAGGTCTCGGTACCGCACATGGTCAAACGCATTGAATATGTCAAAGATAGAAGTAGCACCTCTTTCTGGTCACCTGGGGCATGTGCAATTTCACTAAACATGTCTAATAGTTGGTATACTGTGGAGAGGGAGTAGGAGAAACCTGAATGATATCGAAAAAATATTATCTTTAATGTAGATGTACGTATAATTGGCTACGCCTCTCTTTCTCTCCCCCCACCCCCCCCCCCCACCCCTCTCTCTCTCTCTCTCTCTCTCTCTCTCTCGCTCTCTCTCGCTCAGTAACTGTGAGTACTAGTTAGCTGTCACCGTTTATATTACGGTTACATTAGCAGTTCTAATTAAGAACTGGCCAGAGAATGGGCTTAATTTCCCAAGGCAGACTGCCTTGGACGTAACCAGATTAACACGTACATCTACCGGTACTTGTTATTTTGATAGTAATTATCGTATTTCCTGTATCTGTTAATTCGTATCTGTCAATCTGTTAATTGTACTCCAGGCTGCAGGTTGGCTGATTTTGCAAAATGTGTATATGCCCGAATATAACGTGAGCAGTTGGTGCCATAATTATGCAAAGGCTACCAATCAGTAACAACACGCTTTGCAAATGGAAACAGCAGCTCATGATTCTTTAGGGCACATGCAGCGTTTTGCAAATCGTTTCAATCGGTTATCAAACACATCTGATATATCTACCCATGGGTGGTGCCTGATTTCTTGTTTCTGGCTGTGGTAGCCCACCATAGAAATTGTCTGACTGAAGCTGTTTCAGCCTATCGCATCACCAGATTCCTGTGGAATATGTTTCAAGGTATTCAACCGGTTGTATGCATGCATGCTTATTTTGAAATTGAGATTCTTGACACTCAGGGTTCAAATGGTTAAATAACTTAACAAGTATTATTTACTACAAATTAGTAACCTGTCCAGTCGAGATCACTCCTCCGAGAGCTTCCGTTCTAGATGCGGTTGCATGGAAATGAACATATACGAAAGAAACAATACTAATAAATCATCTTGCAGACGCGGACACGGCTTGTGGATGCAAATTCAGGACTGGGATTGCTGATAAATGGACAGTTGGCTTCAGTCTATGCAGAGTACACTCACCTCCGTGGTTGGTGGCTGTGAGGAGATGCGGTGCCAGTCCCCACGTCATGATATGTACAGCGGCTCTTAACGTTAGGCAGCTTCCAATCCCGGTAAGGACTCTTCACGCGGTCATCAGTTGCCATGGGTATTTGCAAGGTCTATTTGTTCTAAAGTACGACCAAAAAGCAAATAAATAAACATTACACGTTATTCTTAGCAGTATTCTCACAACACAGATTTCTGGACCGGCATTGGAACATCATATGGCCAATGCGGCCCATGTCATGGTCCGGTACCGGCCCAGTAACACGCGTATTCAGGGTACGTATTAGGTGCTTAGATGCACATATACATTGTGAGCCGCCAACACGTCCCGTCTGTAAGCAAGGTAAGATCCTCATATAATGTGGCTTCTCACCCACCCCGCCAACATACTCTGCCTCTCCTCGCTCCCTCTTCCCTCTCAATCTCCTTCGTCACCTCTTTCATGTTCTACCGCTCTACCTCTCCCTCTCACTCACTTCCTCCATCTCCACCCCCTATTCCTCTCCTCCACCTCACTCCCTCTCTCTCTCCATCCAAACATTCCTCCCTCCCTCCACCCTCTCTCATCTCCCTCTGTCCAAAACCTCTTTCACTCGACCCGCCCCCTCTGACACTTCCGATCCATCCATCCATCCACACATTCATCCCTCCGTCCGTGCGGAGGTCCCTGCGTCCGTCCATCCATCCATCCATCCATCCATCCCTCCATCCATCCATCCATCCATCCATCCATCCATCCATCCATCCATCCATCCATCCATCCATCCATCCATCCATCCATCCATCCATCCATCCATCCATCCATCCATCCATCCATCCATCCATCCATCCATCCATCCATCCATCCATCCATCCATCCATCCACGACGGTGCCACCCACACATGCACCCACCCATCCACCCATCCATCCATACAACCATCCACCCATCCATCCATCTATCCATCCATTCATCTACCTGTCGCTCCACGTCTCTCCACCCTTCTCTCTCTCTCTCTCCCTCTCTCTCTCTCTCTCTCTCTCTATCCCTCCCTCTCAGACACTCTCTACCATATCTCCCCATTTAGGGCACCTGTGCAGCCATTTACTATACACTCTGAAGCAAAATGCGCAAAGAACGACACAATAAAGTCGCCTATTATATTATAACCAATCGGCCATATAATACTAGATGAATACAACTGAATGCCATCTCATCTACAATTTACGTGACATATTAAACTCGCAGTGATTGGATAGACCAGCTATGCCACACACGCGATAAAAGTAACTGTAATCTCAACATATCACTTCCAAAGTTACCGCGCAGGTAAGCTGTTGCATATCTTGAAACTCGCTTAATGGAAGGCTGTTGCTGCCAAACGCTGCAACAACTTCCATTACATTTTTGGCCGGGTTGAGTGGTTAAACTGTTAAAAGGTATAGCAAGCATATACATATATGAGTTGTCGCATCTGAAAAAAACATATAAGCGGATTGGTTTGTCAATGAACCTTTCCGGTTTTAGCCCATCTCTAGTTAAGCTCCAACCACACCTCGCTCGTGTTGGGATCGATCGATCTCTGAACACTCTGACTATCAATTTCCCAAAAACTACACATTTAAGCTGTTGAATATTTTGAAACCAAGTTGACTGGGTGCTGTTGCTGCCTAAGGCAGCAACAGCGCCCAGTCAAATTAGTTTCAAAATATTCAACAGCATGTTTATTAAATTCCTACAACGTGTCGGAGTATTTGAGATTTGGTGACGGTCTATATGGAACCCTTTGTGACGTAATGATTGTAACGTCATGATACGCGCGCTCAGCTGATTATGACGTCATACGAGGTCAGATGATAAATGGATACTGTGGAAAGGTGAATTGAGGGTAGACGGTACTAAATTTTATCACTGGCCTCAGTGGAGCAAAACCCCATTGTTAACCGTTTGAAACGACAAGAAAACACAGGAGACATCCTTTCCTATTTTATAAATAATGTGTTAAACATTTTGAAACTAACTTGACCAGGAGCTGTTGCTGCCAATGGATACAACACGAAGTTGTTGTTGCCAATGGCAGCACCGTTTTCTAGTCAAATTTGTTCCAAAACATTCAACAGTTTACATAAATGACTGCTTTGAAATTGTGATTATGTGAGGTCAGAGTCCGAAGTGTTAAATATTTATGATACAGACCAAACTCGTAGGCCCAATCCAAATTTGTTATCTAAATCAGCAACAACTTAGGGTCCTTCAGGCCCTGGCTTTTAAATATATCTCCACGTCGTATTACCCAGATGTACATATAGTAAATCGCTAAACAACCACTATGTTCTACAACCAGCATTGTATTTCTTGTATACACATGCATTTACGTGTTAACATTGAGCCGGTTCAACTATCCTATTGACATACCATGACAATGCGGCAGGTCAGATAGTAATATAATAGTGTTATTGTCATAATTTTATCGTTAACTATAAAGCTATAGCTTGATAAGTCAACGACGACAAGAGAAATCGCAGATAGGGGATTTGAAACGAGTTCCCATTTTATACCAATATTATAAACCTAGTCGAAAATTATCACATTGCACGACCTTTAGCGAGTGCAATTTGATACTGTTCGACTAGGTTGGTAATAGTGATATTACATGGGACCGAGTGGAAATTCTATGTGTTATATAAACTGTTATTTAGACAAATTTTTGACTAAAGTCGGTCGGTGAAATCGATTTGAACGCACCATTTTACCCCGTTCGTTTTCGTGGCTGTGGCGCACCACTTGTTAGACTTGCTGACCAACACGCCACACAGAATAATGACAAATAAAACCTTGTTATTTCGGATATGATATTACTTTTACTCATACTTTTAAAAGGTCTGTGTCTACTGTGCTAATTTGCAAACGTATTCCATGACTAGGATAAACATATTTTGAAATTTAAATCTATAACACCCATCCATCCACCCATCAGTATCCTATGGAATTACTTTTACTCATACTTTTAAAATGTCTGTGTCTACCATGCTAATTTACAAACCTATTCCATGACTAGGATAAACCTATTTTGAAATGTAAATCTATAACATCCATCCATCCACCCATCCGTATACTGGCGAGTTGCAATTTTGTCCGTCGCCGTTGGTAAGAAACATGTGAGGCGTCATGGGGAATGTTCGATTATTAAGTGTATACACCAATGAAAATATGTCTTACACATTATATAAGCAAGGGCACGCGTTCGTTGCATATATCCTGTAAGTTCATATCAACAAATATTAAACGGACTGAAAGTTGTGTTTATATGATAATTTGCAAATCCTCACCATCCCGTATTTGTCGCATTGTATACACCTTTCAGATAGTTTCTGATTTCGAAGTTGTGAATCCTCGTGCACGGCCACACCACAACTTGTGATAAAACATGTGTCTAATTATACTATTAGTTTAGGAAATATCCATAGATACAAAATTTTACCAAATCCGGATCATTTTTTTTATCACTGGATGACCACCACTGTCTGTCAAATCTTTTACACGGTAATATGATTGGTTGTGATAAAATCGTTCAGCCGATCGTTTGATCGTTCGGTCGGTCAGTTGGTCGGTGTGTCCGTTGGCCGGTCGCTCAGTGGGCCATTCGTTCGGTCGTTCGTTCGTTCTGTCGTTCTGTCATTCAGCCGGCCGGTCATTCCGTCATTCGGTCGGTCGGTCGTTAGGTCGTTCGGTAAGTCGCTCGGTCATTCGGTAGTTAATTCATTATGTCGATCGGTCGGTCTGTCGATCTGTCGATCTGTCGGTCTGTCAGTCGGTCGTTCGGTCGTTCGTCGGTCAGTCGGTCTGTCAGTTGGCCAGTCGGTTAGTCTATCTGCCAGCCCATTGATCTGTCAGTCTCTCTGTCCACCATAAAGTTCATCATCGGTAAAATGTGTACAAATTTCGCAAAACACACGACACGCTGTACGTATCAGTCACATTGCTTGCACGTATCATAGATTTCTCGTGCTTTCAATTTGACATCTAAATTTGTGAATATACCAGCATGTTTCTAACTAGATGCACTGCCTCCAAAGTATCGAGCCTTTTAGTATTGCCGAATATCGCACATGTGTAGCAACTTCGCATACAGAGACAAACTAAGTCCGAAACATGTAAAAGTATGGAAATATATTTTAAATTTAAAATTTTTAAGTTTAAATTGTGCTACAACCTGAATGCAATGAAGATATAGAACAATTCTCTAAAGAATTAATTACGCCCAAATCAGGTAAAAGTATGGAAACAATTTGGCAATTATTTTCAATATGATGGAATCTGGATGCAATGATGGCATAGAACGTATCTGTTCAATTGAATTGTGAGTGGACAAGCCCTTGATGAACTACACGTTCATTGAAAAAACTTTAGAATTCGCCTAATTATCTGTGCAGAATAAGCTATGTCCAAACCCCGTAACACATGGAAAAGTTTGAAGATTATTTTTATGATGATGTGGACCAGATGCAATGATGCCATGGATCAAATCGGTAAAATGTAATTAAGCTTGAATAGGTCCTTGCCGAATTAAGTGTCCATCGAAAATGTTTAACATTTACCTACTGGATGTAGGCTGGCACGATTATGTGATTAAATCGAAAATTGCGATCATTTTTTAAATCGTCAATTTATATAATTAACAATTAAATAATCGAATAATCGTGAATAATTATACAGCATAAAATATTTCAAAACCTACCTTTTAATTTCTCTTTAATACACAAATTTAGATTTTGCTCAGCGAATGCAGGTCCATTTTCAGGCCAAGAGAAGACTATTTTTTGAAAATGCATCATTGGAATGACCGGCTCGAGAATCGACCTGCACATCGACCTTTCTCAACACCATCATAATTATATAATTGAGTTAAACCCTTTTTTCTATTATTCGCCGCGCCACTGTGGCCTTTCTCATCCTGATAAACAACACATTTGATTAAGACGTGAATTCAAACAAAATTACACCTCGTTTAGTGTATTAAAGGTGCATATTCACATCAAACAGATTGAAAATAAAATTGTTAAAATTATATACATTTAAAGGGTTAAATCGTGTGCCTCTATGTAAAGAAACTAAATACATCTTACCATATGATGATTTCATTCCGTATAAATTAATACCATTTTTAGTTGTGAAGTTGAATTAGGGACTCGTGTCTCTAATTCATTTTCACAACTTAGCTCGTGGTCTCACTAGAGAGTTAATCAGGAATAATGATATGCTGAGGTATGGCGTTATTCCTGATTAAGGTCGTGTTCTCACCGGAGAGATACTCTGGAATAACACCATACCTCCGTATTGAGCTACACGGTTAGGTCTCTATTGAGAACACGGCGTTAGAAAATGATATAAATTTACGCGGAATGAAATCCTCACACGTTAACATTTATTTCGTTTCGTATCATCTAGGCACATGATTAAGCCTCTAAAAGTATTTAAAAATTGTAACACTCGTTTATTTTAAAGCATTTTAGTGTGAATATGCACTTTTTAATAATAATAATAATAATAATAATAATAATAATAATAATAATAATAATAATAATGTACACTTCACTTCAAGCGCTTATAACCAAATCGTCTGTCTCTCTCTCTCTCTCTCTCTCTCTCTCACACTCTCACTCCCCCCCCACCCCACCCCAGCTTCCTCCATCCCTCCCTCCGCCATCTCTCCCAATATCTCCCTTCCTCTCTCATCATCTCCGTTTTCTCGCTATGGGCATATCTGGAGACCGATGCAGAGGCCTTCCAACAGAGGACATATTCCCAGCTAATATGCTGACCTTGATTTATGTACAGTCGGATAGGATACAAGTTCTTTCAAATTGTATAAACCCGTTCCCAACATAATTATTACTATGCCGCACATATATATTTAGATCAATCTTGAATGAGACTAATTGTGCACTTTATTTATCCCTCATTTAACTACCTTCAGTAACATGCACATGTCTGTCTGATTTTACATACATCAGTAGACCTACAGGCCCCGATGGGAATTGATGCAATACACCTTTCTCACATTGGCGTCATTTCACTGGGATTCACCTACATCAACGCTCAAAGCACACCTGCTGGCTGGTTATATTACCAACAAGCAGTAGACCTGTATTGAGTGAGGCTACTATTAGACTAGCATACATCATTGGAAAGCGTATTTAATTGCTTATACATTAATGCATTACTTTTTATATATTTTTAATATCTTCAGTGAGTTATATTCTGCATATATAAAATACAACATTATAGCTAGATTCATTAAATCGAATGGACAATGGAGGCTATCTTATAATTGCAATCGACTTTATTACATTTGACAAAACTATAAAGACTAATACAGAAATGCATAGAAAAGTTGTTTAGCTTTTCAACTGCTTAAAGTGCGCTGTGTCTGATGCTAATAGTAAAGTAATGCTAGCTGTTTGCGCGTCGGCTATTGCTGTTCCCAGCTAAGGGCCGTATTCGCGAAGAGGGCGTAACTTACGCCTGGCGTAACTTACGCCTGGCGTAACTTACGCCTGGCGTAACTTACACCATATAGATACGCATCATAGATACGCCGTATTCGAGGAAGAGGGCATAAATAAATGCGTCACTGTAATGTATGTAGGACATAATTCGTTGGACACATAGGCCGCTTATTGACGTAGTACCGTTTGCGTCAACAGCTGTCAAAATGTATCGCCTTCAATTGACTCAAAATTGAGTATGTAGGCTACGCTCAATACTAACAAATAAATAAATACATAAATAAATAAATAAATAATACGGTATTCATTCGAGCGTTCTATCGAGTCTGACTAACCTAGCATATAACCATGCATTAGTAAAATGTTTGTCATCACAAAAATAAGTGTTGCGAAAACATGTAATTTTTATATTCTTACAGCCTTTTTTTCTGAAGCCTTTTTGGGAAAACTTGCCTTGAACACAGTGCGCAATTCAGGCTGTTCACACGCGCTCGTTACCGGGCAATTGCGTATCGCTCTACCGTATTTACCAAATTGGGTTAGCATCACATTCAGCGCACCGTGGATACTTTGAATACAGAAATAGAAAACGTATTCAGATCAAGTATTTAAAATAAACGGCTGCTATGACTTCACATTAAATAACACTTACTATTTACAAAAGGTGAGCGAAATGCCAATTCAATTTATAAATATCCGATATTCGACTACAATTCGAGAACGCGTCAAAACGCTGTAAATAATAACTTACACCTTGTAGTTGCGTGGCATAAGTTACGCCCGATTTGATTGATGGGCGTAAGCGACGCCCTTTTCGAGAATACCGACTTACGCCACTTTGGCGGCTTAGGCCGTAGTTAGACATTTTCTAGGGCGTAAGCCCTCTTCGTGAATACGGCCCCGGAAGTGGTATGCGTAAAATGCGTTCTTGGAAGGTATTTCCCCTAATGTGAGAAAGGTATATTGTTAATGAAGCATTATCGAATCCAGACTCGCGAATCAGAGGCGGAACAAAAATTGTTTGGATGTGAAAAGTGGTGTGCTGGAGTTATGGGTATATTCGTATAACCATCTTGTCTTCTTAAACAGTTATAGCGGTAATTTACAGAACGACACACGGCCAAGGGCTGTATTATATTTCAAATAATGGCACAAATGTATAGCCTAGTAAAGCCCATCTCTAGCTAAGCTCCACCCACACCTTGCTCGTGGTGAGATCGATCGATCCCTGAACTCCACGACTGTGAATTTCCAGAAAACTATCCAAGTTAGCTGTTGAATATTTTGAAACTAAGTTGACTGGGTGCTGTTGCTGCATATGGCAGCAACAGCTCCTCGTTTGATTAGTTTCAAAAATATTGAACGGCATGTTTATTAACTGGTAAAGCCAAACAATTCGTAGGGGAACATGGGGCAAAACGGGGTCACGGGGCAAAACGGAACATTGCAATAAATCACGTACTGTTGCGCCGTAATCTGCAATCCGCGGTTTAAGATAACCGTGACGTCATGTGACACGATTTCAGTACGTTGTTCGACCACGAGGCCGTTTCAGGTAAGAATGAATTGGAAAAGTCAATTTTTCAACATTTTCTTAAAATATTAGGCGTGTTTAGTATATGTTACATTTTTGCCTAGAGTAGAGGAATTCAAATGATCGGTATGTTATTCTGTACCTAGAATACCAGTCTTAATTTCGAGTGAGAAGCGCAAGCAATTATGTAAGGCTTGTGCATGTAGTCAGCCATAGTTGAAGTGTACTCCCTTCGGGGCAATACGGGGGCATGTCCCCATTTTGCCCCCGGAAGAGAGATGATGATGTCCCCGTTCTGCCCCAAACTCTAATATAGATAATATATAGCAAGCTTGGATGTCCATGTCCCATAGCTGCGACCAATAGTTTGTAAAAACTTTGCCAGACAGGCAGGTAGACAGCAAGGCAGACATACAGCCATAGACAGACAGACAGACAGACAGACAGACAGACAGACAGACAGACAGACAGACAGACAGACAGACAGACAGACAGACAGACAGACATACATACAGACAGACAGACAGACAGACAGACTGACTGACTGACTGACTGACTGACTGACTGACTGACTGACTGACTGACTGACTGACTGACTGACTGACTGACTGACTGACTGACTGACTGACTGACTGACTGACTGACTGACTGACTGACTGACTGACTGACTGACTGACTGACTGACTGACCTTAATTTCCGTTATCATTCTCGCAGGATGGTTCGAAAATACATTCGTAAATCTAACAGACAGAGTTTGTCGGAGGAGACCATGAGCGAAGAAATTAAAGACGTAGTTCATGGCGTAATGGGGTACAGAAAAGCTGCTTCCGGATATGGCGTGCCGCAGACCACGCTAGAGAAAAGAGTTGTGAAGTACAGAGCAGACCCAGCTGCTACCACAGCAAGCAAGAAAGGTAAGCAGCAACAGCAGTAGCAGCAGCAGTGGTGGCGGCGGCGGCGGTGGCGGCAGTGTTGGTAGTGGTAGTAGTAGTAGTAGTAGTAGTAGTAGTAGTAGTAGTAGTAGTAGTAGTAGTAGTAGTAGTAGTAGTAGTAGTAGTAGTAGTGGTAGTAGTAGTAGTCATTAGCAGTAGCAGGGCAGCAGAAGAGCAGAAGCAGCAATAATAGTAGTAAGACAGCAGTGGCAGCAGCAACAATAGCAGCAGCAGCAAAAGCATCAGCAGCAACAACAAGGCAGCTACAACAAGGTAGATTTATTGCATTGATTTATTGTCCTCAAAATAAATTACTTATATCGTTTCAGGTCTGGGTAAATACAAGTCAGTCTTTATTGCTGAACAAGAGCCGGAGCTCGTCAGCTCTCTCAAGACAATGGAAGGCCAGCTATTCGGATTTGGAACCAAGGAACTCCGGGCATTAGCTTTTCAACTCGCAGAGCGCAACAACTTACGCCACCCATTTGATAAAGAAACCGAAATGGCTGGCATTGATTGGCTTAATGGGTTCCTTGAAAGAAACAATGATCTAGCGTTGCAAAAACCAGAGCCCACTTCAGCTGCCCGGGCAATGGGTTTCAATAAGATTGCAGTGTCGAAATTCTTTGACTTGTTTGAGATAATAGTTGATAAACATAAATTGACACCAAGTAGAATTTTTAACTGTGACGAAACGGGGCTGACAAATGTGCCAAAAGGTCATCAGAAAATCATTGCAACAAAAGGACGTCGTCAAGTTGGAACTTTGACCTCAGCTGAACGGGGTCAGCTTGTCACGGCTGAGATTTGTATTGGAGCAGATGGTTCATATATGCCACCCATGCTGATATTCCCTAGAAAGAGGATAACACCAGAGCTTATGGATGGAGCTCCACCAGGTGCTTGGGCCGAATGTCACACAAGTGGATGGATTCAGACAGATATTTTCATGTCATGGTTTAAGCGGTTTATCACATTCTCATGGGCAACCAACGAGTCTCCGGTGCTGTTACTTCTAGATGGCCATGCCACACACACTACAAACTTGGAACTGATTGATCTAGCGCGTGAAAGTGGTGTCATTTTGTTGTGCTTCCCTCCTCACTGCACCCATCGTCTTCAGCCACTGGATGTGAGTTTTATGAAACCGCTCAGCACATATTATGGTGACGAAGTAAAATCCTGGCTCTGCGCTCATCCAGGTCGTGTTGTTACACAGTATCAGATTGCTGGCTTGTTTGGTAAAGCCTTTGTGAAAGCAGCTTTAATGGGCACTGCCATTAGCGGGTTTAATAAAACTGGAATCTGGCCACCTCAACGAAATGTATTCACAGAGGCAGACTTCCTGGCTGCAGAAACTACTGATATCGAGATGTTGGAAGATCCAGTAGACATTCCCCAAATGCAGCCCCATGCACAACAGATAGATGATGTTCCCGAAGTGCAGTCACGTCCAGTGGAAAACGCTCCTGAGATGCAGTCACACCCCAATGAACAAGATGACATGCTTGAAGTTCAGCCATCACCAGAGAGTGTATCTCCAAACAGGCTACCTGAACCTGAACCCGGCTGTTCCTCGTAGGGTAATGTCAATTCGCCTAACACCTCAACTGACCTAACCCCCACCAGCCAAAGAAATGAGAAGAATTCCTCTTTCAATATATCTGCCGAACAGATTGTTCCTATTCCAAAGACTGGACAGGAGAAACGGATTGTACGTGCACATCGAGGGAAAACTGCAATCCTCACTGAGTCACCGTACAAACTAGAACTACAGCAGCGGAAGGAAAAACCAAAGAAAGCCAAACGGTGTCTGAACGCGGATGAGCAAAAGAAAAAACGAGTAAAAAAGACAACCAGAGTGAAAATCACATCCAAAGACACCAATGGCGTTGATACCGAATGCTTTTTCTGTGGGGACCTTTACTCCCGTTCAACAGAAGGGTGGATAGCTTGTGAAGAGTGTCAGCAGTGGGCACATTGCTCATGCGCAGGGGTGGATGACGAAGAACTGAACTACGTCTGTGACCTCTGCCACTAGATATAATGGCCACCAGCCACTAAAGTTACAGTTAAAATCATGCTTGGTTCCTATGTCCAACAACTAGTTTGTTCCCCATTTTGCCCCAGCCTGGATCCCGTTTTGCCCCAGGCATGGGGCAAAATGGGGTCACGTGCCAGTTTTAGATTTTGTTCGAATTTAACCATTTATACTGGACAGAACTCTAGATACTCTTTGCTTTTTAAAGAGGTAGGGGTTGTTAATGTATTCAATAAAGTTTCAATGTTGTTAATGTATCTGTCTTTATTTTAAGGCAATGGTAAGTTAGCGACACCGTTTTGCCCCATGTTCCCCTACACCAAAACTTAGTCCGTCATCAATTATGCGTTCCTGAAGAACGTAATTACGTCCTTCGTGACGGCATTGATTGTGACGTGTTCATACACGTCACATAGTTTATTATGACGGCATATGAAGGTTTGATGATGAATGGATAAATTGGAAAACGCCATTAACATGCCTACACCGTCTTGCTGGTGTATTAACATGATCATTGAACTATATCCTAGCGCTTAAAACAGCTATTACCTGCAAGCTAAAAGTATTACCATCTAAATGAAAACTCACCTCACAATTAATATCCACTGATTATATATCTATGGTTCAACGAAAACGATGTATCTTGTGTCTCACGAGGTGTCTATGTTTCGTCAGCAGCATGTGTCTGTCCATTCATTGCAAGGGCACGTAGTCTAAAGTGTCAACTGACAGACCGAGTTTCCCTCTGTCAGTGATTATCACCAAATACGCATCTGTCCTATCCTCTTATAAGGTCAGGTCTATTTAATGCAAAAATGTAATCTCATTAAGATACATTATGCAAACGCATTTAACGCTCTGAAGTCGAAAGATAAAAAACAAAAAATCAGTTATACTACTAGAAAAATTATGTTAAATATTTTTGAATTAAATTTGGCTGGACTCTGTTGGTGCATATGGCAGCAACAGATTCCTGTCAAATTAGTTTTAAAATAAGAGCGTACCTGTATAGTTAGCCTTAAACTGATATTCTTGTAATTTCAGGTCAAAGGAGTTATGCTACATTATGCAAACATTAACGCATTTAACGCCCTGAAGCCGAAAGATAAAAAAAATAAAAATCAGTTATACTACTAGAAAAATTATGTCAAATATTTTTTAATCAAATTTGGCTGGACTCTGTTGGTGCATATGGCAGCAACAGATTCCTGTCAAATTAGTTTTAGAATAAGAGCGTACCTGTATAGTTAGCCTTAAACTGGTATTCTTGTAATGTCAGGTCAAAGGAGTTAACCTGTAATATGTCTAGCAGATGCGAGATATTCGCAGCCATGTCAACGAATTATTGGTGAAAAAACTTTGAAATAAATGTTACAGGAAGCTGCCGATGCCTATGGCCTATGGCAGGAACAGCTTACGGTGAACTCGATTTCAAAATATTCAACAGCGCTCCTGAATGGCTGTTTTCAATTTGCGCTGACGTATAGACTTGTATACGCAAGCTAACGCTCTGAGCGCAAGACGAGCACTCATTATCAAGGTGTTTGTGAGTGGTAAGGAATTGGAACTAAGTGGTAATTTATAATAATAAAAAAAACCCAAAAAAACGTTGCGGTAAGCTGTTGTTGTTAAACAGATCAAGAACTGTAACCGATAGATTACTGATCGGAACGTGGCATCGCATTATCCCGAATGAGACAATTAACCCCGCGTGTGTCAAACGCGCGTCAAAGTGATGAAATTACAACTTTTTATCAACTAACTCTTTAATTTGTTAAGACATTTCAAGAGAATTAAAATATGTGCTCAGTGAATAGCCATTTGCTGGCCAAGAGCAGACTGTTTTGGGTTGTTTTTTTTATAGATGTACTACAGGAAAATAGGAAAATAGGTTTTAAGATGTGTTTTTATCCGACTTGACGATTTAAGGGTTAATGGCGACGAAAACAAACATTCTGCTTAATCGGTGTCCATTTATTTATTTTATCTATTTTTGAAAATTTACCACTGGAATGACTGGCTCGGTTACCGAGCCAGCCATTCCATTGGTAAATTTTCAAAAAAGTATTCTCTTGGGTTGCAAATGAACACTCCTCAAACGCTCTACAGAGGATACATTTGGTCGTCTTGACGATTACAGCTGACAAGGGAGGGGGTTAAATAATATACGTAACAAGGCAAATCGGTGTTTAGAAGCACGTTCGCTTTTTTCACACCTGTCAGTAAGGATAAACCAATTAAGGACTATTTATGTATATCCGCGGAATTGCTCTCTATACATGCCAAGCGTATGAGTCGATGTTACATAGACTTTCCTCGAGGCGTAGTATTCGGTCCACTAAGCGCCGCGGCATATGTCAAGTCCCATATTTTGACACCTAACCTGCCAGAAATTAAGGACCAAACACAATATTAAAGTTATCGTTAAGCGATACGATTAAAAAGAAATTGTTAGAAAAATTCAGTGACCATAGTATGCTTCAAATGCGTCATTTAAGTTTGATATTCGTAGCCGCCATAATTTGAGCTTCAATTGTTCTCGCCTTTGTCTAATCGTTGCGCAATAGCGAGGATAATAGAACCCCAAAATAATGTCGCCTGGAAGTTTTACAGGTAAGTTCCCATGCGTATTGCTTCACGATGACTTTAAATCAGCGAGTCCCAATAAATGACCCTAAATACAAAAGATTGAGGGTTAACCCGTTTACGCATGAAATGTCAGTGCCTACATTTCAGGACAACGAAATTGTTGAATATTTTGAATGTAATCTGAATGGGAACAGATGCAGAAAGAGATTAATTAAGATTAATCACAGGCAAATTAATTCAAACTAGTCCTTGCATTATAAATAGTGCGCCGTTTTCTCTCAGAATGGCTTAAACGTTCAGCATCATAAGGCGAGTTCAAAATAATGACCCTAAAGCGCGAGAGATCAAGGCGCACGTGTTACGTTAAGTCTCGAGATATTTGCCTTAGATTATGTCTTAGTTTTTGGTCTATCTGTCGGGCTAATGTCACTAACCGTTTCTCCTGTCATTACCTGTTGCGCGACGCGTTCGTGGGCGACGCGGCTGATATGGATGTACTTGTATCACTGAGTAGGCCTACATTAGGTCATTTTCTGTGGCGTTTCGCCCCGATTAAGTTTCGGGGCATGATTGAATATTTCGTTCCATTTTGTCTCGCATTCAATTACATTTTATGTCGCACATATATGTATCCCGTAACTAGGTCTCATATACGTCAATATATCGGTAAATACGCAATGATTGGTTTGAAAGATTCTCAGTTAATAACAAAACCAGAACAAAATTGTTCAATTCCTGACAGCTAACCATCAGCGCCATGATGGCTTTATAAAAGAAAATGTATTGCCTCTATTTGATGTAAGTGCTTTGAATCAAAATTTCTCTTTCCGATGCAAATTGTCTCTGACTATTGGACCGTGAGAGGAACCCAATTCTAGCTTTTCCCCGCCCATCTATAATTAAGTTCTAACCCCTATTTTGGCGTGTTGGGATCGACGTATATATTTTGAACCACGACTTCCCAGAATCCCATTTTCAAGGAATCTATACGGGTAAGTTGTTGAATATTTTGAAACTAATTTGACTGGGCCCAGTCAAATTGGTTTCAAAATATGAAACATAATGTGTATTTTATAGTAACTCCATCAATGACATACACATTCGTACACTCCATATCTCTCCCTATATATGTCTCTCACCTCCTCCACCGCTCCCTCCGTCCATCGGTCTCTCCTTCACGATGCACCCTCCGTCTCCCTCACTTCCTCATTCTATCTCTCATTCTCACTCATTCTCACTCATTCCCCCATCCCAGTGTCAGCTGTCTCTTCCTCACTCCACACCCCACCCTCTCTCTCCCTCCCTCCCGCCATCCCCCACCTCGCCGGTTCTCTCTCTCTCTCTCCTCGATTTCTCGCCAATATCGTATGCATGTGTGCTGTTACCAGGGCCGTATTTAAGGGAGGGGGGGGGGGGGGTAGGGGGTGGAGGGGGGAATGGGGCAAAAGCCCCGGGGCCCCCACAAGCAAAAATTTAGCAATTTAAAAATGAATAAAAAAATGATGTACTTTTTTGGAAGTTATAGGACATTTAAAGCAAACTTTATTAGTTTAGAACTCTTAATCATGCATTATAATTCTATTCTAATATTTGTGGGGGCGCCAATTCTTGTTTGGTGTTCGGCAACAATGTTAATTACGTAAATTTGCAAAATAAAATAATTTACAACGAAAGAAAGCGCCATAATTCACCTTAAAAGTAGACTCTCTGGCCGTCTCAGAGCACCTAGATGTTAAAAAGTGTATGGGGGAGGACCCCCAGACCCCCCGCTCATTCTTTGCCACAGGCCCCCCACATATCTAAATACGGTCTAAATCGAGGGGGTGGGAGCGGGTGGGGTGGGGGTGGGGGCACTGTACTCTGAAAGCCTGAAATGTTCTAAGACCGTTTTCAAATGTAACTACCCTGACAAGTTGGACGAATATTTGAGACCTATAACCTTAACAACGCTCAGCCGAATTTTTTTCAAAATATTGGTCAGAATGGGGATTATTAATATTGATATGGAGATTTCTCAAATCACCAAAGCATGGTCTAGCTTATCAAACAAAGCCTCTCTCAGCTATAAAGCATAACAGCCAATAAGCTTGATTTCTGCGCCCCTCTCACCACCCCCACCCTTTGCAGACGTCGAGAATGTTATTTTTTTTCAAACTGTGTACTGTTTTTGTTGCGCCACATAGGCTTATGGCGACACACCTCCCTAACAAGAATTTATCCAAAAGTAACTATCTCGAAATTTACGAATACCGAACGACGCGCACTATCAAGGGAGGTAACTCACTCTCAAGCGTCATACTTCGGTCATAAACATTGAAATCTACATAGAGTCGTCGGGGATTAGCGTTAGCCGTGCACATGTTTAAGGTTAAGTCACCTTATTCGACTGCGTAGATTTCACTGCATATTAGTCGAAGTATACATTAAAGAAATAATTAAAGCTGTTGAGTAGGGTTTCATTCCTATTGTATGCTAGGGGTAGTGAGACGTAAGACTTGGAGATATATAGTTAAAATAAAATCAATGTAATGAGTTAAATATATAAATAAACATTTTTTAAAATATAAATAATTAAAAGACTATTTTTATACAATTCAGACATGAGTTTTAAGCTCTTTGAGCGGTTGCAGACGTATTCCCAGGCGTTCATTTGACACCGTTGATGTCATTTTCATAATTTTAGTCGTCCATTACGTCTGTAGATGATTGAGCTCTTGCATCCATATCCTCAGCGTTATTATGATTATTATTAATGTTTAATCCCTTAGAATTCAATCGCGATCCTCCTAAAATATGTGCATCTTGCAGGGTCGAGAGGATGCTATTTTGAAAATGTCTTGAATGATCGCATGAAGCCCTTGATCCGCCAGTTATTCGTTAGGGAACTTTTTTTAAATAGAGTCCTCTAGCCATTTAGAAGATATTTACTTTCCAGCAGCAAGAAACATTCAGAGAAATGTTAATGTGCCGTCCTAAAATGTTCTCAACGAAGATTCATTAGGAGTAACGTCACGGTTATTAGTGCCATTATTTTTTTTAAAAGATTGAATAATTTAAACGATAGCGTCTTAAACATAGGCAATAGCTTCATGATATTTGTGCCGAATGTGCTGATGCGTATGACGATGGTAGAACTGATGATAGTTTCTGATGACAATGATGATGATGGTGATGGTGATGGTGATGATGATGATTGTGATAATGATGATGATTCTGATTATGATGATGATGATGATAATAGCCTTAGGATATTTGTCTCGGTGCTGGTGATGTTGAGATGATGATGATGATGGCAATGATGTTAATCACTCGTATGTTCATAATTGTGTTTATGATGCGTGCATCCGTATGTACGTATGTGCGTGCGTGGGAAAGTTAACTATCTATGTATGGAGAGAAAGGGGTGTTGGACAGTTTCTGGGATGTACATCATTGAGGTGCGCTGTGAAAGCCGTAAATCTTAGGTCGTGTTCTCACTAGAGACGTAACAGGTGTAACGCAATGCCGAGCTATAGCGTTATTGCCGATTAACTCTCAAGTGAGAACACGGCCTTTGTGAAATATTTGTCATAAATCACCTTTTTCTCGTAGGTGAATCCGAACCATTTCTCGGTATCCTTAATACATTGTGTGTGCTCTTTCGATATACTGATTGTTTTAGTATACCTGGCAATCTAGAGTCGGGGTTTAGACTGCAGCGAGCAAGGTATCGAAGCCTATCCCTGTATTCCTAAAGTTTAGCATTAACACCTTATCCTTACGGAAGTTCTTGATAATGCCCGTCCAGCTGCCCGTCTTCTTGTACAGGTAACGGCTTAACCCCTCCCCACTCTCGATCAAGATCGGGTTGCTCTGCGAAAATATAATATAAATTTCCGTATTAATAATGATATAATAATATTAATAAGATAATAATAATAATAATAATAATAATAATAATAATAAAAATATTAAAAAAATAACATAATATATTGGTAATGCTGTAGGGGAAAGTAGGCGGTGTTTCGGTTACAATGCAACACCCGCAGATGAAATTAGTTTCAAAATATTCAGTAGAATGGGTTCTTAAAGAGCCGAGGGCAGCCTGTCAGAGAGCTGAAAGCTAGTGGGTGAGAGAGAGTCGTAAATCGATAGAGTGAGAGGGGTAAAGAGATGGAGAGTTTGAAAAGAGAGAAAGGGTGATAGAGAGAGAGCCGGTAAGTGAGTCTGAAAGACAGAATGTAAGAGTTGACTGATTTATCTTTCCAGTTTATCAATCAATCATATCACGTCATAATTAACTACGAGTCGTGTAAACTGTCACCATAAGTCATGACGTCATGAATACTGTATAAAAGCGTTGTTATGAACGTATACTCGCTGTAGAACTAAGCGTCGTTGCACGAATTGTATGCCATTTTACTATTTAATAAATGAATGGGGTATGTTGAAACATTTTGAAACTAATTTGACTGGGCGGTGTTCGGTCATAGGTAGCAACAGCGTCCAGTCAAAAATAGCTTTACAATATTCAACAGCTTACCCACATAATTCTTCTAGAAAATCGTAGTCAGGGAGTTACGTAGGCAGTCAGGTAGACATCCCTGCAGTCAAGCAAGAAAACAACCAGCCAGGTAGTCAAGCAGGCAGCCAGACAGTCAGTCAGACCCATGGACACCCACAGAAATGCTCGCACGCGGGCACGCACACACACTTGCTCGACCGACTGTGGACACATGGTCGTGCAACTAGACGGACGCAAGTTCAACACAAACACACATCGTTTTCATAAGTACTAATCAGTTACAACTTAATTTGCTTTATGCCAATCATCGCTCCATGTTTAGAATCGTGCTTGAGCGTACTCGCGGCAGTATGCCTCTCCATTTTTAGCCATGCCCGCCCATCTCTAGTTAAGCTCCAGCCTCAACTCGCTCGTGTTGGGATCGATCGATCTCTGGTTTATAAATTAGAAATTTAATGATTTCCGAACATTGTGAAACTAATTTTGCTGAACAAATTCTCAAGCTACCTTACTTTTGAGCCATTATTCAAGTGTACGATTTGAGTGACAATCTAGTAGCTGTCGAATATTTCGACATCTCTGCTTGTGCTACTTTCGAGTGTACGAATCGCATTTTGTTGATAAATCTATAATGAATATAATTGTGTATATAAAATCTACCGTCATGAAATATAGTATCAAGTTGCTCATGTCATTGTTGGCATGATTATTTTCGCTTCTGGTTGCGATCTTAAAGGACTTCTGTAAAACTTATTACATAATATAAATTTAAAAGTTCTGACAAGTTAATAACTGAGCGTAACACGTCTGATTGAAGTTTAAACTTGATCATCCTCCATTATATAGGCAAGGCATATCGTAGCCCCTGTACTCGAGTATTTTTCACGTTTACTAATTTGGAATTAAAATTCAGAATTACAATGTCGAGTTGCCGCGTGCCAACCTTTTGATGTGTAGTGATGGACTAGCATGGTTCCTTGCACACTTTAGTAAAGTTCATATGACAAATATTTCGACATATCGTTACCCGCTTTGAAGTTGATATAAGGTTAAAACATTTGGAAAAATGTGACAACACTCCCCTTTAATGACTACACTCTAAACGCCACCCAACACCATTTGAAATAATTCCACACACCAATGCGTACAGTAATTCGGATGGAAGCGTGGACTTGTGTATATATCGATTTAGATGCTGGCGGAGGGTGGGTGTGTGGGGGGGGGGCGGGGGGCGGGGGGGGAGGGGGGGCGGGGGGGGGGGGGGGGGGGTAGGGGGGAGGGGGGGTAGGCGTATTTCTATCTACACCATTCGTTTAACTCCTTGACCATTGTAGTGAAGTGTTAGTCCTATCTCTCAGATAATTCTTTTAATTAATTTGTGATTTAGTCTGGGTCAGCAGTGTCGTATGTGTAGGTGTTGGCACCGAGTTCAATTTCTTTATTTACACCCAAGCCACAACGTGGCACAAGGGGAAACAGAAGTATAATATTTTACTTGTCTAAATGGCGGCTTGGCCTACATAAGATTATTATCTTCTTCTTCTTTTCGATCGCTGTATCACACTTGGAGAGCCGTTCTCAAGATGAAATCTGTGGTTTTCTGCAGTTCTTCCACAGGCCCATACAGCTTTTCAAGAAAAGAGGTTGACAAAGGCCAGATCTCTTCTCTCAGCAGCTGATACGTACTGCAACATTGAAGTATGTACTCTGTGGTCTGTTCTGCTTATTATTATTATTATTAGTATTATTATTATTATTATTATTATTATTATTATTATTATTATTATCATTATCATTATTAATATTATTATTATTATTATTATTATTATTATTATTATTATTATTATTATTATTATTATCAAGAATTTGGGAATTTGTGCTGAGCCTGTGTACATTTACACGCACGGAGGAGACCACTTCCGAAAGACCTCCATCGGAATGGCCGGTTCGGTTACCTTACCGGTCATTCCAGTTACACGCTTCCAGAAAATCGCCCCCTCCACGCATGCAAATCGTCGTCCCGTAAGGCCATTGCAGATACCATTTTCTCAGGCGCATGACCATTATAGGGTTGGAGTGACAGAAGAGAGAGACCAAGACCTCGCTTCCACTAGTCGATTTCGCACCAGATTGGATTGCCAATTGTTGTCTTACCTGGGTTGCATACACCAGTGTTTTCGATTGTAGTGAATTTGCGCTTTTACACTGACTGATTTTGCCAGCAAATCAGTCAGTGCCATCGATTCATAAACATAACTTTTGATTCGGCACTCTGATTACGAGTTTGTTGTGATGGAAGTGGGGTGGGGTGGGGGCGGAGGGTGAGTGAACGTATATAATTTATATTTGAAAATAACATCTACAAATTTGCAGAGTGATATTAATTTTGACCTGTTCCGAACATTGACAAGTTGGTTCATCTTTAGGGTATTTGAGCGTAGTCTACAATATTTATCGATAAATTCTTTTCTTTCACTATCCAGGGCTGGGCATTCAAACAGATAGTGAAATTCGTCACCTAGGACGTTCTGAGCACATATTGTGCACACTCGCTCGTTTCGAGGTAGTGGATTTTCATATTTTCCGCGTTCTACAGGTAGCCTGTAGTTACTCATTCTGAATTTACAAAGTAATCTTGAGAATTTCTGAGGTAGCGATATTAAATAATTTTCAAATTTGAAATTTTCCTTCAAAATCCTGTAGCTGGTACGTGTGCTGCTATGGAAAATTTCCCCTCTCCAGCTCTGGATATATTCGTCGGAGAGCTGCTGTTTTATGTTTATGTGTTAATCATAGCCGGAGATAAGTCTTGGGATCAGGCCAAGAAAAGTGCACGTTCCTGCGATCCGGGGCAAACACGCTTTACTGCAGGGCAACACAATTTTAACACATTGGTTGCCCTTGGTAACAATCTAGATAATGTGTTATTTTCAGGGTCTGTGGTGAGTATTTATTTTAATTAGTCTTAATCCTTTCACGATTAAATTTGTTCAAGAAAATTACAATTTTCTCATAGAAAATGTTCATTTGCAGACCAAGAGAAGACTATTTTTGAAAATTTACCTCTGGAATGACTGGCTCGGTAACCGAGCCAATCATTCCAGAGGTAAATTTTCAAAAATAGTCTTCTCTTGGTCTGCAAATGGACATCTCTCAAGATGAGAGATAAAGGGTTACTATAATGCTTGAGTTGGTATTTACAAGGATTCTGTAGTTTGTATAGCTTACAACAACACAGATTTTCAACAGAATTTACAGAAGTAGGGAAACCCGGAAGTAGAGTCGGGCAACCCAATTCAATTGGTTTACTTACAGCTGGGTTTAGCAATGTATTTTAATTTCCTAATTTTCGAGCCCTGGATCATGTGATATGATATGCCCTTACTCTGTTAACCAATCGGTGGTTGCACTAGTTATTAAACGCGCACCGCCAATATGTTAATTGAATAACATATGTTTGGACAATTTAGATCAGTTTTGGTGTTGTTTTACAACAAGTGATCAAGCGATTTTTTAGCGAAATGTGACACGTTAATCATTTGAGCGAGTAAGCATCATTTTCATTACATATTCCTGTGTCGGTACAAGGCAACAATGCCGACACCAAAACCAACAATGTTGATCAACAACCCCGAGCAACACCTCATGCTCCAAACCAAGCGTTACTCTTTTGAGCGAACAAACATCGTTTCCATACATATTCCTATGGCGTTACATGATAACGATGTCGATAAAGGAATTTGACAACATAGGCCACTAACCCATTCCCCATGCCCACTCGAAAACCCCACCCCGAGACAACAGTCTATTGGAACGAGGGTACGCATATTTTTTTGGTGAAATTAAAGAGTTTTGAGGTGCTGTTAATCAGGTTTTGTTAAAATGGGGGTCAACACGTTTCATGATTTCTTTGTGCACTTAAAGCGTTTTGAGGGGCCGTTAAAGCGAAGTAGATAGGTAAAACTCGCGAGGTATTGTGCGTTTTATGATAGAACCACGACACTTACTATGCACCCAGTGCATGTCCAAAGGACAGATTTTGGCTATATGACAATCACAGATTTCTTCTATGATGGCAATGGCAGACATTTTCCAAGATGACCGCCATTGAGTCTGTATGCAGTGTCAGTATATGGCATAATGCTGTTGTAGAGTGCATAAATTTGAGTTCTCTTTGTTCATATGGCATGTCCATGCTCAGCGCTGATGATATATGATGTCACAGACCCACATAGGGTGGGGGTAATTGATTATGTTTCTTAAAGTTAATATTTAACCATTTAACCCTTGAAATTCCAGGATGTTAATTTCAAGATATCTGTGCAGGAAGGTTGTTGAATATTTTGAACCTAATCTTACTGGAACAAACTGCTCTGGATCTATTTACTTTCAGAACAATCAACATACTATTCCTTCCATCATAAACATATGTTGTTTCTGTTGAGTAAGGGTTAACGTGTTAATGAGTATATGCGCAAATGCATGCTCAGAAAAGAAAAGCAAAAGGAATTATCTTTATATCTTACGTTGTCTAGTTTGCAGTAGGTTAAATATTGTGCTTATTCTCCTTGCAGGTGATATTCATGTACCAGTGTGAATAAACATAGACAAAGTTGATAAGATTACAGACCCTCAACAACCTGGGACATCACGTAATCAGTGTGTGCCATGCTTGGACAAATGTGTGTTGTGTGAGGAGATAACGAGGGATGTACTCCACTGTCCAGATAATTTAAAACACGGTACATCCGGAGCAGGTTACAAGACAATAACGTATAACCTCATCTGTTTCAATAATAGCGGATGCTTGCCAAACAAAATACAGCTATCACGACTCGATGATGGGCATGGCATTGAGACAACTGTCCACCATCACACGGCTAAATGGTATGACTGCAGTTCAACAAAAGCAAACTTCAACGGGCAGAAAAGAGGAACACCGGGCATATTCACTCAATCCACTTGAGAGACCGTATCTTGGTCTACTTTCTAGATAAGGGGGCTCAGTCACAAGGTCTGGATGTGATACGTGTTACCGAGAAGTATATTAACTCTGCTCTATGAAAAGTATGTGATTATGACGCTGAAAATGATGCTGTCCACCTTGATAGGGCATCACAGATAGCCCGGAGAGATATGTTTAAAATGAAAACGACAATCAGTGGTTCATTTGAACCCGTGTGCTAGGATCAGACTGTTCCAATTTCAATCTTGTCACTAGTGTTTATGAGGCACCGACGTGTAGCTTGACTGACCTATGATATTTGGTCAATTCTCACTGGCTGATGTTTTAGCAGCTCTGTACGACGCAGAGAGACACCTACTGATAAAAGTGTTGCTAAACTGGACCAGACTCCAGGAAGATGAGACAGTCTCATGGGCTGCATATCATGGCAGCCGCCAACGAGTTAATGCAATATCACACAGCAATGTGCCTATCACATCCTTGTTCCCGCTCTTCTATGATCAGGCCAAATCTGTCGCCATGATTCGTCATTCTATGAATGTGGTGAAGAGGGCAGTAGAGATTGTGAGCCCTGGACAGGTAGCCATTATCACTGTAGATCAACCTCTGTACATATTAGCAAAACAAATCCATTGTACATGGGCAAGAATCAATGGAGAGGAGTACATTGTCGTGATGCTCGGCTTGCTCCATATTGAGATGGCAGTCCTAAAGGTACTTGGAGATCTTCTGGGGCAGCGGATTTAGTCAAGCTGGAATCACATCATTTGGAACAGCAGACTCATTTCACAAGGCATCCCACGTTACACGCACTCGTCGAGCTCATCAAGTCACAGCTAGTGCATTGTACATACTCATGAATCATTCACCCGGTACAGTAACACCCCGGAAGAAGGCGAGCATCTCATGTCTTTGCAAACCTGGTGTAGTGGCAGAGCTGTAGCATGTCATCGGTTCCAGTTTTGATACACTATCCTGCACCTGGAACTCGGGATGCTGATCTTTGTATGAGCAATCCGGGAGGCAGATTTCCCACTATACATAGATGCCTTGTCCAAGATCGACCCATGGTGTTTCGCGTTGGACCACACCAATTATGCCAGATGGTATTTAGTCCATCTGCGTGGCATGGTCACACTAGAGGCCAAACATCCTACTGTATTTGCAGATTTTCTCAATGGAAGCCTTACTGTGAAGAAAACAGTACGTGTCTTCTCTGCTATAGCCATTGATCCGTACCACGAGCAGAACAATGCCACAGTGAAAGGTGATCGTGGGGCAGTGGGATTTACTGAGAACCCAGCAGCTCTGGGCTGCTTGCTGGTATCTGGTCCGAGAATGGCACGAGTGACTGGAAGATTTGAAGCCGCAATGAACAAGGGAAAGAAAACAGATCTTCAACATCATGAGCAGACGCAACATACATCGAAGAAATTTTGACGAGATGTTAGATCATTAACAAGCATTATAGACAAGATCGGAAATCCATTCAGTGATGAAGGTAGCGACCTTCTCGTACTGGATATCAGAGACATCGCTGATACGGAGATTGTAGAAACTATGCGTAAGATTGAGCAACTTGGACACGATGAATATGAGACCTACATAAATGAGCGTCTTGTCCACCAAACACAGCGACTATTGCTGACCCCATCAAAAGGAACAAACTCTCTCTATTCACTCGCCCCCTGTACAAAAGAAGTCAAGAACACAGCTACAGCTGTCGTCTCTAAAACGATTGCTCCCTCTTCTCGAGACTGTATATTGCGTTACAGATACGAGATGGAAACATCGACGAATTCTTTGACCACGAGAACCAGGCATGTCCACCCTAATTATCTCAAATGGGAAAGCAGAGAACTGGAAACAAAGCTGACATCGCGAAGTGCTTGGAATCTATTGTCCTTGCTGAAGACAGTGCTGCTATACCCGCTGTTGAAGTCACCATCCTCGATGGAGGTGCTATCGTTAACATGCTATGACCTGGCCCACGAAGATATTTAATGAGCGCGCAATACAAATATTCCAAGCTGCAGCATGACAACCGTGTAGATATTGCATGGGATGAATACCTCCCAGAGAGTGTCGAAACAGTTACACGAAGCAGGAGAGGAAGGGTGTTCGGAGACGTGTAGAGCCATCCGCTGAAGTACCTCGAAACTGGCTGGAGTTTCTCAGAATTGATGAGAATAAGATGGAGCTCTTCCCTTTCCTAGCATCCTGTGTCACAGACATGGATACCGAGAAACAACCTATTAGCACGCATCACGCTGGTGTCTCATGTGTTCAGCAACTGATGTATCAGATCTTGCTCCGTTCAGTCATAAGGAAGCAGGTACAAGAATATTCCCCCATGTGGAAGATGCGATGAAACAAGGGCATACCAAGGTGTTAATATGCACAGTTGATACAGACGTGGTTTTGTTGCAGTGACAACAGTCCAGCGCATCGACATACCATATCTATGGATTCCCTTTGGGAGACAACTTTCGATACCTAGCCGCTCACGAAATCACCAAATCTCTTGATCCGGAACACTCTGTCGCATTGCCCATGTTCCATGCATTTACGGGGTGCGACAAAGTGACATTTTTTCGGACGCAGAGGGAAGAAATCTGGAAGGTCTTTGATGACATCCCAGCAGCTTTCTCTGCTTTGTCTTCTATACAAGTGTCCATAGAAAGATGATTGAAACCATTGGCGTGGTTTGTAATCTTGCTGTATGCCTGCAGCAGCCAACCGGAGTGTGTCAACCAGAGTCGCAAGCAGCCTTTCACCCAGAAACATAAACCACTCGATGGCCTTCCTCCAACAAAAGCAGTACTCACCCAGCACACAATGCACGTTACATACCAGGCTGGTCACTGTTCGGCCCAACTGATGATTGTATCTCTTGAACTACCCTGTCCAAGTGTGTGGGGTGATGAAGAATGAGAAACGTGGTTGGAACATATGCTGGGCAACTCTACCAGAAGCTTCAAGGGCTTGCGACGAACTCCAGTGATGTGGGTGCAAGAAGGGATGTTGATGGTAATGTAAGTGTATCAGAGCATCTCTCCAATGCACTGCCCTTTGCTATTCTTGTTGAGACTGTGCTTAGCCACAGAATGTGTGTTGTTGGATTATTGAGATAGTGATATTTTTCAACCTATGGCCGACAAAAGTTTGTGGTTGCCCCATCGACAGAATGTATTCATAAATAATGTGAAATGACTTTGTTGTCATCTTATTAAACCAAATAAATCAGTTGGCCTTCTTGTGCTATACTTGTTTACCCTTGTAAATGCAATCCTACCAGAATAATGCAAATGTATAACATTTGCGGTGCTATAATTGGGATTAGTCTACCATAATATACGAAAAATAGTAATGAATGGCTGCCATTTCCGCCACGGGTCAAATTTGAGATGGCCCTATATCTAAAACACATTTTTCTGACATGGCCTATGTGTATGCCAGATTTGGTGCTTCTATCAAAAAACGCATAATTCAGTCACCTATCTGCTGTACTGTTATTCAATTTTGTTAAAAGGGTCAACACGTTTCAAGAAGACTTTTTCAAGAGAGCTGTAGCTCCTGGTACGCTCTTGTTTGCAAGGGGGCATAAGCTAACAGGGGACATACGAGGGTAGCTCGCTAGACCATGTATTAGATGTACCATAGAGTTATGAGCTATGAGCTATGAATTATGAGCTATGAATTACGAGCTATTATTATTAGTATTATTATTATTATTATTATTATTATTATTAGTATTATTAGGCTCAGGTTGTTTTTGCATTCAGACATTTACAATGGATATACGCGAGTTTAAACTGTGGGGATAGATTTGCTATGCACGTCAAATCAAATATTTTTTAGCATTTTATAGAGGTTTGTTGTGGGTATTTTTAAAAACGTGTTGACTGAATAACCCGCCCAAATATTTTCAGCAAAAAATGACAGATCTACGTGGATCTAATTCTCTCGAACATATTTAAGTTAAGCTCATCTAGGTTAAGACATATGTGGCAACTTACATATATTCGGGCTTTAAGAAAGAAAGCTCACCTGGAAATATAGTTGTCTCAAACCTACTCGCATAGTGTTTCTACTTATTAAATGGGGCGCCGTGAGTGTAACGAGTATGAGCTCGTGTACAACTTTTTGGGATTAGATAGGTTTATGAAATTAATGTGACTAGCATTTACAGAGGTTTTTGGGTTTTTTAAACGCTGACTGAATGAGCTCGTACATATTTTTAATTCATCATACCCGATAGCTACTCGTTGTAAGAAGAAATATACTGTTTTAGAAATTATGAATGGCGAAAAGTCAGCTTTATACATGAATTAGACACTGGCCCAGGATGTTAGGCAAACTACTGTCATGGGCCATTAGGCCTACATCCAATAACGGTGAATATATATGAACACTAGGATGATGAGATAAGCGTCCGTGCTGATTGGTCTACAGCCATCACGCGACCTGACCATGACCCAGACATTAGGTCATACCACATTTCACGGATCATTAGGCCTACAACTGGCACCGGTTAGCATGTCTGTACCCGTTGGACTGAAGGTATGGCGACGCGGTAAGGAGCCATGCCGATTGGTCTACATGCCTCTCTTGACCTGACCGCACCCATACCTTAGACTACACCCATTTCCATAGGTCATTATACATATATAGCGACAGCTGGCATCTCTTAAATAGACCTAATCAACGATCTGGCCACACTGACCCCGTACAATGGCATGGGCAGAGTTTTGGCCACGTCCCCAGACCGTGTTGTTATAAATGGCAAATTGATTCCCAAGACCTATGCACACATCATAAACGAGAAGATAACACATTTTCGATAAGTTCGCAATATAATGGCAGAATCTAAGGCCTGGAATGACGCATCTAAGTTGGCTACGTGTCCCCTTGATATGGAAACATATGTTGCTGATACAGATAGTGACGGCATAGAACCTGTTTAGTTCTTGCTGGAACAGCTAACGCTGGGTACTGAGGCAAAATGCTATTCGCCCGCATGTGCAACGTGTTGATACATCTTATATTCAAGCAGCTCACGTGCATATAAGGCAATATAAAGGCAAGCAGGTTTATGTCTTCCCTCAGAAAGGACATTACAGGATATAACACGCAAAGTAGATTTTGGCAATGGAACGACTGACCATAGATATTTGAAACTTAGTTTGTCAAAGGTGAATGAGTCTGAACGTTGGTAAAATGGATACATGGTTGAAAGCGGTTTTACAATTCTTAGACAGTGTTGGATTTAATATTCTTGTAGTGTGCTTGGACAACCATTCTGGCAATAGAACACTGTTTACCAACCATTTATGCAATGCCACATTGAGACCAGAGGTAAAGAATCCAGTGAATGGGAAGACGTGTTTTCTACTATTCGACCCTGTACATAATGGAAAGAATGCATACAATAACTTTCAGTCCAGGAAGGTGTTCCAGTGCCATACATTTCACAAACAGCAGGCCAGTACAAATAGTATTCCAGTTTCTTCAAGAGAAATTACTGCCAGATTCCGCGATATTTCCTACATGTATGCTCTCGAAGTGGCAAAACCAGTACGGCTGGCCCATAAACTCAGCAGTCGATCACTTGAACCCAAGAATATCGGGAAAGCCTCAGTGAAATTGGCGATGGCGATCTTGGTTCTAGAGCACACGAGGAGCTCTCGAGTTCTACTCAGAAAATACCAATAAGGAATGCCATGATATTGCAACATTTATTTCCCTGATTATCAAGCTCTGGTAGATTATAAATGTGAAGACAACGACAACCGAGAAACAAAAACATGATATATATAAAGACGTTGTTCGTTCATCTGCTGACCGAAAACTGTAGCGCTGGTCTTCAAGTGGATCTCCTGGCTTGACGAAGGAGAGCTTTATTTCATTTACTCAAACGTGTTTGACACTTCCAGCTATCGCGAGCTATACTATTGATACCCTGGGATTTAAATATGTTCTTCTCGGATACCTTCAATCTGATGACATAGAGGCACGATTTGGGTGGTACCAACAGCTGTCTGGTGCCAATTAATAAGTTTCTGTTAAACAATTCTCCGAGAGTGGGAGACAGATTAAAGCTGTATCTTTGTTGAAATTCTCTGGACTTTCGATCAGTGAAATCACTAATTCAAAATGTGCCTCTGCACTTCCTGTAACATTAGTAGCCCAAGGACAGGTGGATCTTGTAATAAAAAAAACCTGTCAGACATTGAACCATCAAATCCATATCTGGCAGATATGAATGATGTGTACTATGTAGCAGGAGCATTAACTCTGTCAGCATTGAGACAATGATGCTGTACCTCATGCAGTGACATTTTGGTCGAAAAGGCAGATCTATCGATCTTCATGAAGAGAGCTTTGAGGTGATGGATGACAATCCGAGACTATTCATGAAACAAATTAATAGATGAGGTCTTGTTTCACCTAACACTTCCGCGTATTCCATATGCCTTGAGTTCTTCACAACGTTCACTATTATTAAAGACAACACAAAGTTGATGGACTTGTTCATGTCAGTCAATTATCAAAAGTCTTTTTTTCAAACCTTAATATCTGATATCAAGGAGAGTAACGCTGTAGCAATCAGCCTAGTATCGTGTGAGAATATGCATCAGTATAGTACTGGTATCATCGATGGTTTCTTTAACGGCATGAAGAAGAACTTTGTTAAGGAGTTGTCCAAGCCAGAGCCAGCTGCCAAGAAGATGAAGATAGGCAAGCTATCATGCACACAGCTTGCTGAGCCATAGATCATTGTGTGTCACATATATGTAAGTACAATTACTAAGTAAAGTACTATGATATTAATTTTTGAAAGGTGCCACTAATAGGAATATGTAAATGCACCAGTTATATTATTGAAAGAAATTTCAAAAAGTCAGCAATGGTTTTAGAATTATGGTCCTGTATGATGATAAGTACTATATGTCCTCTTCTTATAGCCAAAACTAATTCTTTAATAGTCAAGAAATCGAAATATCTTATTAGGGAATGCTCATTTGCAAGCTGAGAGAAGACTATTTTGGAAAACTTTAACAATTTAACATTGTAATGCTTAAATAGTATAAAATAGTGTTCTTTGGGCCTACACATGGATATTCCACAAGGCGACAACAGAAGTAATCTTTGTCCAGATTGACCATTAACCTGTTGACATTGTCCATGCCATGTACGCATTATTATAGCTACTACAATGTATTGAGCTGTAAAACCGTCACAGCAATTAATTACACTATTTAGTGTCCAATATAACATATTTTAGCCATTTACTGATAGGGGAGACAACTCATATAATGAATAAACAGCCGCGTATGTGACTCTGCTTTTGAAAACAGCTCTCTGATATAAGCACAGTAAAGGCTTGTTAAAGACTCGGTCATATCAATGCAAAGCTGTCAAAATATACGCCGTACATGTACATGTATATATATGGCTATTCCCCGTGCCCAACGAGTTATCTCCCCTGGTACCTGTGGCCAAGTCTAAGAAGTATTATAGCATTAGTAGATACCACAAAGATATGTTGGTGATAATGTTTCAACGATCTTAGCTATCAGTTTATGTGCGGCACCTTACAACAATATATAGTCAGCCCCATGTGGTACGGCCTCAGCTGGAGCTGCCGGTGAAGCTGTTATTATCTAGAAGTTCACGGTCAAGTTAACGATGACTCTACTGACAACGAGGCAGACAGATCAACGAATGCCAGAAGAAATTCGACATCAATTCACCTTTCCGGTTTTAGCTATGCCCCGCCCATCTCTAGCTAAGCTCCACCCACACCTCGCTCGTGTTGGGATCGATCGATCTGAATACCCTAACCATAAATTCCCAAAACAACCTACACAGGTAAGCTCTTGAATATTTTGAAACTAATTTTACTGGGTGCTGTTGCTGCCTAAGTCAGCAACAGCGCCCAGTCAAATTAGTTTCAAAATATGCAACAGCCTGTTTATTAAATAGCCAAGAATTACAAAGACATACAATGCATACAACTAATGGGACTCCTTGAGATTTTAATGCCGTTTATATGGAACGCTTTTAGACGTAACGATTATGACGCCATCAGGCACGCACTGAGCTGATTATGACATCTTACGAGGTCGCATGATGGATGGATACTCTGGAAAGGTGAATTACCATAATAGTGTCAATACAGGCTGCCTTAACCCAGGACTACAGATTTCGTTACAGTTCGCAGTTCGATCTACAATTGTAATGAGACACGCGTCTACAAGTTCAATGATACAAGCGTGTTGGCAATGAGTGCAGAGACACGACTACAGTGCTAACGTTTAGCATTTATTTTGTAAAAAAAATTATTGGATGATTAATCTGTAAATTTGACCAATGTTGTATTGTATGAAAACAGTAGGTTGGGTACCGGTCAAATCTACACAGAAAATCATTTAAAATATATACACCTTTGGCAATTCTTTACAAAAAGACGCATCGTTCCATTGCACGAGCATCACAGACAGAAGAAACTCTGAAGAAGATTTTATTTTACTAAACAACCGTCAATAAAGTACTCGTTCATATTGAGTGTTATTTAATTATTGAATAACCTAGCTATAACACTCAAATCAACTCCCGATTTTCAAAACAAGTCTTAGAAATCGGTTTCTCAATGTGGAAGACCAATTCACAACATACTACTTATTCGGTAGAAGCAGAGAAAATATAATAACTTGCACAAAAAGAAATTGTTGTAATGAATGAACCTTCCCAGTTTTAACTATGCCCCGCTCATCTTTGGTTAAGCTCCACCCACGCCTCGCTTCTGTTGGGAACGACCGATCCCTGAAGTCCATGACTATCAATTCCCAGAAAACTATACAGGTAAGCTGTTGAATATTTTGAAACCAAAACTGAGTGGTGTTGCTGCCAAATTAGTTTCAAAATAGTCAGGATTAATTTTATTAAATAGAAAAGACATACAATTCATTCGACCCGGTAGACTAATACGCGTTTAACACAGACTAAATCGAGTCATTCATGACGTAATCATTATGGCATCATCATATCCGTCAGTTAGTTGATTGTGACGCCAGATTATTGACTGATGAAATAGATTCATGGATTAAACAATGCTCTGTAATACTCTCATCTACTTTATCAACCCAATATGTAAATGCACAGCGACACGAATGTGTGTATGCATACGTCTGAGCGCGTGCCAAACCATACCACATAAATGTAAATTATATTTTTGTCAACAATACTGTAGCCATAAATGCATATATTATAATGTCACTATGCATACAGTTTATGGTGTCTGCAAACGGTCCTGGTGATGATAGTGGGCTGCCATGGCATTGCAGTAGAGGTTTTTGTTTGTACCTACAACCTGTCTTCCACAAGCCGACCATTTACTTGTGAGTAGATACGAGTATGTACGAGTGGTCGAGACCTGTGGTTTATATGAGTTGGCTCACAAGAAATAGGTAATGCTCTCAAACCGAGCGAGTCGTTGCGATCACCCGTCGCATACGTTACGAATATGTTGCAACCAATCGGCTGCGAGTGTGTATATATCAACAGGGTACAGGAGGTCTCTCTGTGTGAGAGCTAATTGATCACAATTTGATGCAATCACAAGTAGTCGTGTTCACTCGCTTGAGACACAACCACTCGGGGGTACTCACATCTACTTGCAAATAAATGACAATCTAGAGGATGATAGGCTGTAATGTCATAAATGACCGCTTATAGTCAGAAAGCTACAATACCATTTTGGTAACCCACTAGTCATGACTAGTGGGTTACAAAAATGATATCGTAGCTTTCTGACTATAATATATATATATATATATATATATATATATATATATATATATATATATATATATATATATATATATATATATATATATATATATATATATATATATATATATATATATATATATATATATATATATATATACCGTTACCAGCGAGTTGTTATAAACGGAAAGGAATCCACATTACTTTGCATATATGCTGGAGTGCCCCAGGGCTGGGGGTATTGGCCCCTTGCTATTTCTAGTCTTCATTTATGACATGCCCAGCGTAATTTTAAACGACATTAGACCATTCACTGATGACACCTGCTTATATATACTACTTTATAACTTAGAAACACACGTTGCAACAATTGACACTGATCTTCAGATCATGACCCAATGAGCTAATACATGGCTTGTAGAATTTAATGCCTCCAAAACTACTACTTTGCTTCTTTCTCTGTGTAATGCGCCTACCGTCTTTCCAGTCAAATTAAAAAATACTGAAATACCCCCATCAAACACCCATAAACATCTTGGCATTACTTTCACTAATACAGGCTTACTTATGTGGGAACCATAATAACAAATGCTCAACACAAATTTCTTTACTCAAGGGCCTAAAATATATCCCAGACCGAGAATGCTTTGGAAAATTGTACACACGTTTTATTAGGCCGTCTCTAGAATATGCAGATGTTGTCTGGGATAACATACCACTGTATCCTGTAACTCTAGTAGAGAGTATCCAGAAGGACGCACTCAGAACAGTATATGGAATGACAAGTAGTGCCCATACGAAAGACATGTACGCAGAAGCTGGAATAGGAACACTTTCACGTAGACACGATTTTCACCGATAAGCTATACTATATCAACTTATCAAAGGTATGCCATGTGTAGTTCCGTCATATCCCAGCCACGACATCCTACAACATTCGTCAGGCAAATCAATTCAATCAATAATGTTGCCGTACTGAACTCTTTCAAGGTTGTTCTTTCCCAGCAATATTCCGCGCGTGGAATAGCCTCCCTGTGCCGGTCATGTGTTCCGCAACTCTCCTAGGATTCAAGAGCAAACGCAAAGCCATTTCACCCATACGACACCTTTTCCCTGGTCTTATGCCTGCCACAGCTTTGCTAATGTAATTCTATGTAGGCCTCGTAATTGTTTTAGTAATTTAAATCGGCATCTATTTAACAACTTTCCGTCAGACTCTGTTAACTGCTCATTGGACCACAGTGGTGAGTCCATAAATCACTATTTCCTCCATTCCCCTCTGTTTAACGACAAAGGAGTCGCTTTCGAAAATCGTCTCGTCCTAAATAATATCTATCTTAACACTCTGGCAGATAATCAACAATAAGTTAATGCCGACATGTAAAGAATATTATGATATGCAACGCCGTATGTCTTTAATTAGTCAATATCAACCGCTTCAAGTAACTTCCTAGTTGTGGAATTCAAAACCATGAGGGATAAAATGGCAAACAGCCCAACATATACAAGCATGGTGAACACATAATTTAGTGCTCATCACGGTGTAACCTTTCTCACTCTTGTCTAAGTTCTTATTTTATATCTTGTTTCGTTTATGCCCGTCCCCTTCTCTCTTTCCGTATAAGGCCTCGCACTCTCACTGATTGAGAGAAATCTCACAGAACCATTGGTACCACTTGCATTATATTTAAATCGGATCACAAATTGTCAAAGAACAGTATTGAATGCAATTATAATAACAACAATTAATACTCCATTTTGATACACACAGTCATTTGGACTGTATTTATGTTATGATGCATGTAATGGAAATATTCTCCAACTTATGATTCAGTGATGTTTCTTACATACCACGTTGCCTAGACACATATGTTGTAGCCATGGCCACATTGATTTTTTGATTGAGCCTAGTTATCATCCATGGCATACGAGTGCGAAGTTTGTGCTTCCATTATATAGCGATTTCATATAATTATTTATTGAGGAATTTCACTTCAAATGGATCTAAAATAGTTATTTAAAGGGAAACTAATCTAATGTCAAATGGTGTTTATCACCGATAGGTTATGGTTTATAGATTCCATATCATTCATATTCTGTCACATTCCCTTATCTGTATTGCAATTGCCTGTTCTGTAATATCGAGTAAATAATGACCAGTGATCGCCACCATGTTGTCTCCTCTACCGATAGTATGTGATGTCATTTAAGTGCCAATGCATTACATTTTTATTGTGTAATACTCGTCCTTTTGAATATTTTGGAACTAATTTGACTGGAACTTGTTGCTGCCTAAGACTACTTTCAAAATAGTCAACAGCTTACCTGTATGGTTGCTTTTACAACACATTGTCAAACTATAGATTACATCTCTATCTCTGAGCCTATATACCTAGGCAGAGTGCGAGGTTTTTTCTAATTGGTAAACCATGACAGCCATCATATGCTGCAGAAATGTACCAATATTTAGCTACTAAAGACTGAATATCTTTCTTTAGCGGCATCATAAAAAGCTTAACACTAACTGCATAGTTCGTGGGTGGCATATTAGACCACTTGAATAGCTATCAAGAGATGATGTTAGTTATCCTTTAATAGTATCAGCCTTTAGTAGCTAAATTACGCTTTAGGAATAGCGAAAGATACTTCCATATATTTTCACAAAGAGGCTGCAGCAAATCATAAACTCCGCTAGGTTGGATCACTGCGCCGATTCTTGCGCGGTCGATGTGTATGCAAGCAACGTGTGCGTGTAGGCAACACAATTAATTTCAATTTATTATGATTTTAGATGCACATATTTATTGGATTGAGGTGCAATTTCAGAGAAAACGGAAACGCAGTAATATGTATAAATGGTAACAATTTCTGATTCATGTTGCTGAATAAGATCTCAAATACAGATAAGGAAATGTAGTATGTAATTAACACAACTTAGCCAAAACAGATGTAGTCCATGCTGGTGTCGGTCACCAATTCCCATGAAGCTTTAGTACATTTATGGTAATACAATCACGTTCTATACAGGTAGTGAAGTTTCTAAATGACAACAATGTTTGTAGGTGCAAATAAAATACACGATAACAGCATGCTCGGATAAACGTTTAAAAATTCCGATGAAAGTCGGTTCCTGCTTCATGCCACAGATGGTCGAACTCGTGTATGGAGGTCCAGACGCACGGCGTACGACCAACGTAACATCATGGAAGAAGTTCCATTTGGTGGAGGTTCCGTTATGATATGGGGTTGCATCTCATTTGATTGTAAGCTGGATCTGTTGACTGTACCTGGAACACTAAATGGACACAGATATCAAGATTCCATACTGGACAGAGTTGTGGTCCCACATTTTGTAAATCATGCACCTGGAACCCACCCTATATTCATGGATGACAACGCCCGACCACATCGTGCTAGAGCTGTGCATGGATACCTCCGCCAGAATGCCATCGAAACCCTACCATGGCCAGCAAGGAGCCCTGACATGAACCCTATTGAGCATATCTGGGACATTCTGGGAAACATGGTGAGAAGGAGGGATCCTCCTGTGCAGAACCTACAGGAATTAACAGACGCACTCCATCTTGAATGGCAACGAATACCACAATGGCGTATCAGTCGGATGGTGACCAGCATGAGACGTCGTGTCCAGGCCGTCATCCAGGCACAAGGCGGATATACCCGGTATTAATAATGACAGTCTCAAACTCGTGCACAGATGTTAAACTTCGTTTTCAGACACCATTAGTGACAATCTAGCCACGTGTATCAACTGTAGGGCAATAGTTGTCAGTTGTGTCAACGTAACCATATTCAGGCCTCGTTTTCAAGTTCAAACAAAAACATACAGTGTTTCCCCACCATCATAATCAGCATTCCTCTAGTTGCATTATTACCTCTTGCACTAAGATGGATGGGTACATAAATGTTTATGCTATTGCTTTCTTCATAGCACATGAATATACCCTCGCATGTGCGTAACAATAGGGTGGTGCTTAACTTTTGCACAGGTGTATGTATATATATATATATATATATATATATATATATATATATATATATATATATATATATATATATATATATATATATATATATATATACAAATGTAATAATTTTACAATCTTTATAGATTCCTACACTTGTGAGGTACAACATATATTGGGCACCACAATTCTAATACGCGCGCGTGTGAAATGAACCGATTGGTTCAGAAGTTACTCGTCAATCAGGGCTCCATGTTGGACAAAGGAAACGCCCACCGAAAGCAAGTGAATCGGAGTTCTGAGCACATTGCTTGTGACAAACCCTCACAAGCAGACCAACCTCACAGGTTTGTGATACAGATACAATTTACCCCAGAAGAATGGAAATGTGACTATATATATATATATATATATATATATATATATATATATATATATATATATATAAACATATATATATATATATATATATATATATATATATATATATATATATATATATATATATATATATATATATATATATATATATATATATATATATTTGTTTTTCGTCTGAAGCCGTGATCGGACTATACAAAATTATATGGCGATTTCAGGTGCTTGTGAGGTGAGTCATGAGTATTGTAAATTTTATTTTCATGACAGAAAATATCAATGGGATTCCATTGTTACGGTCTTGAAGTAGCTACTAGCTAATTTCATTAACATATAGGAACATGAGAAGCTGGTAATCCGATTGATGCTAGAGTTGTTCTCTAATTTGCACTCCAACGATGTTTTTCGTACCACGAAAATAGGTAACTATATGACATTCTATGTACAAACTATACTGAACACGGCTATAGGTACACACCGTGTGGGTATAAACGGATTTAGATTAGATACATATCTTATAATAGTGTTGTTGGCTAGAAAGCGTTACTTTATAGGTAATGCACCTACTTAACCTTAGGGGTGGTGGGTGTTAGCAGCCGAGGCTGGGAGGTGGGGTGGTGTGTGTGTGTGTGTATGTGGGTGGGTGGGTGGTTGGTGGGTGTGTGTGTGTGTGTGTGTGTGTGTGTGTGTGTGTGTGTGTGTGTGTGTGTGTGTGTGTGTGTGTGTGTGTGTGTGTGTGTGTGTGTGTGTGTGTGTGGCTATCATTACATAGGCTAGGTCTTTGATGACAGCTACACTTCAGTAGTGGTACCGTGGTTGAGTAAATTAATGGTACATGTAGTTTGTTTGTTTATTAATGTGTTTATTTGTATATTTATTCGTCTTCTGTGTATAGGAGGTTTTTCGTGACGTCATTGCGTCATTATTTTTAGAACGGGGAAGCCAGACCGTCAAGCGGCCACTGACGTGATAAAGTAAACACTGATCTTGCTGGCTGTAAATCTTATCTTACACCACAAGTAATCCTCTAAATAATAATAATTGTTGTGCGAAATGTATTTCATTTCTACTTTATTTGTTTACGATATTGAAGGCAATGATTTGCGTGCGTGCGTGCGTGCGTGCGTGCGTGCGTGCGTGCGTGCGTGCGTGCGTGCGTGCGTGCGTGCGTGCGTGCGTGCGTGCGTGCGTGCGTGCGTGCGTGCGTGCGTGCGTGCGTGCGTGCGTGCGTGCGTGCGTGCGTGCGTGCGTGCGTGCGTGCGTGCGTGCGTGCGTGCGTGCGTGCGTGCGTGCGTGCGTGCGTGCGTGCGTGCGTGCGTGCGTGCGTGCGTGCGTGCGTGCGTGCGTGCGTGCGTGCGTGTGGAGGTGTGTGTGGAGGTGTGTGTGTGTGTGTGTGTGCGTGTGTGGAGGTGTGTGTGTGTGCGTGTGTGTGGAGGTGCATGGAGGTGTGTGTGTGGAGGTGTGTGAGGGGTTGCTGATAGCAGATAAATGTTAGTCTATGTTTACTCATGTGAAAATATTCATCAGTGTTGTCATTCTTTTAAGTCAGTTCCGGGATGATAAAAAGTGTGCTTTATTAGAAACATTATTACATGTTTAATGGAATTGCGCCAGAATAATAACTATATATACATATTTATATATATATATATATATATATATATATATATATATATATATATATATATATATATATATATATATATATATATATATATATATATATATATATATATATATATATATATATATATATATATATATATATATATATAACTGTATATTTTACGGAAGTAAACGTAAATGATGATAGCAAACGAACCGCTGAAGCGATTCCAATGATTCTAGGATCTCTAAATAGGTGCCGACCTCGGGATTAATATGATACAATGGATGTTATATCGGACAAGAGGGTCAAAAGACTGGAATATATAAATAAATTAAAATTTTGCTCACGTGAATATTGCCAGAGATATCACCAAATGAATTAATATTTGCCATAAAATCTGAGAATTTTCATCGGCCGAGAAATGTTTCTCGGAAAGCTGTAGTAACTTCAATAATTAAAATATTTTGATGGAATTTTTCCCGTTATGTGAAACATTATAAAACTTCTGTAATTGTAGCTGTAATACTTATTCTGATATAGGATTATGGATAGAGCGCATCCTGAAATTTTTTTTTCAAATTTTTCTGGCTTAGTTTTTCCAGCAGAGGGTATCTTTTGAACCACTAGGCCCATTCTAACATTCCTAGCATTGGATAAATCTTCGAATTTGCAGCTACAGGTAGGTGTCAGAATTATTACAATCGGTTTTGTGGTTCTGGCAATATTAGCATATCATATGTTTTCTTGGAATATATATTTACACTGCCCGCGACACACGCTATAACGGTATTGTGAGTCGACCGAGTAATTTGACAATACGCATGTGTCAAGTGTGCCACTTCATTTAACCCGTATCGCATGGTGTAAAATGCGTAATAGCCTACATACAGAGATAGTGCCGGAGAACATAGAGAAAAAATAATTGCTGAAACGTGTTGCTGTCGTGCACAGAAAAGACTTACAGCAGCATTGTTACCAAAATGAACACATTCTGATAGGATGGTGAAAATGGAATCTATGCTTCATTGGTCTAGGAGTTAACAATTCCCCACCGACTTCGGATACTAGAATTACTTGAAAAACTTACTGGCTTAACTGAACAATGTCCTAACGATTACAAATTAGCACAGGTTAGGTAGGCCTCCGTGCATATAAATATTTACTGTACAGACTTCATGTTCTGCAAAGATAGCGTTGGTGCAGGGATGACGTCGGGATCTCGTGAAATCTCGCTCTCGTTGCAAGAAAATGGCCCCGCCAAGGAGACAAAATAATCCCATGTTTACGATGGTATAATTCCTCGTATTAGTTGTCTATTGTTTTCATTTAGGATCCAATATGTTAGTCATATAATAGTCTTTC
Source organism: Chaetoderma sp. LZ-2023a (assembly GCA_034401795.1). Taxonomy (NCBI): domain Eukaryota; kingdom Metazoa; phylum Mollusca; class Caudofoveata; order Chaetodermatida; family Chaetodermatidae; genus Chaetoderma; species Chaetoderma sp. LZ-2023a. The sequence continues at coordinate 27,329,522 of CM067361.1, read as the reverse complement.
AAATCAACTGGACTTTTCCCAATCCCGGAATTGCCCTTTAATTATCCATGGCTGGCAGGAGATATAGTACGATAACCATTCCTTATGAATGGGAAGACGTCGTACCGGTTGACGTACGGGGCGAGTATTGCCTGTGTCGATGGAGTGTCGTACGAGATGACTCTCTCCGAGATCCATGTCTCCGGAGAAAAAACTATCACAATATTTGTGCAGTAATTTCCGAATTTCATGTTTCTGTGATTGCTGTAATCCAACTGTGGCACGTAGATACAAATCGGGTAAATCATCAGTCATGTGCGGTGGTGTGTCAGCGGGTGTAGGTGATTCCAATGCGATTATGTCCACTAAATGGCCGCAATGTACGCCTGGTTCCAGAGTGATGGGATCTGCGGTACCATTGAACACTCTAAAAGGTATATTTTCCTTATTAGTAGTGTCTACTATTATGCGGGGGCTTGCGCATTGTGAGGCGATCATGTAATCAGGATCGGGTTCCAGCATGGCGATGTGTGTGTTGCTTCCTAACTGTGGTGCGGTGGCCCATAAGATTTGTTCTTGTCCCGGCTCAACTGTCGCTGTACTGGACAATATTACAGCGCACGTGTCGCATAATGACGATGCCGGTCCAAGAGGTATTCGTCGGCCGTGTATGTCGAGTTCCTGTTGTTTGCATTGCATGATGGCTTCGCTGGCACTGAGGAAATCAGAGACAAGGAGGGCATCGTTATGAATAGAGGCGATGACAACTCGCTGTATGAATTGCATCTCCTCTATCTGGATGACTAAATTGACTACACCGGCTACGGGCACATCAGCTCACGTAACCGTCTGTGGGTAAATGTGTGTAGGTTTAAGGGGAGGCTTCTTACGAGGTGGGATGCTCTCATATAAGTGCTTGTTAAATACAGTGATTGATGCACCAGTGTCGACGGTGGCACTGGTGGAAACGCCACTAAACAGACAGGCACATTTGTATATTACTTTGCGATGTACCTGTGGAAGAGTTTCCAATGACACTGGCTGCGACAAGGGTGTCGGAGCGGAATCACTCTGTATGTACTCTGACTGTTTCCGAATTGCTTCTTTTAATGTGGTGGATGGCTGAGTAAAGAAAGGGGCCAGTTCGTCATCGCCGCTACTGTGAGGGCTGCGGTGAAGGCGGAGCTGGGGTAGCAATGATGATGGAGATGTTGCCATTTTCGGGTATGCTGTATTAGTGTAGACAGTGGTTCACACGGAATGACGGATAAGCTCCACCTGCGCAAGCCATTTCTTACAATGCTTCATTGGATGATTTGGGGAAGCACATAAGAAACAGTGATGCCACCAGGGATGTGTGTTACCCCGTCTACGTCGGCGCTTGCGAATCCATGAGGCGGATTGAACCGTTTCTCCCGAGTCGCTGCTGGCTGTGGATGCGGGAGATGATGCTGAGTGGGGCAGTGTTTTGCACACCACCAAAGGACACCGAGAATTTAGTGTCTTGGTGGCAGGACGTGGGGCTTGCAAAAACGTTGTTTCAGCGAACGTGCTACAACCTACCACTGCCGTTTTACACAGGAAAGAAGGCTTGTTATGTGCGGAGAAAGAGGGGGATGGCAATGCTGTGGATGGGGGAGGCATCATAGGCATTGACATATGTGAAGCCGTGTATTTGGTTGTAGGTGTAAAAGCTGATTTTGGTGGGTGATTGTTGGCCACCGAACGTTGTTGTATGAAGGCTGCAGTTGAGCCGGGAAGCAGATACGGGCACCGAGGTGGCTCATGATATTTCGGTGCCCTTAGGAGTTTGTTGGCTTCTCTGGTTGCAGTGGACGCCCAGTTCCGCACACAGGATGCAGCCTAGGCTAGGTACCGTTCTGTATATGTCTGAGATAAAGACCTGTCCAAGTTATGGGGCCATAATCCGGGACAGAATCAAGGTGCACACTGACGGCTCCTAAGCCGAGCGAACACAGTACTGGGCGCCAATAGGGTCCTTTTGGCAAGGGGCCGTGGCCCCGCATAGCCCGTACCACGGAGGCGATGTCCTCTAGATGCATCGCAGCTAAGGTCCTCACATAGATCGTTCTTTGACGCCAGTTTAGCTGAGAGGCCCTGCGCAGATCGTACCAGACAGGTCATCCACCCGACGGGTACCTGGGCGCCAGACTGCTCCACCCATCCGGCAAGTGACAGGTTACACCGTCTCACACACATACCCTCCTGCTTCCCAAAGAATCACTGTTCATGACCTCTGATCACATGAGGCATGACTCGCAATACGAACGCTTGCCATGGCTTGACTGTACATTGAGCCATCTTGATCACACAGATGAACTGACATGATCAAGATGACCGGCCGGCGACCCAGTCCATAGCGATCACCATCTGGGCTCACGCTCAGAGGCAACTGACGGTCTGATCCATATCTATCTGCCAACAGTATACGAACTTTGACCGTTTCCCCCGGCCTTGCCTGCAGGGTACCTCCAGCAGCCTTCTACACCCGTCATTGGCTTTCATTCCCTGGGCGTAGACTGTCATCCACGTACCACACATGTCCGCCTATGAGATTGGATGAACCAAAAATCTCAGCAGCCCGAACATAGCGCCGACTAGACGGTACCACAGTAGGATGTTAATTCATCCTTCGTTAGACATGGAGGCCTTCAGTATCTCCTCTGCACTATAGGAGGTTGTTTCTTTTACGTGTCCCTGGACCCTCGCGGGCCCACTACCGACTGTTAGTGGCAACCTTAGAGGAGCCTGTCCCTCTTGGTCACTGCTCCCTCCAATGGCCTGAATGACCGCATCCGAAACAGGTCTTTGGTGGCGGTGGGGTGCTGGTTGTTGTCCTAAAATGAATGGTGGCGAGATTGGTGCTGAGTGTCGTGACTAAATTAGTTGGTGTGGAGATCAGTTTATTGATCTCATCTATACATTCTTTCATTTTGCCGTTGTTATCTTTGCGCCGGTTCCCGCGCCAGGGGCCCTGTTATAGCTTCCTCTATGGGCACGCCCCCTTCCTCCAGCCGCTTGATTCTGATTGGAATTCTGTATAGCCGGTGGTGGTGATGTCTGTGTGGTTGGTGTCGATGAACTGGGGGTGGGGGTGGGGGGGGAGCATTGGTGGGCGTGGCGACAGCTGCACCCTCTATCCCGTTGATAGGATGGAATTGGCGTCAGCTACTCTTTTCCCATTCCAGAAAATTTTCTATACGGACTGCGGTTGCCGTTAATTGGGCCAAACTACCTTGGTTGCCTAGAAATAACTTTTCTTTTAGGGCGGTTTCACCGCTCAATGCATCGATGAAAGTGTCAAGATGCAGATGGATTACGCCTTCCGCGTTCGTGCTCGGATATGTGCGGGTGACTAGCCTTCTGATTTGGCTAGCTAACTCCAGAAGAGTTTCTCCCGCGCATATTCGGAGATTCTTGAGTTGAAGACGACTGGTTTCTCCGAGATCTGTGTCGCCAAATCGCTTCGTCAATGCTCGTTCCAATTGAGTGTAGGTGGGTGTGTAATCAGTCCCAAGATCCGCAAGAACTTGAAGGGCTTTTCCGGAAAGCTTTGCGGTGAGATATTCACCCATTTGCTGAACGTTCCAGTGGTTAGTCCGACATTATCTCAAACTGGATTTTGTAATTGGTCCAGTCATTTTCCCCACTAAATTCGGGAGGGAGAATGACTTGGCGAAGCCCGTGGGAAGAATGAAGTGGCTGAAATCCGGGTGGTGTGGGTACCTGAGAGACTGACGAGTATTGTGAAGCTGGTCGTTGTGCAGGTGGTGTTGGTGTTGGTGCTTCCCGTCAATGCCATGCTGAGGAGAGAGAACATGAGTACTCCAATTTAATGAGTCCTGCCCTGTTGTAGAGCCATAGACCAGCATGGGTCTATGGACGGGAGGCAGAATGTTGTGAAGATTACGCAGACGTTCTCCCATAGGGGAGGACTGATATTCCTCATATGGTGGTGGTGCAGTCGGCTGATGGTCATGATGGGCTGCGTGACTGATGTACGGGTCCCCCTTGGGAATAGCATTGTGCTAGAAGGGGGCGGTGCGTGAGGTTGTCTGTAATGTGGATTGTCACCTGGCCATATGATATCCATGGATGAAACAGGCGAACGATAATAGTCTGAAGGATTATTTACATGCCCGTAATCTGGTCTTTGTCGGGGTCGTCCATGATTCTGCCCTGATGGTGGTGGCCTGTCATGGACGTCCGATATAGTTCTAAACTCTGTTCCCGACTGTGAGGCATCTCGAAAGGTGCCGTCACTGACAGGCGAAAACAGGTTATATTGCGGTGTTGTTGATTCCGCAGAATTTCTGTCATAGTCGGTGAGCATGGGAGCTGTAAATCCATCGTATGACGCTACCTCTTGATCGAGGGAGTCGTCGCTAGATGGAGATGGTATAGAACTGGGCTCACTATATGGTGTGGGCATGAGCTCGATGCATGTTATTAATGGTGTTCTTCGAGCCCCACATCGGGTGCCACTTGTAGCTCGTGGGGGTAGTGTCGGGCGTTCCAGTGTATGATGTCGACTCGCCGTGCCACAAGTGCACGACGAATGATGACGCTGGTTAGCGTCTGGTCTCGGGGTGATGGATCCTGTTCAATACTGACCTATGGGTAACAAAGACCGGCTCCTAAGGCCGGTGGAACTGAATCGTTCCGGTGGGGCCATGCGACTATTGTCGCGAACATTAAACACGACTATCTCATTCCATGAGTTGTGTCACCAGTATGCCTGTCCATAACAATTTCGTGATCTATGGACTTACAAGATTTAATTTGCTGACCTAATTAAAATAAGTCTATGCAATAATTTTACCTAAAACAGACTGTCGAGTATGCTAGATAAAATGATGAGCATACGAAAATACAAAACATAGAGACAGCCGGATGAACTTTTAAACATGGGGCTCCCGGAAGTACCACACATACTCGTAGGTCCGCAGAGGTATCCCCGCAAGGGAGGCTCCCGTACAATAGACTTAACTAATTCACTTAATATAAGCCATTATACCTCTAAGCTGAAAGGAAAGAAGATTATCTCTGTAATGACGAAAAATCATGTGCCTCACGTGGGCACTACTCCTAGTGCTAGTTTGGGTGAGGAGTATTATCCTCACGTGGACCGTCGTCGCTGAATCCTTGCGAGAGGCAAGTGCCTCACGCAGGCCTCCATCTCGGGAAGGTGTCGCCACTGCTTAAAGCGGGAGAAGAGTAGTAGGCAAAAATGGGCCCACTCTAATATTTAACCAAACTGTTTGAAAAAGAAAAGACCATACCTAGTGAGATTATGACTATGAGGTTGCGTGCTGTTTTATGTGAAGACGGGATGAACGATTCCCGAAGGATTCCCCCGTCACCTTCGTATGTAATTCTTACTATGCTGAATTAGTAGTTGCCGCTTTAGTTATGCAGGCCTTCTGCTCTGCTTCACTTGCTTTTAGTTTTTAGAGACAAAAACTATTTTAGGCCGCAAATGGCGGGTGTCTACCTAGCTGTTGGGCACGGCTGTCTTTGAGAACGGATGCCCTAAGACAGCAATACTGAAGACAGCGCTCATACATGTTACCTAGTAAGATCTCCAAACTGGATAAGAATCCGGACATCTCGCTCCGTAACCACATACAACGTCACAAGACACTGGTTACTTTTCACAAAAACATTTTTAGGCACCTGATCTATCGTTATGGTGGGGGTAAGAGAGACGAATACCCACCGTAAATGTCCTTCCCGTGAGGGCGTGGCAGATCTAAATATCATGCCCAGACAATTTTACGGAATTCGGTAGGGATGCGCGTCTCGCCCTTCACCTGGTCTTATGGAACTAACCGTTTAACCTGTCGTTAGGTTTAAATACAAGTTGCCCAGTTTTGCACTGTGGTGCAGCAGGATTGTTCAGCAAATTAAATAATAATTATGATATGTTTTCACAGTGCTTTCCTACATTGGCAGAAGTGCTATCTACTAGGTATCCGAAGATATGGAGGGAATGTATGTGATACCACACCCTGGCCATCACCGCTCGGAAACTCCAACAGTTTCCCAGGGTCGGATCAGCCCCTGGTGCGGATAGGGACATCCAAACAATTAAGAAGCCACAAGGCTGAGTGGAACATGAAGAGAGACAATATCTTAGAGTTATAAATCTTGCCGGAGTGTGGGGCTAAATTATCGCAACTACCGGAAGAGAGGAGTATACTACAGATTTCCTAATGAAGAAATTGTCTCTAATCATATTAAACCTATCCTATCGAGCTGAATAGAAAAGGTTTTAGTCAGTAGCATGCCAGGCTAAACAGAGTTATAGCACAGACAGCGACCTCAGTGAAAAATTGTTGGTGGCGGGAGAAAGTGCTGCATATATAAGTGTTGCTGTATAGTGTTGCCTACGTGCACTGCAGTCCTATATATTTTCTACAACTAAACAAAACGTATGAACTGATGGCCACTGGCCATATATATATATATATATATATATATATATATATATATATATATAAACTAACCAGAACAATCAATACAGCGTAAGAAAAAAAGTGATCAGAATTATATATCTTTAGTACAGGTTACCGAACCTACTACGGTGCGGTTAGTGAAAACACCTTACAGAAAATGAGAATAACTATAAACATATACAGAAATTATACCTAGCGGTCCTAAGACGGTTACAGTACCTTTTAGTCATCGGGACCGTTTATACGAGTACGATATAATTAGAAGAATACATTTAACGGAATAATCAAAATGTTAAGTATAGTTACTTGAATAATCGGTAGCCTTTCTTAAGTTGGGCTATCGTGTTACTGAAATTGATACGTCATTCTTAGTTTGACATGAGTTGATGCATTCTCAGGAAGGTGGAACGTTCCCGCAGGTTGGTTCCCGCAAACAGGATTCCCGCAAACAACTCGTGACGGGAGCGGATCGAACTCAGGACTGTAAGCACAATATAGAATGTCCAACGAGTAGTCAGTAAGAGATACAATAGCATTACTGCTGGGAAGAAAGTTCCCGTACACTGATGGTACGGATGGAAGTTGATAACAACCCGATCACAAGCGGGGGTTGTTAGATGCAGATGAAGATACAAAACGAAGCTTAACGGTGCTGGGTACGTCAGCCAGCTCTGAAGATGTACCGGGCAAAGTTTACTTGCTGCGATCGAAAGTTAGAGGAACCTGCACGACATCAGCGCGGGGATGGTTGAAATACCACCTTTTGGCATGGCCGGCAGATCCGGCGAGTCATCCACTAACGAACATCGCTGCCTCTACATCTGTAGAAACACATATTCGGGCCGTAAAGGCCTCACCGCAAGTTCGTGTTCCGAAGTAGATCTTGATATTCGTGAACAATAATTAGAAAGTTCCAAATTGTTCCGGCAAGTAAGGGGAGTTACAAAATTGCTTTAGTGCGGTGGGTTGGCTACTGCTAGCTACGGGAGAAAACCCGACAGAAAGCGAAGTGATCTGTGCCTTGTCGATAGTAGCTGGTACAGGTCCAACCTATTCGGCCCTTGGCTGAGGATGCTCTCGATCTCTCGATCGCGTCTCCTTTTATACTAATCGTGACGCCACAGGCGCAGGCTCCAACCAATCATCGTTCGAGCAACAGCCAATCAGCGCGTAGCTGACAATAACACTGTCGAATGTTGTAGAACATTCTAGAAGTTCTGCGTCAACGGGGTTGTGACGTCACGGCAATATTTTGAAGATAATCAAAAGGTTTTTTCCGTGGATAACTCAGCCATTTCTTAACCGAATTTGAAATGGTTTACAGATTTAAAAAGCCCGTCGAATTCTGGTCTTGATTAATGCCAGATTCGGCGGAAACAAGTAATTAAGAAAGATTACATGGTACCATCTCTGTACACTAAAAGCGTCATCCCATCTTGGTCGTAAACTACGTGCTCTGTTAAAATAGCATCTAAGCGTGCGCATGCGCACTATGCGCTCTAATGGACGTTTTCTTATCTCTCTCATAGGCTCATATACGCTTATGGCTCTACCCAGGGGGGCGTGTTCAGGGAACGAATCCAGGACGGGCGGCGCGTACCCAGCTTGGCTGGTACGGCCGGTACCCGCCCGGTCGATCCAAACTACACCTTCCCGGAGCTGGCACAGCAAATTACTTGTTTCACTGAACCAGCATAGGGGGAATCTATTTCTAGCTATGCCCCGTCCATTTCTAACTAACCTCCGCCTACTTTTTACACATGTTAAGATCAACTGGAAACGCTAAACCGGTTTCTGAACCTAAATTGCAAGGTAACTATACACGGACGTTATTGAATACTTTGATACTAATTTGACTTGAAGTTGTTGCTGCCTATGGCAGCAACAACTCCCCGTCAAATTAGTTTTAAAATATTCAACATACTCTTTGTTAAATTGTAAATTAATTTAAAAAAAATACAATTCATGCTCATTCGTGACTGAATATTTCCACCGTCTCGACGGTCTTGTGAGATACTTTAAGTGGCAGATCGGATACTTCCATTGCCATGGGATAGGTAGGTGGAAAGGGTAGAACTGGTGCCTCTGTGAAATTCGTGAATTTACCCTAGAACAAGTTATCTTGACCGTCTTATTTGCAATTTTGTAATGGAATAGAGACCCAGTAATTATATTACGCGTCAACTATCTCAAATATATCCTTATGAACATATGATTTGTACACTGGTTGACCTGTAAGAGATAGAAAAGCTTTTGTTATTGAGTTCCTTTTGACGCTGTATACGAACTAGATCCGGGTGAACGGAGAATGAACAAAGCATTTTATGTCATTTGATACTATTATTGGCTCTGGTGTAAGAGCGTGAATGATGTTTCACTACATGACTATTTAATGGACTAGATATAGCTAATCGTCATTGGAAACTAATCTAGGCTACATCAACAAGATATTTCTCAAATTTTATCACCGCCCAAAATGACAAAAATGTCAATTTAGTTTCAAAATATTTAATAATCTCCTCTATAGTTACCAAGTAATTCTTAGAATAACACAGCTGTTGACAGATGTATAGTCAAATATAGACGGACACATCATGTACAGTATTGGGACTGCTAGGTGGTGCGCCGGAAATACGCAGAAACTACAAGAACGTATGGAAAGGCACTAGTATGTGAAATCGCTCTGAACTGTCCAGAAATTACAAAGTCAATAAGAGGAAAAACATCGGAGTTTGCCTCCCTGTATGCGTGCGTTCGTCCGTTCGTGCGTGCGTGCGTGCGTGCATGCGTGCTCAGTTGCGCGTGTCGTGTGCTAGTGTGCGCGTGATGTGAGTAATCGAGGGCATGTACATGTGCGTTCGTGAACGCGCGTGTGCGCGTTGTATTCGATAAAACTGTGAATACGTGAGTCGATGTTGACCTGAAGAACAATAATGCGTTCATAACGTGGTGTGTTAACGTTTTGAATACATTCATGATAGCTGAGAGGTTGTGGGGTTGTGGAATCAGTCTGTGGACAAACGTTAGTAAATTTAGCGATAACCGTGGATGGTAATAGCAAGACATCAGTGTTCCACTGCCGGGATATTGGTGAAAATCCTGGCACTTTACATTTCCAAATGCAAATCTAGCTTTGTATCAAGATCGCAATGACATTGACCTCAAAACTCTGAATGTATGCGCTGCTCCTCCTGGTTGAGGTAACTATATAACAATGCTTAGTTCCAACAATTTGGCCAATTCTGAAATAAAAACCAGGCGAACTAAGCAGACCCAAACTGTTAAAGTCTGTATTTTATTCAAATGTTACAATGCTCTTGACCTCTGACCTCAAGATCCATCTACTCCTTATAGGTAAACATGTGAGCATGTTAAATTCAGGTATGGTCAACCAGTCCTGAGATATAAGACAATATATTGATATAAACCAACAATTTAACCGAAAGGAATAGGTTTATAATAACTTGACATTTAACCTCATGAATCCAATATGATTGTGCTGCGTGTGGTTGATATATGTAACCATGTGTCCAAGTTAGTCCCAATAGACCGAACCAATCCTTAGATATAAAACGATATGTTTAATAAAACCGAATAACCAATCGGAGAGAAGAGCGCATTATACCAAGGTCACAGTGACGTTAACCTTCGACCACAATACAATTAGGCTCCATCCACTTGATATAAGGAAACATGTGTCCACGTTTAGTCCCAATGTGGTGAGGTCATGCCTAGATATGAGACGATATGTTGAGCTAAACTAACTTTAAATTACTTTTTTTACCAAGGCCACAGTGACCTTGAACTTTGAGCTCATGACCTCGCTATCATTTCCCTTGATATAAGAAAGCATGTGGCTAAGTTTAGTCCCAATACGGTGAAGCCATGCCGAGACAGAAGACGACATATGGAACTAAGAGGAAAGCTTAATCGTAAAAGGTAGAGTGCTCTACCAAGGTCACAGTGACCTCACCATCATTGCGCTACATCATTTTGATATAAGGAAGCATGTGTCCAAGTTTACTCCCAATAGGGTGATGCTATGGCGAGATAGTAGCTAAACCATGATTGGACGCCGACAAATAAACAGATAAACAGACAGACAAACAGACGTAACGTAACCCATCGATATATTGGCGATAATTTTAATTTTCGCAAATAATTAAATGAAATACCTGACAACTGCGCACGGTTTATGAAACTCTCTCTGTCGCTCTCTTTCCTGTCCTCTATGGTGTCAAAACTGTGGACATTTTAATGCGTTGCCTTTTCACTTTATTGCACACAGGATAATGGCATATGAGGCTAATCTACTCCGTATGTAAATATACAAAACATGCACGCATAATGATGACGCAGCAAACGAGAAAGAGATGTCGCGGGAGGCTCGTTGTAACCTGTACGCCCATGCGCTGATTAAAATAACGTTTAACCATTTAACCCTCGAATTTGTTCATGAAAATTTTAATTTTCTCTTAGAAAATGTCCATTTTGCAGACCACGAGAAAACTAGTTTTAACAGATACCACTGGGAAAAAAATCTTCTCTTGGTCTGCGATTGGACATTTCTCAATACCACTGCAGGAGCCGCTTTTTAGCTGATATGAGTGTTAAAGGGTTAATATAGGGAATTTTGCAAATGTGTCCCGTCCATGTTGTACAGTGACGGCATGAGTGTATGAAAGCTGTATTTGTGGCAAATAGGTCATTGGATCTAAGGAATGCCACCAGTGTAATTCCATTGCTGTTGCGTGTGCCCTCTCCATACGAGCACATGCATAAGCCAAGTCCTGACCTTTGTGTCCGCAAGTCCGAGTTTACCCAGCCTGGAGTTGAAATCTCCACCCACTGACAGTTGCCATTTAGCTGGGATTGTAATGACGGAGCTCAGTTCTGCATGAAAGGAATCTAATATTACTGGATTCTCTTTGTCCTTTTCGGTAGTTGTGTCATATGTATTGACTGTGCGACACTTAGTGGTGGTGTGTTGGTACGTATAGTTATAGCCAGGTCGATGAATTCAACGCGATCAGTGACGTATGCAAAACTAATGGTATGGTCCAATAGCCTTGATCTGATTACGAAGCCTATACCCCGGTATGTGGCCCGTTTCTGTTCCATGAGTACTAGTATATGGCCTGTCTGAAGTTGCTGCTCTGAGTGTTTAGGTACTTTAGTCTCTTGAATTCATGTAGTATCGATGGTATATTGGTCACAGTCTGCACCTAACGTTTGCCTCTTTGATATTGCACTCATGCCACTTACATTCCACGTAGCTATTTTAAGCTCCCGGGAAGATCGAGGATCCTGTTTGAAGAAGGGTAGACATAATCAGAGTTGCCTCTATGTGCGGATGTCAGCCTGAAATCCTTGATGACTTAGTTTCCCGACAAAGTTGGTACTTACGAAGGAGACCGGCGTGGATGTGTCACTTTACCGCCATCCCAACCCCACCCACCCCTACGTGAATATGCACCTTTAAATAGTGCGCAAGACCTGGAGCATAGTTTGTAATAAAGCACGGGTCAGAAAAGATAATTCGAAGTAAAGACTGCAGTGAGCGTATGTCACATTTGCTCATGATTTTGCTTAGTTTAGGGAGGAGTGGGGTGGGTGGGGGGGGGGGGTCATATATGAAATTATTTTAGCCATCTAGATTGTATCCGATCATGTTGCTCTGCTCTTATTTGAAAGTGTATAGAAAGACCTACCTACGTGTCAATTATGAACAAGTCATGTACCATCTACAATATTGCTTTCTCTATTGCACAGTAGTCCCTACAGCTGATCAGCCCTACTGGCCATGAACCCTACAGGGAGGTTAAATTCCGCTTATAAATGGAAAAAGTTCAATATTTTATTACCGTATATCGATGACCCCAAGAGCCACACGTCAAGCATCATACTAACATACGCCCACTCACATAGCTACGCTGTTCGTGGATCAGGTCATCATTTATTTATTATCGTATAGTTGCATTTGCGGTGACCACTCTCACCCTCCTCCACCCCCACCCCACCAACCCCCACCTCAACCACACCCTACCCTTGTTTATATTTACGACATTTCCTTAACTTAGTGCAGATACCGAAAGCCTGCAAGCACGGTACTCGATACGGGAGCAGAGCGAGAGGGCGAGACCGTGCAATACGATGATGCATGGCAAGATAATTTGAACTAGTCCTATGATATGTTTTCTGTAGAATCCCGAGTTGGGTTAAAGCTTCGTTATTTGAACTCAAATGAATCATCCCTCTTTTTCGTCTTCCATTTCTTTTATGCAATTACATGAATAACACTTCAGTTGTTGTGATCATACGAAACTGTTACGATGGCAGAAAGTATTATCAGCCACCGCAATTCCTAGATGTCTACCATAGTAAAACATCATCCTTACATAAGTTTCCACCATCTGAGTCAAGATTCACGGGGACATATAAAGAAAGTAGTGTGGCGCTAGTTCTCAACCAACCCCCACCCCCACCACTACCCGCCCCAACACCCCAGCCCCCACCCCAACACACCACCCCACCCCCGACCTCAGTAAAAAGGTGGTCGAAGTAAAGGTGTCCAGTCGAGTTTCTACGGAATGGGGTGTCACAACTAGCGGGGGAGTTCTTCATTAAGGGAAATAGTGCAAGGAATGGTTCAGCGGTGGAGTTTTCCTTTGGGTAGTTGGATGGGTCGGGGATTGCATATTAAGAGTCAATGTAATTCCGGTAGTCATGTCTAAGCTGAAAACATTCAGGGCAAATGCGATGTGAATGGCGCGTAATGGTTTTCCACACGTCAATGACTTCTTCTGGTGCCACACTTACTGATAGGGTGTGGCCTCTAGGGAGTTCTGTACTAGAGACCCAAGCAGGCTTAAATCACTTGGTGGGTATTCAGGCGCAGGTTCAGGGTCATCTTATTCGACTAAGTGTACTGTACGAGAGGTATGCGGGACTTCTAGTTGGCGATGGACATGTGTACAGTTCATGGCCCAATGTCCAGTCAGTCCACAGCGGAAGCAATGGTCTGCTCATGGCTGTCGGGGCACTGATCCAGAAAGAGGGCAGAAAGGCATACGGGTGTCTAGATGAGTGGGACGATTCGAACGGTGGCTAATCGAGCATCATATGGTTGCTTGGTGGCTTGTAGTATCCAAGCGGCACATGTTATCATAGTGTTCTGCAAAGAAATCACGCGGGAGCTCAGGTGGGCCATGTGCGTTTGATTTGATCTCCAAAACACAGATTTCATCTTGAGAACGGCTCTCCATGTGTGATACCAGCGATCGAAAAGAAGAAGAAGAAGCCATATGCGTAATTATTTAAAGGAGGCTATCCTCTATCATGGAATGGGCACAGCCAGTGGCCTTGGGTGGCACAGAGATATTCTGTAAGCCTTTAACAAGGCATCCATCTGAGTAATGCCAGATGGAGGTGCGGTGGGTGCTTGTGCAGCAGAGGATGTAGAGTCAGCGGCAGAAGGTGCAGGCATGGTTGTGGTACATGGCGGATTATTCTACTTGCCAGGCCCTCGTGGTCCGGCGACCTTGTTTACGGTGGCTGCAGTCTCTTGTGCTTCCTCGACGTTTTCTATGGGATGGATGATTCTCCTCTGGGTGGCTTCTGGATTCAAGAAGTTATTAATATGGAGTGTGGCATTAGTCAATTCCATAATGTAGCGAATGACTGCATGATATACATGATCTTTTAAGTTCGGGCGTCAGCCCAATGCCTCAATACAACTGTCAACGATGATGGGCTACGCCATGCAGGGTGCCATAGACGTGTGTTAATAATCTTCTATTGCATACGGCCAGATATAGGAACATTTCTTTTGCTTCCCAGCGTATAGTGTGGAGAAGAATGCAGCTAATTTCTGCTTAGATGCTATTGCTGCAGAGTTCTTGTAATGCAGCACAGAGCTAGTCGAAGGAGGGTGGTCCGGTTATTCGTATCTCCATTACAATATGAAGGGCCTTTCCCTCCAGTCGACTTGTTAAATATAATCCTCCAGCACTATAATCCCATCTGTTCAATTCCGCTATTAGGCGGAACTGGCAAAGATAGTTCTCCCAAGGGGTTTCTCTGTCATATACGAGTGCCATTATTGTTTCCCGCTGATCGTATCAGTAAGGCGATTCGATACACGGTTGGTAAGCTGGAGGTGTGATCGGTCTGCTAGGCAACATGCCCCAGAGACTAAACCTATTTTTTCATCATGGTCCGATGGTGGTCTCCATACTGCATTTTCTTCATCTTGGCAGAAAGGTTTGGTGGGGTGCTTATGAGTTGACCCTTGCGAGAAGAGGGATCTGTTCTGATTAATCATACAGGGAGCGGGAGCTGCTTGCAGATGTAGTGCATGCGAGATGGGAGGAAAAGGATGCAAGTGGCTCTCTTTACCATAGGTGGCTTTTGATCCTTCCTTCCAGCATTCAAGACATACTCTTTTGAAGAGTGTCTCTTGGGCGGCAGTGTAATGAGGGGTGGGTGGGGGGGGAGAGATGTTGAGGAGCGAAAGAGAAGGCACGACGGCGGGATTATACTTAATGTTTAAGTTTTCCAAATCTCCATGCATAGTATTTTATTCATTGGCCAAAAAGGTGCACGGGCAGCAATGGGGAAGAGTTGCACCGCTGTGTTCTTCTTCAGCCTAGGTGATACGCTTTGTGATTGGTACGAAATTTAGGTGGGCGATAGAATATATATAAGGGTCACAAGACCCGTTGGGGTGGTCAAAAGGATGGCAGGGGTTACTCGAAGTCTCGAATGAGGGTTCCTGTGGTAAGAAGTCTTATGTGGCATGAAGTAATATTGCGATGTCGAAACCATTCACCACGGTACTTGCTAGTAGGTGATAATGTTTTTCAAGTACAAGTAAGGCGAGCTGAGAGGCATGGCGAACCGAGAGACTCAACTTTCCTAATCCTAGTGATACCTCCTACTCATGGCAGCTCTAGTCCTAAGCCAAAGCATCGCAGATCTAGTTGCTAGTACACACGCACCGATTGTGGGAACTTCGGAAGAAAGCGGCAGATTGTCCGCTGGCGACTGTTAATATATTTAGAGGGGACGATCCAAGTGAGGTGTGCGGGGCCAAGTGAACAAGAAGGAGTGGTTTTTTGGCAGGCAATTCATGCTGAGTGCGGATGGTGTCAGCAGCTTAGAGAAGCAGCTACAAGGGTGAATTTCCTTACTCGTAAGATTACTTGGCAAAGGCGACACCATTACAATGCTAACAGTTTGTCTTCAAGTTGAATTTTGTGCGGGGCGAAAACAGAACGGCTGCTCAAATGCAGGGGAGTATAATAAATGGTGCTTAATGCCAGATGTATGGAATTCTGCAAGATAATAAGATCTAGATTAGTGCGTGCATTTAAGGTTTTATCATGCAGAGTTCAATTCATAAGCGCAGTAGAAAATTCACAGTTACGGCCAAAACGGTTCCGCAAACGTGAGGTCTAGGTTTTGCTATTGTGGGTGCTACTAGGTTTTTAACTACATTGGTAAGAATCTTCCCAAGGTACACCGTCGCATGCTGACCTAATCCTCGACAGCCAAAGATCACAACAAGCCAGGCAGATGCACTTCTAAGAACAGATGAACATTTAATGGCTCCCCACATAGGATGCGGTCGCGAAGAGGCAGCTCCCGTGAAGTTAGTCTAGCTCATGGGTTTGACTGGATTAAAATGGCAAAAGGAGAATGGTAGAATTAGAATCAGCAGTCCAGGAAAATGCCATAGTAGTCATTCAGAATGAGAGCAACACCCCGAAAAAGCCGAGCTCAGTCAGAGGCTGGCACCGAACTGAGGTTTTCCAAGTTTCTTAGTAGCAGATGAAGGGCGGCAGTGGATCTTCTAGACAATGTTCCAGCATGGAGGAACCAACAGTTATGCCAGTGTGCAGT